>CM057005.1:30793429-31393429 GCA_029891345.1 Dryococelus australis
GAGACGCTATTGGAGTCTCGTATACCGAACACTTCATATCACCCCTTAGGTAAGGGCGCGTTTACACGGCGATGCGTGATTCGCGACTTTTTCTATCTCGAGAGCAACTCTCGCATTACTATCGCTGCGTAAACTTCACGATAGTTACTGTCGCACCTTCGTGATAGTACTATCGCGATATCATCTTGAGTTAGAGAGTTGATGGTAACCAATGTGACAGAAAATATAACTATCGTAGTGTAAATACACGACAGTATTGACAGCATATTTATTGTCATATAATAAACCACGGGAACAATATATGTTTACATGTCATTAATATCCTGTCACGATATGTAACTACCCCAACAAATATCAACCTCTTGACAAAAGGATATAAATGTAGGAGCCTACCACTATTTTTACACAAGTTTGTCGGACATGTCCCTTTTGAGGTTAACTGTCACAGCATGTCTCGATCGAGTGTGTAAACATGACCTACCGTGGCAGTTACTGTCACACACTTTCATGATAGCTACCATCACTGTGTAAACGCGCCCTAAAAGTCAAGCTGTGTAAGATCTGGGGACCTCGCAGGCCATAACCTCGGCCCAGCACGGCCTATCCATTTATCTGGAAACGTGGTGTCAAGGTACTCTTGAGCGCGTTTACCAATGTACGGTGGTACACCATCATGCTGCAGTCACATTTATTGTCAAATCCCAATTGGAACGTCTTCCAGCAACTCTGGCACAATCAGTTCCAAAAAATGCGAGGTACCTGACAGCATTTAGTTGAGCGGGCAACGTGTATGGCCCAATTAAACTGTCGCCTATAGTACCACACCATGCTTAACGCCAAATTGCTCCTGGTAATAGCGAATGAAGGATGTGTGTGTGTGTGTGTTCGCCTCCGCCCACACGGGAACTGTTACTCTTGTGAACTGCGCTTCGTCGGTAAACAATACGACGCGTAGGAAATGTGGCTCTACTGCACGTCGTAGCAAAAACCACTGCACGAACTGTGAACGTTGTGCGTAGTCTTCAACCTTCAAATGGCGCACTTTCTGTCGGTGGTATGGATGGTGCAGCTGTTCATGCACAACTGCCCACACATTCATGTGTCCAGTGCGGACAGCTTGCGCCACTTGACGGGTGATGTCTGATGGCAAATCATGGAACCTCGACAGCACATCCTTCTCAAAGTGAGGTGTTCGTACCGACCTTGGACGGCTAGCATTAGGCATGTAGGCCTACGCCTGTAACATGTGCGGTATTGCGAAATACGCTCGGTTTCACAGTGTACAGTGAATGCTATGACGTCACATAAACACATAGGTCTCCTGCTCGCGAAGCCTCCTATCAATGGCTGTGGATGTTGAAAGAAGTAGCACGCATCTGTTGGTACACTTCACATTTCCCAGCGCGTGCGTGCTATAGCCCTACTGTTAAACTGCGCAGCTCCATACACAGGGTGAACGTCAGCCATTTCAGGCCATGTAAAACGATCAATTTCGCGATACTCCAAGCAAGCCGATGTTCCACGCCGTAAACATTAGTACAGTGGTTTCGGTTGAGGAAATGACTGAACGTATCACAGGACATAGACCCTCAACTTTGACGATGGTGTGCAGGCCGTTGTGACAGGCAAATAATCCTCCATGTAACTGTAATACGCCATCCCTCATGCACCCCTGTTGTGTGACACCTGCATACAAACGATGTTTACTTGCATCTGCCTCGTATACGAGTTGTCCATGATAACCATTTCACAAAGTCTATTTCCAACGTACACCTCATCCACGACCACAACACACACACACAAGTCGATTATGCTACCGCGTCATGTCGAATGGCTCGTAATAATGGTGGCAACCGTCATTATTCTCATGAATTAATTGATTGGCAGTTATGGGTTTTGTGGTGTTAGCAGTGTTCCATCATACATATTGTCTCCGATATCTGTAATAATCTGGTGCGTCAGGTCCAACTTCAAAGACGTGTACCGCCCTTGGAAGTCAATGTAGACCATAGATCGTATATATGTTTTCAACTCCTTTTTTTCTTGATTAACCTACAGCCGAAGCTTGCTGGTCGAATTTAGATACATCCTGCATATTTGTAGTATCACAATAAAAGTCATAAACAACATAAATATGCACGAAACCTTTACTTCTACACTGTGTGTGAGGCCGAGCGTTGTACTTAAAAATATATATATATTTATCGTCCAATTCTCATAGTTTTAACATACATTTGAGCTAAGTGCAACAGCTGACATATAGTAACTTTTCGAAATTTGGTTGAAACCATACTGTTTTGTTAAAATCTTTGTAATAATGTCAATCAATGTGGCATGAGGTATTATCTGTTGTTTCGGTATTATTATCAAATAAGAGTTTATGTAATATTTAAAAAATAAATTTCTTCAGAAACTAGAAAAATTGGTTTTGAAATTTTGAAAGTTCTGTATGTGTGATTAATAAACTATTTCTAAAAGTTCGTATAAAATCACTTAAAGCTTCGTTATACCTATAGTAACCTTTATATTCAATGGTTAAAGTGAGCTTGCGGTCTGATTACGACTTCGTGAGCGAAATGTAGTGTTGGATGCAGGACGAAATATATAGCCTAAGCGAAGTTAGTGAACACTATCCACGTTGCGATACTTCGTACGTCCGGAATTCTACGTCGTCACGAAATACTTCCTGAGTGAAGATGAACTGGACGGCGAGTATGCCACATGTCGTGTGCCTATGCACAAACTAAATATTAAAAATAAAATACACAGCCTAGAAGGACTTTTCTAGTAATAATTATTTGTTTTGACCCAGAAGCGCGCTGCTATTTAGCAGAATAAAACAAAGACTATTTTTAAACCTTTCTATGAGATGAATGCGTGTTTGTACTTGCGAAACGCGTACACCGCTATTGCGAAGTCATTCTATTTCGAAAGGCCGAAGATGATCCGTAGAATATAGATCGTTCTCCAATTTCTTTGCACTACGAAAAATGGCCACCTGCCTGAATAATAACAGTAAAAATAACAACTGTAGTGTGTGCACCTTTAGGCGAGTGTAACACCGCCGTCTATTACAAGGTAGTAGTATGCATAATATGTAAGTTTAATATAAAAGTATAGCGCCTGTCCGGGTATTTGCAAGATGCAGGTTGTAGTACCGGCCAGCAACATATTCCTCATGAAAAATTAGTTCGCTTTTACGTATTATTATAACATTTATTTTCTTTGTGAAATAGTATGTGGGTAATTACACTGTTGGCCATTAAAATTGTAACACCAAAGAGGACACGCCGCCTCACATTGAGGGAATGCGCGTGACAGGGTAAGGCAATGACGTAATTAGTTGTTCAGCTCAGTGGCGCAGCAAGTCTGCCAATGGCGATACTGATAAGCATTAAATAAGTGGAAGTCGGGGAATCGCTGAGGGGTAATGGAATTGTTTTTTTCCCCACCTTTCGTGTGCACAGACGGAGTGAGAATGCCTCGTCGAAAAACAAAACGACCATATGAACAGGTTCCCGCCATTGACCGCGGGAGAATGATGAACTATCGGGATTGTGAATTTATCCTACAAACGAAGTTGGTTTTCGCCTTGGAAGTAATGCAAACGCGATGTGAAGCGGGTTATGTGATCAATGTGTCGAGTACGGGTGGGCTGGATGAAGTGCAGGAAGCCAATTTCTCTGTCGCATCAACGAGCGAGAGGGCAGATTAAAATGTCAAAACCAACCCTCCCCCCACCCTCTCTGACCACCCGCGCGTAGGAGTTGGGGCATGTGGCACATCAATCTATGTATCTCGTCCATTCCGTCACTGACTGCTCGCCACAAGCGCCTGCAGCTGTCAAGGCTTGTCTACAATTGCGTTATCCCAACCCGTGTCTTAGGACACGGATACGTTGATTGGTGCACGCGACCCTCTGACGTCGTGATGCTGTCCCAAGCTTCCATGTCCCAAGTCAACCTGCGTCCCAAGTTACAGCATTCAGAAAAATGAACTTTTGTACCAAGCGGGAATGTTTGCGTTGTAAATGTAAACGTTGGACGTGTAAGGTGGGCTTTCTTAAAACAAACGCAGCTAAAAGCTAATAGATATTACATAGGTTGTGCCGGTGTTTGCCAACACATACAGGACGAGATCCTTGTCTCAACTACTTCCTGAATGTAGGTGTTTTAAGTTGGAAAACACCTGAGACCCCCCCCCCCCCCGATGATGCCAGAAATGGGATTTGGGTTGGTTCCAGTGAAAAGGTTTGAAAATTATTCGTTGCCTTGGTTTTTATATCAAAATATAACCATTTACATATTTTACAATCAATAATCGTTATATAAAAATATAGTTTTCCCACTAGTTACTTTTAGTATGAAAAAGGCATAAAAAATTATTCTGTTTAAAACTACCCCCAAAATCTACATTTTTATAAGATTACATCTCTTTCCAGCTATATGCAGGTTACATATAATAATTTTGTTTTAAACCTCAATTTAACTAAAATGGCAGCAACCCCCCCCCCCCCACTTTAAAAATGTTGACGGAACAGCAGTTCCTGCCGAAGTGTGCTGTCTCCCCCGAATCTGGGCGAGACACCTGTATTTACAAAATGAGCTTCACTCCGTCGATATCTGAAGTCCTGGAAGAGCACCCTGGTGGTGCGTGACTGGCTGACTGGCAGGCGTCACGTGGTCAAGGAGACGTACGAGGGAAGAGAAGGCGGTCATAGATTTCGTGGGCGGTACGGCCCCGCGGCGCCCATACTTGGAAACCAGCAGGCCCGCCCAGCGGTCGTGAGGCGTGGAGTTCGTCAAACACACCCCCGTCGCAGCGAAGGTAAGCCGTCCCAAACGGCTAACATTTTCTCAATTTCATATAGCACCGTCGGTTTTGACTTTCGTTCGGTGTTTCAACTATTTAAAATGGGGGCTAGAACTTATAAAACGGTAAGTTTAGAAAATAAAATTTATGTCTTTGGGCGAATTTATTTAAAGTAAAACAGTTATGGCGTATATTATAAATAAATATCCAAATCACCCATCTCGTTAACATTGAATAACCAATGATTCAGCGATATTTAAAAAAGCACTACGTAACAACAAATGTGCCGAATTTACTGCGATCTGGTGTCCGGTTCTGAAAGCTTCTGACAACACATTATAGACCATATTCGGACTGCGTCAATGTGACGTCTCTTGAAGCAGAGTTTCCGACACGTCCACGTCCACAGGACCGGTCGATTGTAGACGGGCCTGAATTGCGCGTGAAACGTCGGATCTTGGTGTGGAGAGGGTTACCATGCATAGTCTTCTCCGATGAATCCTGTTCCTACCACCACGATGATCACATCTGTGTCTGGCAGCACCTTGGCGCGCACTTAGCCGAGTCGTGCATCATGCACCATTATATCAGCCCAGCGTCTGAAGTTACGGCGTAGGGTGTTGTCGGATTCTAGTCCCGCATCGCTGGCACGCTGACCAGGGACTGTTTCATCGCGGAGGCGTTGGAGCCTGTTGTTATCTCCTGTCATCAAGGCGAGCCTTGAGGCCTGTACCGACAGTACGATGCATAAACGCATGTGGCATGACGGCAATGTCACACTGTTGCCTTGGCCTGCGCTTTCGCTGGATCTCTCGTCCGGCGAAAATATGTGGTCCGTGATCGGACGATGACTGACCTGCCGAAGGTCACCCGCCATTACAACTGATCTACGTTGGGCACGCACCTAAGCAGCACGGGCGGAGATGCCCCAGATCGACATCCAAAATTCTTTCTTCCTCTCAATGCCGCATTGTGTAGCAGTGGTTATTACTGGCCTTGATAGGTCACGCAGTACTGATTTCCCATCTTCTGTGCATTATACTGACTTGCAAGAGTAGCCTAATTACCCCACCTTTTGATGTGAATACGTCTTTAAGTTTACGACCATAGCGAGAGGCAGTCCAGAAAACCTGATGATAACAAAATCAGGGGATACAGTTTGGCATTGCAGCTCCGAATCTATCGTCTACATTCAAAATTCAATTACACCACTCGATTGCCAAAGGGTCAAAGAATATGTTACGTTGAGTGAGGACTGCGAAGCATCGCGCAAGGCGGAGGGGGTGATGGGTGCCGCAATTTTGAGTTCGTTTCGCCGCGTCTCATAACTTCTACGTAGTATAACTTTTGACTAGGAGAAGCTACGACGCTCGTTTGGATTTCAATCGACAGCTCTCGTCAAGATCAATCTATTGCTTGTATAAAAATATTTGTGTGGCGTGGTTATGTTGAAATAGTATGAGTTAAATGGAAAAAATTAAGAAAATTCAACACAGTGTCGTCTTATACTCTTTAAAAAGCCAAGTCGAAATACAAAAATTGTATACTGTTGGAAAGAGCGTCTCAAATTCAACCCAGTGATATCCATAAAACCCCATATGATCGAGCGAAGTGGTACCGGGAAAGTAAAAAAAAAAAAAAAAAAAAAAAAACATTAAGGCATCCGAGCGCGTCAACGTAGACGTATTCACCCAAAACAAACGGCCGTGTCCCCAACACAGCCACACCCAATTTTTTACAATGGGTATTCTGTCCAATAAATGTGGTAATGAAAGGTGATGGTTGTCCTTCTGGGGGTTGCAGTTTCAAATGGTCAGAAGTGTATACACACTAAGCATTAAAACTAACAACGATCATTATTTCGTGCCTGCTTTATGTTTTTGTTTACACGCGCTAACACTTCAGTCCGACTTGCCGCGTCGGTCATGTTGCACAGCACTGGTTACCCGAAACAAACAATTTTTTTTTTTTTACTGCGAACACATGTACTCTTGCAGGACGTAAGTCATTTAATTTGCCACGTTTGGCCTTAAGAATTATAAAATACGGTCGGGATTACTTTATGCCGCGATCATACTGTCGGTGTTTTACTCTGATGCCATCTTCGTGTGAGTGAAGTATATCAACATGCTTTTGCCGCGAGACGTGTATAGCCCTCTCATTTGGAATAATTGTCAATAAATATATTTTATTTTTGCCTTAGACATTAACGTCCGTGTGCGGTGGAATATGCATGCTATGTTTATTACTTACACGGCAATATTTATTTTAAAAGATGGTTAAAGGATAAAAATATGGCTGAAAAAAAAAGTAACTAGGGCTTCAAAAGTGCTCACTGTACAATGAACAGCCTATAGCCGTCCGTCATCACTTAAGAATGACACGAAATGCAGGGGAGTAAACGGGAGCGCCCAGATATTAGCCAATAGCATACGGCAAAGCTGGTGACATTTCAGACATTTCAACTTGCACTTAACACGTTGGGCGCCGTTTTCAGTTGTATTACATATGCAAAATTTCTCAGCTTTAAAATATTTTTTATTTTGATTTTATCTTCTTCTCCAGCAAATTCAACCAGTTATTCATCAATATTTTCAAATAAAATAAAATTCACTATTTTCTTAATTATTATATCATTAAACTTATTGTGAATATCCACGTTCATCTTTGGAAGTGGTGATAATTTTACTAAAGAAAAAATTAGTTATATTTTACTGCTGCTTTACTAATGTTGTCTCCTGGCCTTCGATTGACTGTCGTTTGACCATGGCACATCTCTCAGCCAATCAGAAATGGCGAGACGAGAAAAAAACCCATGATAAATTGATTTAGTGCTATTGTTAAATAAACATTAATGTCGACTACCCTCTACGAAAGAAATGGAAAAATAACAAATAAAATACTGTGTAAAACCGAATGAAAAATACTTATATATGATTTCTATTTCAATAAGCTATTAAAATAACCAAAGCTTATACTATTAATTTATATAATAAAGCGTAATTCGGGATAATATTAAATGAAGTGACAATAAAGGAAAGTATTCTTTAATCATATATAATGAAAATGTCTATGATCGACGGTAAACATAACCCCGAATAAATGCAATGTTACAAGCCGGTTTACAGGTTACAATTTTTACCCGTGTGTGCGACGCAAGAATAGTTATGGAACGCTAAGAATGTGTGTACATATGTTGCCTCGTCGTGTCTGTGCGCAAGGCACTCCACTGGCGCGCCGTCTTATTTTCGGTAACGCATTTCTATAAAACTTAACACGTAGTAATTAAGGTAAGGCAGTACTGCACGTTTCTATTTCACTATGAGAATCATTTTGCGGAATTTTCGTGCCTAGAAATATTTCTGAAACGTTTGAAGCACTCCTCGCTCTCATAAAATTGCACTTTTGAAACCAGTCGATAAGCTAACTCTTTAAAAATATTTTTTACATTTATTAGTAACTATTTGTAAGTAGAAGACATTATGTTTTGACGAATCTGTGAACACCACTTGGTAATCGAAGCAGACCGCAGACTCAAGAATGTTGACTGTTGGATAGCAAAATCAATTTATAAGTCTACATATTGAACCTCAGAGATTGCGTATGAGTTACGTCCAACAAATTGAATTAAGTAAACTGTATAGTTTACTCATAATCATTTGTAAAAAAAACAGTTGTATTGTTTTCCGAGCACGTAATAAAAATAAACCAAACAATTTATAAACAAATTTGCAATGAATCTTCAAGGTATTTTCTTAATTAATTGTACGATATGTTAAGCGAAATACTTTGAAATTATTCAGATATAGAGTCACAAATAATAAATAAGTACAGATTTCGTATATTTGGCTAGTAAAAAAATAATAATTACTCTATATTTATTATTGCAGCGTTTATTTTTATAATTGTATAAGTATTGTAACATTTATCTTGGATGCAAATTGTCTCGTTTACACATACGTCTCATCATCCTGGACATATTATTGGAGAATTTTTTTATCGCCCATTTACAAAACTACGTAAAAAAAAAAAGTGGTGGGATTTAGCGACCCCAGGTGCAAATTGATACTGATTCCCATAATTACTCTAAAATAATAGGAGCGACTGTGCGAATACGTTTTGGCGTGTCCAATTTTTACTGTGACATAAATATAATGAACTATTTGAACTTCAAGTTTCAAATTTGGTTCAGTAACATATCTTATAAAAAAAATATCAAACTCCGTACTATAAAGTCAGTTTTGTTTATTGTCAGTACCTCGAAAACTGTTTGTCCTGCATTTCCCTTAGAATTTTAACTCGGTAGTTACATTGCGTTAAACCTAACTGCATGGTATTCCCTATACTATAGGGAAGCCACGGCCACCGTATTTTGCATACGCCTTCCTAGAATTCATCACGTCATATCTGTTAACATTTATTGTGCAATTTTGCCACCCTTATTATTGCCCCAACACTATGCTCTGAAACCGAGCTAGGTGGCGCAGTGGTAACACACTGGACTCGCATTCGGGAGGACCCGGGTTCGATTCCTGTTCCGGCCATCCCGATTTCGGTTTACCATGGATTCCCGAAATCATCTCCAGGCGAATGCTGGGATGGGCCCCTAACGAAGGCTCCCCCCCCCCCCAAGGCGAAACGGGTTCAATCCCCGGCCGGGTCACTTCGGATATTCGTATGTGGGGGATCGTCGCCGGACAGCGCCTCTGGTCGGCAGGTTTTCTCGGGGATCTCCCGTTTCCCCCGCTGTTTCATTCCGGCTCTCGAGACCTCGCTGTTAAGAGCCGCCTAAATATCTTCACTTACTCGCCTAACAAAGGCCATGGCTGATTCATTCCCATCCTTCCCCAATCCATCTTCCCTGTGTAACTTGCACTGTTTCTAATTAATGAGAATTTTAATTCATGAGTAACTAAAGCATTTACTATCTCACACGGTTACCAGTATGCAGACAAAGGGCACTGTAAATCAAAATTTGAGGTAAAATTCTCTTACACGTAAGGGAGCTAATGACCTCTACATGTAAGGATAAATTATCTCTTAAATGTAGAGTACATTTACATAAGTAAAGTGAATTTACATAAGTAAAGTACTATTCCCTAATCGCACGGGAAAAGTACCCGACTAAAGTGGAAGGAAAATCCCATGCAAGTAAGGGAAAATGAACTATATTTTATAATAAAATTATATTTTTAAATATCTTGGCGTATTAGTATTGCTAATGTTCTTCTGTTACGTACCTCCTCTAACAAGCAGGAATCAAACCCTTAACACTATAATCCTCGACACTTGGTGTAGCATGGGCGCGAACCATGGTCCTCTATAACGACATGTCGATGCACTATCCATTACACCACGACGAAAGCTAGTTCGTGTTACTGAAAATTAGGGTGTTAAAAGAATTGTTTCTTCCTCTCGTCGTCCCATTCAGCTATTGAGACAATGCTGAAGAGATGCACGCGTCGTAATGTAATTTTCCCATCCAGTTATATGATTTTCTACTGCTATGTACGTGAATTTTACTCCAGAGTGCGGAAATTTTACCTCGCCCGTAAGGAAAACTATGTTTCCCCTACAAGTTTGCGTGTATTACCTTACACTAGTCTGGTAATTTTCCCATTTTTTTTTACAGTGAAAGAGAAGGAGCTAGGGGAAGGTTAAATTAGTTAGCGAGGTAAATCATGGTTGAGAGGGAACAGGCCCGAGTCTTGCACTTTGGACTCGTTGCCCCGGGGTATAGGCTGTTCACGGTAAAGTGGACACTTTTTAAGGCCCTTATAAATTTTTCCTTTAATCCAATTTCCATCTTCCTGCTGCTTTTTAATATAATCATTGCATTGTGACCAATAAACACCGTGTGTACATTTCACCATCGTAAAAATTTAATGCCTGAGGCTGAAATGAGATAGAGTTATTAGCTGTTAATGCCTGTTGCGAGGGCCTTAAAAAGTGCTCACTTTATCGTGAACAGGCTATAGGACTTCGACGGACGTGGTCTCGCAGCTGACCTCGTCCCTTGACAGTCGCCGACTGTTTGGCTGACAGCCTTCGCAGCCCAGTCCACTCTTCGCGCCCCATCCACGTGTGTGGACCGGCGTAATCCATTCTGATTGGCTCCCGTTGTGCACTGGAGGCGGAGTGTGTTCGTGGTTTGTTGTAATTATACAGAAACGTACTGAGGTCTGCTGGACTCACATTTCCCATTGTTCTTTTCCCATTTCTATGATAGTTGATACATTCCACTTTGGCGCGACGTTAAGATTTCGTAGTTCACCTGTGGACTTATTCACGGATTTCGTTTAGACAGGTGGTGCACAACGGGGCCGTGTATATAGACTGTTCACGATAAAGTGAGCACATTTGAAATCCCTCTCATTTGAAATAATATTCAATTAATATATTTAATTTTAGCCGTAGACGTTAACTTCCGAGTGCGGGGTGGAATATGCACGCTGTGTTCATTACTTATATGGCAGTATTTATTTTAAAAAATTGTTAAAGTATAAAATATGGCTGAAATAAAAAGTTTCTAGGGCCTCAAAAGTGCTCACTTTACCGTGAACAGACTATAACGTAGTGACCTCGCTGTCGACGAGACGTTAAGCCCTACTATAGGCTGTTTACGGTAAAATGAGCACCTTTGAAAGCCCTGCTTAAAGTATACTTGTATGCATGTTGTTTATTCTTCCACCTTATGTAAGGTTAACATAGTAATGGGTCTCATCACTTTATTCATGCGTCGGTTAAGTGAAACTGTGACATCATTAGAAAATTCAATATCTAACAAATCTGCTCATTTTTACACTTCGATGCATTAAAAAACTAACAGGAAGCGCTTTTTTCTAAGGTTGATTTCAAAAGTGCTCACTTTGTCGAGAACAGATTTTGCCTACCTACTATCCTCTAAATAATTTGTTCTCTATTTTTTTTTTTTTTTTTTTTTTTTTTTTTTTTTTTTTTTTTTTCCCAGTCTTTTACGTGCTTTCTACACACAATCTCTCTGTAATTTTGAACATTACGGTCGTATTTTAAAGTTTTATGTAAGTGTATTTTATAGACTATACACACACTAAACACACACACACACACACACACACACATTGCAAGTGACCTTTTTTCGTGCAGCACACCTCAGACCAGTTAAAAACACGATCCTGACAAAACCACTGTCTCGCTGACAACCTCGCCAGCCAAAAATCACAACTCGGTGTCGGGGAATTAGAATGGGGCGATGCGGAATTCCGGTGGACCATTCGAGAAGAGGAGGGAATCATCGATTTCCATAGCTGGCACTGCAGAGTGTTAAACCCGCGGTCGGTGACAAAAAAAAAAAAAAAAGGACCAACTCCGGCATGGGCAAAAAAAAAAAAGCAGAGCAAGAAATTAGTCGGAACGTAAGAAGGACGGGTGATTGAAGCTTAATTGGGGGACATTCGTGCGACTGGGAATGGGAACGGGGAGGGGTTGGACATGCCGTTAACGAAGGTCGCCGTAAAATGAGTTAAAATCGCGCGGCATGCAGCGGCTGATCAGATTAGCGACCACGGTGCGTCTGAGCTGGACAACGCGGCTAATAGGATCGCGTGGTATTAGCCGAGGGTGCTACAGTATAGATCCGGGGGGGGGGAGGGGGCGTAAATAAATCGATCAAAACACAATACTTGTGGCCACGGACGCGCTGGCCGTCCAATCGCGTCGCTGGACGACGACGCAATGGCCACACCCAGCCCGAGGTCTTCACACAGAAGCGGTCATTACCCGGCGAAACAGTTCGAATCAATCTCCCGATGGGGTAGGGGGTAAGAGGGGAGGGGAGGGGGGAATTCGTCCTATTAGGTTTCCTTCGATCCGGGTAGAGAGAGAAAGTGGGTGTGGGAAAACCTGTCCCACTGCGTCACGGAAACAACACCGTGTTATGGTCCGTTCATGGTCATTTTCAACTTTTCTGAAGTCCTGCTAGTGTTCTGCTTCGGGGATATTCCTCCGCCTCGTGCAAACAAAGCTTAACCGAGTCTAGGAAGTTACACCAAAAGGACATCCCACTGCATACGTGCGCACTCAGTGTAATACTATTTCGCCTAATAACTTTTTTCTACTGGGGCGTTACCAACGCACTTATATTCTCCCTGTTTTATTCATATTAGTTATGAGTCAAATATAACAATTCATAAACAAAATATAAGTAAAAGTTTAATTTAATAAATAATAAGGTGATTTAATGCTAACACAAGTTAAAATGGCATATTTAGGAAACAACAAAGCACGTCATATACGGTATTATTTTTCAAATGTGTGTTTAAAAAAGTGTGAAGTTATCGCGAATAGTCTTAACTAATGGATAGGGATAGGAACATTTCGCGAGTTCATTTCAGGACAAGATAGACGTCAAACACGTGTACACTGAAGTTGACTTTGCAATTGGATCGCAGTTTATTAGACACGCCCTGGACGACTGTGAGCCAATAGCAGACATGCAGGGAAACAAGTAGCGAGTGACATATGCTAGGTGTGAAGTAACACTGTCTACACCATGGGGCAGAAGTCATTGAACAAACATCTGAGTCTCGAGTATACACATGACTGTGGAGTCTAGCGTACAGGTCATTGAACTCGCGAATTTTTCCTATCCCTACTAGTGGGTATAGGGACAACAAATCTCCGCGCTGAGAGTTCCACCCGTGTTATATTTCGGAACAAATCCACTTCCCACTTCGGGTGGTTTCTAACTGCTATGCGTCTTGTTTACCTACTCGCGGAAGAATGCGTAATACTGGAAAGGTGAGACACGCACTTGCTCGGCGAACTCCAACCGCACACGCCAGCAAAATGGCGTCACCTGTCACCAACATGTCGGAACGCCGTTTGTATCCAATAAATTTTTTTTTTATCCATTGCCATGTCCAGTGACATCCATTTCCTTAACCTTGCCTTCTGACAGTCATCGCATTTACCAGCACTTATTAATTACGCATCACGCTAACTGCACTAACACTCGTATAGGCGGTTCACCATGAAGGAAACACATTTGAAATCAGCCATTGGAAAATGTCACTGTCTCTTATCTTCACATACACTAACGTGGAAACTGACTGGCCTGCACCAAGTAAAGCTGTGGGAAATAAACGCACATAATCACTTATAAATATTCATATAATTTGCATCATAAGAATGGTCTGTTTTAAAAGTAAAGTTAACTTTTTTTTTTGTTACCGGCTTACCGCGTTTTTGTGCGATATATTTTCCGATTCACGCTATTATCCTTTCTTTATTTATGCGTGTATAGCTCTGGAATAACGCATTTTAAAGGAGGCTGCGGTTTTGTACGGGAAAAAACAGACACCGTCATTACGATACGCCTGTGATGTCACAGTACAAGGCGTCCTTTCTTGTTGACTCGCAGATGCTGTAGTGAGTCGCATGTGCGTTAGGAATTCTCGTTATATTTTTGTCGTGTCTAGGTATTTTAATGTTATTGCCGTATTACCGAACACCAGAAAGTGTCGCATAGTTCCACTGTGCAAAAAAAAAAAACAACGAAATGAACTCCGGATGAGATACTTGCAAATGTTCTAAGACAAATAACTAAGCGTGAGGCGTGTCTAAATGTGGTAAAAGCAGTGAAACACTCGCCAGTTACGACAAATGTACATAATGTGTGTGTGAAGATCATTTCAGCGTTAAACGAATATATTATTTTCTTGTTGTAATTTTACTGGTGTAGGCTATTCACGGTAAAGTGCGCAATTTCGAAAGCCCCTCTCAATTTGAATAAAAGTCAATAAATATATTTTATCTTAGCCTTGAACGTTAACTTCCGAGTGCGGTGGAATGTGCACACTGTGCTTATTTCTTACATGGCTATATTATTTGAAAAGCTGTTTAAAAGATTATGAAAATGTCTAAAAGTAAAAAGTAAATAGGGTCACAAAAGTGCTCATTTTACCGTGAACATGCCATATAATTCGTAACACAAATGTTATTTTTAAAGGTGGTACTTGTAGGGCCAACGAGGAATTGTTGTTTCGTTTTACAAAGATTTATAATTTCATTTACAGTATAACACAGGAATATTTTTTATGCTTTGGTATTAAAATATGAAAAAGTTTTATTTTGTCACATAGAAATGCTAATAATGTTAACTTTCAGAATTGCTTTACAATCTTGAGGCTATCAAAAAATATTTCTGGAATTAACAAAACTCTTATCATACTAATTTAGTCCACAGAGGCGTAACCTTATACTTAGATTTTAGGAATAATTTCAAAATACTGAAATACCAAAATAAACTAATAACATTACTGTGAAAATAAAAGAGTGCTGTAAATGTGCCTAAATAAGGCCAGACATGTTTTTACATGGTATATGCTTGCGGGATAAGATTTTAATTGCGTATAACGATATGAATAAATCAGTAATGAATAAAATAATGTAAGTTGAACTACAGGAGTAAAATTTGTAAAATTACAAATATTCGTTTTGTTAATTTTACGCGAAAACATGTAGTTCTACAAAAGAGTTTCTTAGCAAATGTTTTCCGAGGATTTAACTTGTAAATTAAAAAAATACTTGTTTACAGTGTGGCACGCCCACGTCAAATAAAACGTCACCTCAAATAATTTCTGTATAGTTGCCTATTCTGTGACCATACAGACCTCCGCCACGAAAGTCGCCTGCTACAAGAATAATCTTCCTTCATTCGAGATATTGACAGTGGAGTTAGAAAATGAAGAAGACTCTGGGTCTATACAAGTATGAAGTATGAAGTTTGTAAAAGTTTCGAACGAACCGAATGTCCGTGCTGCTTCCCATTCCTAAGTTCATGACCGATGAAGTTATGTTTGCGCTTTGCTCGTTTTTTCTTTTTCTTTTTTTTTTTTTCGCGAGGGACATTGCAGTAGCGTGAGGGTCTTAGATAGCCAAAATTGCGTTGATATTATTCGCAAATTTACTAAATGAGTGTATACGTGAAGCGAGAGAGCCCGAGTCGTGAAATTATTTCCCATACTTTGAAACCCCCAAGCGTGAGGCGATAGGGGTGAGTCAAAGCGACCTCTCTCGTAGCAGGGGTGTTTTACAATCACTATAAATTTATTTCCCTTCCCCCTACACCTGTGGTCAGGAATTTCATGTCATTAAAGAAAAAATTACGTGCATATCGTTCGTTAATTTTAATTTGTATGGACAGTTTTTCTTGCCACAGAAATTCAATATATTATGAGAATGTTCTTTTGGTCAGCTGGGCGGCACTATCGCAAACATTATCCAAGCAGTGACGGGCATCGAACGCAACTTGCCCCCAATATAATAGAGGACGGTGAGAATTTGGCAGACATAGCGCGCCTCCACACAAGCATCCGTAGTTCGCGGACATTTACGAACTGCAAAGGCGAATCTCAGCGGTGATCGCGCAGGCAGAGCTCCCTTGCGAATTTCGTGGCGATGACCCACAGCGGAAACATAGGGCTCCGCAGGAGTTCGGCAGCGTTTTCCAATCAAGCTCAGCGCACGAGACGTGGGCATTTGGAACGAGCAAGCAGACTTATTGTCACAAGTTTTTACAGCAACCACGTCGCATACAACGGTGAACGAAAGACGTATTTCAAATCCCAAGCTCATACCGAGGCCGACTGGGCAACGGCACGCCAGAGCTGGGTGTGCTACAACTTCGCACGTGTTACCTTGTCTGCTGCTGTTAGAAGATTCCTGTCGCCCCCGCGCGGCCCCTACCTAGAATGGCAGCGCTGGCAACGCGCGCTCGCTCAGCTGGCTTTCTACAGCACTCGGTAACCATACAAAACCCCTTTACAATTACTAACTAAACTCTAAAATATTACACAATGCTAAAATAAAAATACTAAATACAAGTATAATGCTAAACATATTCTTAAGAAATGGCTGGCCGACCTAACCATGACTTTAGTAACATAGTAACCACTCATAAACGAGCGGCAAATTCAAAAAGTGCCAACTGCTGCATGTCTTTTATTTCTTAAGTGACGACTCTATCATGACAACATTCATGGTAGCGTTCGTACATTTGCTCAGTAAACAGCCAAATGCGTAGGGAATTTCCCAACTTTGTATAGCAGAGACGCTAAACATTCCATATTTGTAGCCAATTGTGCGGGGGTTTTTTTTCCCCCCCTATATGTGGGTTAAAAACTTCCAATTCAATTTAGGAAGCTTACCAGATTTTTTTTTTGGAGGGTATATTTGTATGAAACACTGCTCAACAGACCATTACACCGTTGTCGTCCCCACGAAATTTCCCATGGTTCCATATCAAAATCATGATTTATCTATGTTTGTGTCATAGAAAAAAACAAAGTGTGGTCACGTCATTACTTTTTTGACAAATGAAAGACAGATTATAAAACTAAGGTGCATATCATTATTGAGCACTTTATACTTGTAGCAGACACACAACATAATATATATTAGACGATTACTGTGTTTCGAAGCACAATTGTACTATAAGTCTGCATAAACATAATGGACAGAAAATCAAGCTAACACAACTTGTTGTTGCCTTAAATTTGAAGGTTGGTATCCTCCGCTATCACGTCCGCATCAGTATACGTAATCTAGAGCATCTTCATGTGTTGTACATGAACTCTTCTGTTCCATTATATTCTTGAAAAAAATGACAGTGTCCACCTGCTGCCAGTTTTTCCCATAGTGTTTAGGCAATAACTTGTGAATGTCATTCAGCTTCAGTCTGGGTAAATTCACACCAACTGGTTAAGCGTTCCCCACTTTATGTTCGTCAAAAGATGGTATAGTGTAGATGTTATCTCGTTTTAATGGTCACGCTCCAACCACGTGTGTATAGATGTGTTTGTTTTGGTATGGGGTGTTTTTGACGATCCTTCTCAAATGGTAAAGTTACAAACCTTGAGTAATGGTTTGCTTGATCGGGAAGCTTTGTCAGTGGATGTTTTGTCTGACGATCAAAACTTAATTTTATCACCCCTTGTGCAGCCTTCCTAAGTTCGACATTAAATTGTTTCGTTCGTAATTGATGAACTCTTGAGATTAGTAATATCATGAAATTGTTTCTCAGAACCTTGTGAATTCTTACAAAACGAGCACACATCTGTGGCAGGACTTTTAAAAGAGATATTTTAACTTGTATTGAATAGAGTCCTAAAATACTCGTAATTCACTCTGTTATGTTCTTCGGCATTGTTATTGTCGGTCTGTCGCAAGGTTCCGATATTTATCTCTGATGATAGCTCCTGACAATGGCACAATTTTTCTCGTCAATAGTATGGTTCTAATGGGACAAAGGATTCTATAAATTTTTCAGCTGACTTTTACTTATCAACATATTTTGCTGTCTCCCTGTCTCACCTCGTTTTTCTCTTGGGATTTCTTCAGTGATAAGATGCTCTTTTCACACTCGCTGAATCTTGATTCTTGAAATATTTTAATATACCCAAAAATTTTTGCTGACATACCTACCTCCACAAGATGCTTTCCTCTTTCTTATCTGAACCTTGAGATATAATATTTGTATCAGGCATTTCCTCTTCTTTCTTGTTGTTGGTGATGATTCCGCTCTAGACGTTTTCTTAGGCCGCCTCGGTGTTTCACTTGAAACATACTTAACGATGAACGAACCTTGTGTAACCTTATCTCAGTAAGAAAATTTTTTTTATAGAACCGTGTGATATCTTGGTTTCTTTAATGTGCTGCACTTGAAAGTTGACCTTTTCTTTGGATCACGATAACGCATTTCCATTTTTATAAATCCTTTTTAGGCATATTTCCGCTTTCTTGCAGTAGTTCTCTTTCATGCATCTCGATGTTGGCTTTTTTTCTTTTTAGAAAATTCACTCCCAACTCTTAATTTACATATTAAACTAATTAAAACATTATAAACTTAACAGAAATAATACTAACACAGCTTTTGTAGCTTCCAAACACTGCCTAACATCACAGTTGAAAAATGGGAGCCAAAACAATGTTTACTTGATGTAATCACGGCAACCAACTTTTTCACTTCATTTCATATACTTTCGTCAACATTCCCATTTAATAATAATCATACAAACGAAAAGAAACACAAATTAATATTTCTGTTACCATGCTGTCCTCCGGACACACTGGTACTTTGGAAACTGAAATCACCATTCTAGATAGAAAGATGTATGTTAATAAGACAGATTTGGTTCGGTCTGGTGGTATGCCACCGTGACAATTGTGTTATTGGAGATTGTAGCAACTAACCGTGTTTCATACAGTTTCATGTATTGATCATCCTGTGTACAACGTAACTAGTGCATTTCGCATATTGTATTTTGTTTTATGATAAATTATCATCCTTTCTGACAAGATGAGATGATGCTATTTTCTAGATTTTACATTTTCTGTTGGACAACTCATACGTGTGTGCTCACAAAGAGAATAGATATATTATGCGTTTATGAAAATTATTGAATAGAATGACGTGTTTGCTTTTTTTTTTTATCTTTTGCTTTTCCTAGAAGTTTTTTTAATAACTTGATCTAATCATGTGGCTCACAACTAATTGTCACAGCCTTTTCGCGTAATCTTTTTTTTTTTTTTTTTTTGCAAATGCTGTGGTTTATTTTATTAATGTGATGCAAAAACAGTTAGATCGCGACTTTGAGTAGTATCCAAGCAAAGACCGTGGAACCGAACATGTGTGTAATTTTACTATTTTGTGTAGCACACGGTTTTACCCTCGAAAGGAAAATTCGGTAACAGGAGATTCCATGCCACGTGGTAGGAGCGGATCCATAGGGGAGGGGATTCTATGGGAACAGAACACCCTCCTCCACCATTAAAAAAAAAAATCTGTAACTGTCACGAAACTGTACTTTAGACGTTTTAAAACTGGAATGAAAATATTGTAAGAATTCTTTAAAGTTCTGAAGACCGCTTTAGTGACCGAACGGTTCATCCGATCAGAGAAATTCTGGTGTCAATTTGTGCGTAAAAAATTAGTAACCAAAAACATAAATAATAAACATTCATAGTGACTTTCTAACCAGTAGTAATTTTCTTTGCAGATTACGAACCAAAATATTTAAAAATTAAGAGTCAGGCGAAAAGGACATTAATGATATTAACAACATGAATAGTGCTCGACAAGACAAATCTAATACTGAAAGGATAACTCGGCTGCCTCATTCCATTCTGGAGTTACACGAAGAATAAGTTGACAATTCTGCCCAGTTACGAAAATCAGAATTCGTGCGCTTCATGAAGGACACCTTGAACCTAAACTGCGCAAAAAAAAAAAAAACCCCCACTAACCCCAACGACTTTGGGACGTACTTGCCTGGATCTCACATTCGTCAGGCAGATCATCGCTGAGACCCTACGTTTCGTATCGTACTTCTCATACCATCGCCCAGTACTCGATCGTTTGTACACCGTGCCGCTGCACTCCCGTTGCGTGCTATTAACAATTAAATTAATTTAAACAAACCCAAACAGTCAATCCTTTTGTTTCCTCTCACTACCCATAGAGGGGGCCACGGTGGCTGAGCGATTAGCACGCTCGCCTCCCACCAAGGCGAACCGTGTTCAATCCCCGGCCGGGTCACCGGATTCTCGCAAGTGGGAATCATCCCGGACGATGCCTTTGGTTGGTGGGTTTTCTCGGAGATCTCCCCCCTCCCCGACGCGTCATTCCGGCGCCGCTCCATATTCACTTCAACCACCCTCATCGGCTCTCAAGACCTCGCTGTTAAGAGCCGCCCAAATTGGACGTTGGCACGTAAAAATACCTATGGCCGTTCTAGACGACAGAGCCCGCTCAATTTCTTATGCGAACGTTTAGACATGCGCCTACGTAGTCTGGAAACTCACCCCTTCACCGTAAAATACCGAAGTCTAAACCCTCTCCTGCGCGCGCTCGAGAGAATTTTTTCTCTTTCCTCTGCTTTCGACACGTCTATGTACACAGCAGCGTGTTGACTCGCGGATGTCGCGATAGCCAATAGCAACTCGCGACGTCGGAGGAGTCAAAGTGCAGGCGGGACCGGTGCAACGGGAATTTAGACATATCGGGAGGCTTCTTATTGGTGAGGGCGGAGTGTTGGGAGGAGTTTTATTTGCCCGTTCTACGGAAACCCGACGGAGGCGGCTTCTCAAGCTATCGCGGTAAGCGCGGGCGTACTAGCGTGCTGCGAGGGGCGCCGTACTCTTGGAGAATCGCGAGTGTCCTTCCCGAACCAAGATCGTCGCCGACCTTCGCGGGTCGAGGGTAGAGCTAATAACAATCACAAACATTTTTATTTACGCTTCAGTATTGAGGCTGATAAGAATACTAACACTGGCTGAACAAATTTAATTTATGGCTTCAGATGTTGCAGATAGAACTTTCTTCATTGTATAGACCATTCGTGGCATTTTCATACTTTTTTAAATCAACCCCTTCAAAAACCACCCCATGTATGACGTATATGGTTGTTTGCCTAAGTGTGTCGTGAATCACAAGCGTATACTTCCTTTCACATAAAGTAGCTGTTTTTATGGTTAATTCGAACTTTTACGTATATTTTGTCTATACGTCATTTTATTTCATTTAAAATTAATATGAATATAAACAGAGGGGAAATAGGTGTGATATTAATGTCTATTATAGGCTGTTCATGGTAAAGTGAGCACTTTTGAGGCCATAGTTACTTTATCCTTTCAGCCATTTTTTTTTATCCTTCAACGATATATTTAAACAAGTATTGTCATGTAAGTAATAAACACAGTGTGTGTATTCTACTGCACTCGTAAGTTCACGTCTAAGGCTAAAGTAAAATACACTTAATGACTATTATTCCAAATGAGAGGGCATTCAAAAGGGCTCACTTTACCGTAAATAGCCTATATTTTGAGATACGGCGTTTTGAAAAAGTGGTCTTCAACCATGCTGGAGTGCTCTGAAATGATATTGCTAATGCGCGTGTCGTCATAACCCTTTCAGTCACAGATAAAACATTATAATTTTTTGGCGTTGCAACAAATGTTTTGTTCGGCACTGTAGTGATATCGAACATGATGTTATGTCATGCGTCGGAACCAATAAAAATCCGACGGTTCTTCATCTTAATTACAGCATCGGTATATACGGCTACGAAATGTAGTTTCGACAGCGAATGATGCTAGACGCTTCAGTCCTCTGCGTACTGGAGCCCTGGCTGTGTGTTCATTGGCCGTTGCCCCACACCTGGCGGTTATGGGATTCGCAAGGTGTTGCCTTGCAAGTCTGATATTGGCTCAGTGGAGTGCAGGGCGGGTCTAATGAAATATGATCCAATTGCGAAGGTGACTTCACTGTATACGTGTTTGACGTCTATCTTGTCCCGAAATGAATTCGCGAAATTTTATCCTATCCATACAAATAGAGGAGACCGTGACTGAAAGGTAGTTCAGTGCATTGGACGCACCTTTTTGCAGTCACGCGTCGTCTACTTGGAAACCTTTGCAAACCGACTTCCCGCGCCGGAGGGAGAAAGCAGCGACCCGCATCGTCGACACGCACGCGTTCTCTGGGCGCCGCGCGCTTCAAGACGCCATCGAGACACCGAGGTCGCTTCGCGGAAAGCACGTCGCGAGATTTAGACGGCGGGAGGTTCGGGGGAGATCTCGCGAATTTAATTTGCGGTCGACGCGAGCAGAGATCACACCCCCCCCCCCCCCCTACCCCTTTTTCTTCCGCCAGGCGTTCACGTTTCAATCCGGGAATCAACGTGGAGTCCTGGCGACGGGGGGTGGTGAATTGTCACGCCAGACTGCTCGTCAAGGATGTTTGGGGAGGGGGGGGGGAGAGGAGGTTCCGCTCTACTCGACGTCGACGAGGGAAGACGACTTGTTAGCTCGCGCCCCGTCACCCGGAAGGCGCCGGTTCAGCGGCGCGTCTTGTCTTCTGGGACGCCGTCGACGCTCGCGCGTCGCCGCTGTGCTTGCTGGGTAAACGCCGGGGTTCCTTTTAATTGGTCGCTGCGTCGGCTTTCGCGTCGGATTATTCCCGCCCTCGCGGGCCCGACCTACCCGCGGGGAGAGCGTGTTTGCCATGATACACGGGCTTCGAGTGATCTGAGTACACAGCTGCGAACTACAGTCGGCCGCCTCGCGCTGCCGGATTTAACCCTTTCGCCTGCTGTTTATTCGCACTTTTTGAAAATAACATTTGAAAAAAATCACCCCATGAATCATATGTTTGTGGTTTCCTAAAGATCTCGCGTATCACAAGCGTTTTATACTTATTTTAACATAAAAATTCCTTTCTTTTTTTTTTTTCTTCTAAACAGAATTCTTGACGAGAATTTGCAACCATAGTCGGAGGCAATCCAGAAAATACGATAAAATCTGGGGATACAGTTTGGCATTGCAGCTCCGAATCTATCGTCTACATTCGAAATTCAACTACACCACTCGATTGCCAAAGGTTCAAAGAATATATTAAGTTGAGTAAGGGCTGCGAAGCATCGCGCGTGGCTATTCGCCGCGGCTCATAACTTCCGCGTAGTATAACTTTTGACTAGGGGAAGCGTTTAGGTTTCAATCGACAGCTCTCGTCAAGATCAATCCATTGCGTGTATAAAAACATTTGTCTGGCGTGCTTATGGTGAAATTGTATGCGTTTAATGTAAAAAATCAAGAAAACTTAACACAATGTCGGCCTATACTCGTCAAAAAACCAAGTCAGAATACAAAAATCGTACACGGTTGGAAAGAGCATCTCAAAAGCAATCTAGCGATAGCCATAAAACCCCATATGATTGAGTGAAGCGGTGCCGGGAACGTAAAATAAACATCAAGGCGTCCGAGCGCGATAACGTACACGTATTCACGCAAAACAAACGGCCGTGTCACCAACACAGCCAATCCCAATTTTTACATAAATTCTTTCTATAAATTATAGTAATTCGTTTTTAATTATGTAAATAAAAACAGTGAGAAAATAGGTACATGGGTAATGCCTCGTAAAAACTGTTCTTATGCAAAATATTAGTACACTGATTGCGCAAGAATGCTGTGTCTATACCGTTTGGTGTCATTTTCTAGTTTAGCATTGTTTGCATGTGGCGGAGTAATATCCTGAAAGTATAATTTTATGAGGGCGTCAGAAAAGTTGGAAGTAACCGTGAATATATTATACTAAATGAATTATTTGTGTGGTTGTAAATAACGAGATTTGTACGGTTGTAACACTCCATGTAGGATCCCGCGGTACCAGGAATCCATTACTTGTTATTTTGGGCTTAATATTATTGGCGATAACTATACTTCAATATTCTGTATGCACCCTTGCAGCTTTACTTTCTTTATTGTTCAAATGCCTTCGTGAGAGAGCTGTTCTGTTATGACTAGAACAATCAGAATTTAGTCACTCTAATACTGAAGTCAGTGATTCGCAGTCATGCAGTTAATGCGGGTAAATATTGAAATAATCCAATCACGAAAAGTATGCAGGAGCTAAATTGTTTTTTTTTTTTTTTTTAGAACAGCTAGTCGTGTAATATTTTCGTGATAAAGGCGCCGCTAGCTATAACTCTTTATGGATCTGCGAAGTGGTGTGAATGACAGATTGAGTTTTTCACATTTAAGGTTTGATATTTTTGCAACGGAAAACCTTTAATGATGACCAAGATTGGCATCCACATATTTTACTAGCATAAAATCATGGGTCGCAACGAAGTGGCAAAATATTTACTCATAACGCTACCAACAACTGCTGTGTCGGATTGCTCTTTCTTCTTTGCCATTTTTTTTTTTTTTTTTTTTTTTTCCAGAAAAAAAGTGTATTCTTTGATTTCGCCTACGGGTTTTTTAAGCGTTAATTTGTGTTCCATACCAAGTAAAGGGGGAAGCGCGTATGTCTTAAGCTACACCCTTCCCTCGCTCCCACGAGAATTTAATTAATAGGAAAAATGGAAGCTGTATACCAGCATCGTCGTCGAAAGTAAAACATGGTTTGCATTCCGGTACAGTTTAATTTTAGTATTTCTAATCATTTTTCATCCAGCCTAATGTTGGCCAATACGCAGACGGGCGGATGATATGAGAAATGTTCGATTCTAGAAACTGCTTTAAGTTTAGTCCACCTCTTCACAAATATTCTTTTTAACCACCACTATGGCTTTCTGGTTAGAGCTTAACCCTTTGAGGAGTATGCACGTATATACACGGGACCACGATTATATGGACATCTCTTTGCTCTCGAAGGTAAGACGCATGCTTTTGTAGTTTTACTGCTTCGCTGGACTTTCCCGGGATCTAAGTAATAAATTGCAAGTAGTCGGCATTTCAGTTCGTAACATAAGAACTGCTCTCTTTAATCATTTCTCCCATGAACACGGTGGATTGTAAAACATGTTACATCTGTCGCGACGCTTTGATTGTTACACAAACAAGGCGCGACTTCATTGGCCAACGGCCAGCCAGTAATAAACGTTGCAGAGCACACTGAGCGTGTCCGAGGTAGCCAGGACCAATAGGAAGATGGTAAGTAGAAATATAGAGACCAGTACAATCGATATTGCTGTAGTGGTGAATATAGCCATCTCACGTCAACCTTGTCTGCAGTGCCAGTAGATTTTTTTCCGCCCTCAAAAGATCAGCTTGTTTGAAATCCTCTTTTTTTTTTGTTACTAGAAACTGAATGCTCATTGTTACGTATTAATTTATTATTTCTAGGTGCTGCAAGAACGCATTTTTTTGCACGGAAATGTGCATATATCAGTATAACGCTTTATCATATGCCGGGATCAATAAAAATGCGTATGTTCTTGATATTTTTTTGGCAGAATCTGTTTATGAGACTGCAGAATACAGTATAGACACAAATGATGTCTCCCAGCGCGAGAGCAACTCCACGTAGTTACTTGACGATGTTTTCTGCGCGCGTAGGTGTGTATAGTCCATTCATGGTTACTTCCAACTTTTCTGAAGCCCTGCTAAAGTTCTACTTTCAAGATATTCCTCCGCCTCGTGCAAGCAAGTCTTAACCAAGTCAAGAAAATAACGCCAATGAGACAACGCACTGCATTCGTGCGCGCTCAGCTTAATAATATTCTGAAAAATAACTATTTATTAGTTGGCATTACCAATACAATTATTTTCCCAATGTTTTTATTTTTATTAATTATAAACGAAATGTTATGATTTTTAGGTTGTAAACGAATGTTTAATTTAATAAAAAAAATAACCTACTTTTATGTCAACATAAGAATAAAACATCTGAGATACATGGCATATTCAGGAAACAACCAAAACCTTCATCAATAGGCTAATTTTTCAAAGGTTTGGTCCAAAAATTGTCAATAAACCGCGAATAGACTGTATAACCTACATTTAGTTGAATCCGCGATATTTTTCAGGTTCTATCTGTAAATAGTGTTTTGTATGAAAATGTGTAGCTGTTTGGTTATGGTTAGGCTCTGATTAGTTCCTTCCTTTCGATCATTGTATATGTTTGCACAGTCTCGTGTCGAAATAAAAACTACAACATGCCTAAAAAATTTGCTTTGCTATCTAGTGGCAGCGATACGTTATACTTGAAACACGTTTACCTTTACATTAAGTTTGTCATTGGACAATATTTTCTTTGACACGCCCTGGTGACTCCCCCTCCATTAAATAAACATTTCTAAATTATGTTCACGCATCACTGTGTAGTCGTATCAGAAGGGAAACTGGTTTATACACTGGGCTACTGCCAATGAACAAATGACACCGGGTGAAATATATACAATGCCGTGAAATCTAGCTTGATAAAAAAAAAATATAACTACTAGTGACTTGTACTCGTTTGTCGGTCAAAAGACACCGTGAAACTGTGAGAAACACAAATACCTACGATAAAGTCAAGCCACTTCTCTATTCGCTGTGTATAAAACCAAGTTAAACCTGTCTCATTTGTCACTGACACAAACATCATACTTTTTACTATAATATAAGACACGGTAGTTTTATTTTAGTAAATATTTGTTAACTATATAATGTTGAATCTTATCATTTTTGTCACTATTAATATCGAGGGGCGTACGACGGCGAAGTTGTGACAGGACGCAAATTTTTAAAAATAAAATTACAAAAGTAAAAAAATAAAACTATTCTCCACGGTTAATGTTACAAAAAATAAAAATAACAATTTATACCAACTGGACCCATAATCACAAGAAAACATTGCCAGTAAAGGACGGTCTAGTTTTTTTCTAAGTTGTGCGCAGACACAGTTAAGAACAACACAGCAAAATTTCTGAAGTACTCGGTCATTGTTTAAATGATGATGTGTGCAGATAAGAGTAGGATTTTTTAATGCTGTTTTCTGATTGTTCAAACTCGCCGCGTACAAGCTGTAGCACGATACAAGCGAAGATTGGGCAGACGATCGCACTGAAATTCGCGACACCAACAAAACGTTAGGGTCATCCTTAAGTCTCGATGCTGCACGCTGCAGGACAAAAAGAATTGCACGTCACTTCGGTACAGCAGGCTACATTCTAGAGGCGATGGAGCTTCGAGCGAGATTTATCCCTCCCGTCAGTGTGTTGTTGGCTGGCCTGCTGATAGGCTTTCTACTTCAAAATATCACAATACTCGCCCTTGTCCAGAATAGGATGATATTACTGGTAAAGTGAGCACTTGTGAACGCTCTCTCATTTGGAATAGTAGCCGAAAAATATTTTTTTATGTTAGCCTCAGACGTTAACTTCCGAGTGTGGTGCAATATATATTCTGTGTTTATTACTTACAGACAATATTTATTAAAAAATTTGATTAGAAGGTTAAGAAATAGCTGAAAGAAAAAATAACTATGGCCTCAAAAGTGCTCTATTTACCGTGAACAGCCCATAGTAATATTGATGAGTGGCCTTCACATTGGCTATCTGGCATTTCGCATGATTCCACATATACATATACATATGTGAGTTAGGTAATACTGTATATAGTTTGTTCGCGGTTTTTTCACACTTTTTGAATCAGACCTTACAAAAATTACCCCATGTATGATTTCTTTAATTATTTTCTTAATATGCCATGATCAGAAGCGTTTTAAACATCTGTTAACATAAAAGCGTCTTAGTTCACATTAAATTGAAGTTTACCAATATTTTATTTAAAAATTATTATATTCAATTTATAATTACGTATAAAAACAGCAATAAAACCTGTGGTTTGATAGCACCTAGTAAGAAATAGTTGTCATACAAAATATGATTATAGGCTATTCACGGTAAAGTGGGCACTTTTGAAAGCCCTCTCTGTTGGAATAAAATTCAATAAATACATTTTATCTTAGCCTTAGACGGTAATTTCAAAGTGCGATGGAATGTGCACATTGTGTTCATTACTTACATGACAATGCTTATTTAAAAAGGTGGATAAAAGATAATATATAGCTGAAGGGAAAAGTAACTAGGGCCTCAAAAGTGCCCACTTTACCGTGAGCAGCCTATGCAACTGAGTTTGCACGAATTCGGTGCGTTTCCCGTTGGTGTAATTTTCTAGACTTATTAACCTTAGTTTGAACGTGGCGGAGGAATATCCTGGAAACAGAACTTAAAGCAGGACTTCAGAAAAGTGTGAAGTAACTGTGAATGTATTATACTTGTAAACGCGATGCAGGCCGGTGGACGCTACGCGGTACCGAGAGCCATAACTCAGTTCCGCGGAACGTGATTAGCCCGGAAGGATTGTCCGGCGACCCGTCGAGGCCCCCCCCCCCCCTTTTCACATCCCTCCTTCAACCAATAAGATCGATGACTCTCCCTCGCAGCTAATCCAAACAAGATAGACGGGTGAACGGCGGCATGTAATCCAGACACGCCCTCGTGACTGCCATTAGCATGCGCGCTCTACTCATACTGCCCACTGGCGCTGCATTTCACGGCCAGGTGGCACGCGCTATCTGCTATGCGGCCCGGAGGCCAGAGACTACGTGCGCGGAGGAGGATTGATTATCGCCTGCCAGAAGGGAAGGAACTCAATACCATTAAATATTACACAGTACCTATATACATCCCTTCCCCAACACATCACACCTCAGTACACCAGACCTCCGAGAGTGAGGACCTACCATGTCTCACCCCAACCACCCCACCCCCCCCCCCAAAAAAAATTAAAAATAGAGACCTTTAGCACACTCTTGCACCAAACTGTACACTTATGAATTCACACATAATTCAAAAATAAAAATAATCGGATTGGTTAATTAAATTTAATTAATTGACTCAATCAATCAAATCTCATTCCATTAATTTTATCGGATTAGAAATGTCATAGGATTAAGATTGGATTACTCTTTAATCTTATCGATCAACTTTATATCAATTTGATATAAAAATCGATAATCCGATTAATCAAAAGTTGGTTAGGACCCGTGGAGTTTATTCCATAGACGCGAGGTAAGCAATGCTTACCCGATACATATTGGAAATGTTCGACTCTCTATAGTTTTCGCCGTAACTTTAAATTTCAGCGCATTTAATTCTGAGTTTCCCATTTCCCATTCGAGAGACAGAGTTTTCGTAACTTCCGTACTGTACGCGCATAGTGCTGCTATCTAGTATTAATTTCCACAAACGGGAGCGACTAGCGATGAATCGAACTCGCAAGCGAGTTACCCTGCCGCGTTCCTTGGGCAGGGTAAGCAGTCGTTCTGTTTGCGTCCTCCAGTCCTACATTTTCCCTTGGAAAGTGGATGAAAGTGTTCAGCGAAACGGGAGTTTTAATAATAATTTGTAATATGCTCTCTAAATAATATTCATTTTAATTACTATTACATTAATTTCGTTTCTGTTTTTATAACTAAGGTAAGGTATTATAAGACGGTAAATACACGTGTAGGGTAAGCAAAGTTGAAAGATGAGTCTTTTTAGTAGAAATTGAAAATTGAAATACAACCCAGCGCTAGCAAATGCTACCTAAAACACTCAAATATGTGGGGCTATTATATTGGTTACTCTTAAAAAAAACTCACTGCGCCAGACGGCATACGAGAACTTTGAGTTCCGTGTGCTACAGGCGGCATTCAATAATGTCATGTGTGTACACTTTAAACGCGAATTGCTTATACGTGTCAGTGAAATACTAATCGCCGAAAGTCAGTTAAAGGCTGTTCACGATAAAGTGAGCATTTTTAAAAATCAACCTCACTGCTCCTTCCTGCATATATTTTAACGGGTGTACTGAGCGACATGAGCCCAGTAAAGTTGGAAACGATGGATGGGAACGTATTTTAACGTGGAATAAAAAGTATTAGGTAACTGTTTGTGATAACGTAAATTATTTATTTCGCTTTTTTTGATGCGTCGAAGTGTAAAAAACATGATTAAATTTTTGAAACATTTACTTATCTAATAATTCACAGTTTCACTTGACCGACGTATTTTTTTTAGTGACGAGGCCCATGGCAACCTTAATTTTGCATAAGGCGGAAGAATACACAACGAGCATGTAATTAGATTTTGAGCAGGGCTTTCAAAAGGCTCAGTTTACCGTGAACATCATATAAAAGGCTGTCACAGACTGTCTAATTTGTCGAATGAACGGGGAATCACTGTCGTGGTGTAGTATTCATTGTCTTGTGTGGAGATACGACATAAGACGTGCTTAAATTTTTTTTTCTCGTTCACTTGTGCGTGATATGGGGACTTTGGTAGTTAATTAGTAATTAATTAAATACATTTAATTTATAATCCATTGCTAATTTTCAAAGGGGTAGGATTGTACCGCCACACAAACACTTGTTCGTAAGGAGTTCGCTCTATTCATCACTCTGTTCATGCACTTAAAGTTGTGTAAAAAACTACTACATGGCAAACAATCATGCTTCGATAATAAATACTTATTGTGCATTTCAACCACTTCGCAAAGTTCAAATATAGACTATTCAAAAGTACCCGCCATTGCAGCCGCATGCCACTGTGGTGAACAGTTCGTGGCAGCTGCAGTGCGCGAGTGTGCTTGATGTGGCTGTATAGTCCGTAATAATTTGGTTGGCTTAACAACTTCGATAACAATTTCTATTTCCCCGAGCGAAATTGGTAACTGTTTCAAGTTTCTTTTTTTGACGTGAACGCGTCTTTAAATTTGCAACCATAGCGGGAGGCAATCCAGAAAATGCGATGATAACGAAATCGGCGGAGAGAGTTTGGCACTGCAGCTTAGAATCTATCGTCTGCATTCACAATTCAATGACACCACTCGATTGCCGAAAGATCAAAGAATGTGTTACGTTGAGTTGTAAACGACCCATTAGAATAAAATTAAAAACAACAAAAAAATACTTGCTGAATATGTTCGGTTGTATTTTAAAAATTGATTACTTACTTTGCAGTGAATATACGCACACGCATCTAGAAAATTCAAATAAGATAAGCTGCTTAAGCTGTCCAAAATGCAGCTATGTTACGACAACGTAGCTGCATACATATTAACACTTTTTAATACAGTTTGTTTACAGTTATTTGATAACTTATGAGAACCCTGCTCACTTTATTGTTTCAGTCCGCTGTATGTTATTACATCATATAGACATGTGAACATTGCCGTCGATTTGTTAACGAAGATAAAAAAAAAAGTTTGAAATTGGTAATTACATACACGTGTTAGATTTATGCCAGCACTAGTTCTAATGTGTTTAAAAGTAAAATGAAACCAAAGTAATTTGATGACAACTTCAACATTACTCCTTACTGGCACGATAAGACACAACATTATTTTCTTCTAATTGGGTCTAAACATTAGTGTAAGTACTCAAAACTTTTTGTACGTAATACTGTGCATAAGTAAAGAGAGGCCTTTGTTCGGCGGCCATTTTAAGAAGTGTTCAGTTGAACTTCAACCGACTTTGTGTGGTCAAACAAATTCACAGAAAAGTATTGCGTAGCATTTGGTTAGCTCCCTTCGTTATTTGTCCTTTTACAATACAAATGGCATGTCCGTCTTATATCGCAGTTCATTGAGGATTAATGAAGTCAGCATCTGAAAAAAAAATTCGCTGTATCCCATTCGCTTTATACTTCTGTTAATATAAAAAATACCGTGTTTTTGGTTAAATAGAACTTTTACTTATATTTTGTTTGTAAATTTTAAAATTTCATTTATAATTAATACTAATAAAAACAGGGAGAAAATAGGTGAGTTGGTAATGCCTAAGAAATATTCCGTATGCAAAATATTGTTAAACTGAGTGCGCAAGAATGCGGCGCGTTGTCCCTTTGGTGTAATTTTCTAGACTCGGTTAAGCTTTATTTGCAAGAGGCGGAGGAATATCCTGAAAGAAGAACTTCAGCAGGGCTTCAGAAAAGTTGTAAGTAATTGTACAAAATAAATAGAGAGCGCGAGAGAGAGAGAGAGAGAGAGAGAGGGGGGGGGGGAAACTAAGCAGAGCTTTCAAGATGCCTAATCATCTGCGAGCGGGCTATTCACGCCATTTCGGATCTACAGAAAAAATACGTAATTTCTCAGAGGGTGTTGATAACCACGGGGCCTTTGGGAAGACAGCGCAAAACTTTCCACGGCAGCGGGCAGGAATGTGAATAACGCTCGATTGAAACGCGGGGGTGCGTGTTTTGGCACGCGCGCACTGTCTCTCTCCCCCCCCCCCCCCCTCAACACTTTCTCTCAAGACGAGGGCACAAGCGTGAAAAGATTTCCTTGGGAGACGGAGAAATACACACAGCTTCCTTGCGACGGCCCAAGGAATATACGTGTATCAGATATTGCTCGCTCCATCCTCGAGAATTCCTTTCCCATCGAAGCGGCCTTTTCTCCGCCTCCCACGACAACGCCAGTTTTTTTTCCCCCTTCTTCTGAAGACGTTTCAAGCATGATCTCTCTTGCCCTCCTATTTTCCCCGCTACGTTCTCTCTCACTTCCGCAAAGAGCGTAATATGACGGGTGCTACACGTTTGAAGAGCTTACTCCCTGATGTGCAGCTACCTGAGCTGTACCCGGTTAGGGAGGAAGGGTCACGGTGGGTTTGGTTTGGGGGGGGGGAGAGGGTGTAATGCGATGTTAACATACTGTATAGCAAGTCATGCGTGACCTCCCTCTTAAACCCCGCTGCCTCCATTTCCCCTCGTGGGTGACGGATGCCGGTAACTAGAAGGGGTTGTCTGGGGGTTGTAGCGATATGAGCGATGCACTGGCACCACCGACCCCTCCCCCCCCCCCCCCTAGCCTACCCCGAAGTCCCAGTTCACGCAGTCCCACGCGGACGCACCACGAGGGAGGGTGGTGCGGAGGGATACACAGCGTTTCCGAATGCTCCGCTCGGGCAAAACCGCATTTCCCGCATGGCGTGGTAGAGGTAAAACGCGCGCGCACCTAATGAGGAACACATCACGCTACCTGATTTACCTCGACGACAAATTGGATGCCGGCGCCCGCGCTCTGTGTGTCGGGTATGGGGCTCGTGTCGCTGGTTCCTGGAGCGTCAGGTTGGAGGGGGGGGGGGGTGGTGCCTGGAATTAATTCGGCGGAAACAACGTCATTTTTTCCCCCACCCCGTGTCGATGAATGCCAACGCTGCGTTCGACGCTCTGTCCCCCCCCCCCCCCCCCGGCGTTTTTCACGCGGCCGGTTCTGTTCCTGCGCTCCTGGTCGGACGTAACTTGTGGCGCCGCGCTCATCAGTGCAGAACATTTTTGAATTACGCGCGTGGGGGCTTGGCCAGTTAATCCATTACTAGAGGCCTGAAAAATTCGCGTTATTATTTGCTAACATTCTAGATCTCACTGTTATATACTTGCTTGAGCGCAGTTAGCTATTGCATTGGCTGCTAGCAACTGTACGTCATTTATAGGGATGGGAACATTTCGCGTGTACACTGAAGTTGACTTTGCAGTTGGATCGCAGTTTATTAGACACGCCCTGGACGACTCTGAGCCAATAGCATACGTGCAAGAAAACAAGTAGCAAGTGATATACTGCCAGGTGTGAAGTAACACTGGCTACTCTATGGGGCAGCAGCCAATGAACAAACATCTGAGGCCCGAGTATACACAAGACTGTTGAGTCTAGCCTACAGGTCATTGACCTCGCGAATTTTTCCTATCCCTAGTCATTTACCCGCGTGTGATCGCTTTACTGGAGATTGGCCGCTCAACCGTTGAGGCCTTACTATAGGCTAAAAGCTTCCTTGGGGCGGGCCGCACAAGTTGTTGGCCAATGGCAGAAGTCGTACGAGCGTACAACATCTTGGAGGTTAGTCTGCCGCTCCAAAATAACGCGAATTTTATATGTCCCTGTCCGTTACTAGAGACGTGCGAAATTCGGATTATCTTTCGCTGGCAGGATAGACTCCGCTGTATTATACATATAGTCACGAGTATTTCGCGAATTCGTTCGGAGGCGGGGTAGACTCCAAACACTTGTTCTTTTCTCCTACTGTTGTGATTGGACGACAGTTGTTTAGACACGCCACTTTAACTGTGAGCCAATAATAATCAGGAAGCAGTAGTGTGAGTGAGTGTTTAACAGACCTGTACAGAGGCCTCGCTTGATCATAACGATAATGCCACGAGTGTATAGAGGGCTGTCCAGCCTAGCTTGCTGCCAACTCAATCCGCGAAATACTCCGGGGTTCTACTCACCGGCGTGTGGTGAAGTGTTTCAAGGTAAGTTGGTGCTTGCTCAGTGCTGTACATTCTCGGTGCACGCAGCAGGAGCCACTAACCACCGTGCAGGCCTAGGTAGACTGAATGCATTCCGACCACTCACAAGCGAGCAGCAAGGTTACCAATTAAACACGTCCTGTGGCGTCAACTGCCGAGCTACACTGTAAAAAAAAATTCTGGTGAACTTCCTAAACTGTAATGGAAGTTATTAACGTATACAGTACGTGGTAATAGTACTATGTATCAGTCTGAAAATATGGGAAAATTTAGCATTGCTACTATACGAAGTTGGGAACTTCCCTACGCATTTGACTCTCTCCTTAGCAACTGTATAGGAAAGTTACCATGTATGTATTGTAAAATAATTTACCATTCACGCTTTGTTACTGTACGTATACATTGATATGGAAAGTATACAAATAATCTCTTATAGAGAGAGGAAAATTTCGCGAATTCATTTCGGGACAAGATAGACGTCAAACACATCTACAGTGAAGTCACCTTCGCAATTGGATCACAGTTTATGAGACCCGCCCTGCACGCCTCTGAGCCAATAGCAGACTTGCAAGGAAACACCTTGCGAATCCCATAATTTCCAGGTGTGGGGCAACAGCCAATGAACACACAGCTGAGGCTGCAGTATGCAGAGGACTGAGGAGCCTAGACTACAGGTCATTGAACTCGCGAAATTTTCCTATCCCTACTTATAGTGCGCGTGTTAGCGGTGGGAGTGTAAACTAGCAAGCAACAGGGTACAGCACACAGGCTAATGCCAGCTTACCTTGCAACATATACACGCCACTGGCTGTACACACAAGTGAGAACAGCCCGTTGTGTCATTGGCGCTGCATTCGCCTACCTCTTTGATCTCCTTGAAAGAGACTGGCCACTCTACCGCTGAACTTAAATTACTGGTCCAACAGTTCTGCGAGGCGTGCCTGGCACATTTTTTTCTTTTTTGGCAATGGCTGAAGTCGAACAAACACACAGTAACTTGGAGTTCAGTCTGTCCGTAGACAATAACACGAATTTTGCGGGTCTCTATCCATTAGCATTTTATTGTTTCTGCCTTGTTCGAGTGTTACTGGATGGATAGTTTCCTGTAACAATTTGGAAAATGTTTGCTCCGTACGGAAGAACTTAATACGTCTGTAGCTATACAACACTATATAAGCTTTCGAACCCAAATTGGCATGTAGCAAACAAAACGTTTCATGCATTAAGCAAACTTTATCAATCCGTACACTTACTAAACAAGGATATGTAAATGAAATGCGTCACCTGCCTTTCGGGCCAGTATTTATATACCAAATGCTAGGAGAAGGCGCCATTTATTTCATTTTCGAATGTTTCAGTGCATCTTGGGTAAAATTATATCAAATCACTAGAGCTTCAGCAAAGATAAAAAAAAAAAATGTACTCTCAACTACAAGGTGGGGAGGCTGTTTGGCTACAAGAGATTGTAATCTTTAATTAAGTTAGAGCTATACGATGCATCTTAGCGCTTGCATTATAAGATTTTTTACTTAAGATTCTATTCGTGTTAGTATTTACAACATTCTGGTTTTATTCCAATCTAAAATGCGTAAAAGCCATAAATTCACATTTCTCGACCAAGTATCGCAGAATACTCAAAGCATGAAATAAAGTAAGTCATGTTAGTGGTTTGGGTTAAAGATTCAGATTATTCAGAATCACCCGGACGGTTCACTAGCTGCAAATGTAATTTAAAAAAAGTAAAAATGTTCCACTAGTCTAAATAATTATTTACGTAACTAACGACTGAGTTGTAAGTTTGCTACCAATAGCATACAGGAGCCAATCGAGGAGCTAGTCTACGTCATGACACTTTCAACCAGAATTCATTTGTAGGCACAAAATATAGGCCTACACACCTAATTATAACGTTATTACGAATATGTTACAAAAAATGTCTCATTAAGTTCGTCCAAACGTTTTCAAACATTTCGAATGGTTTCGAACGTGTATGTGACCATTTTTGCTTAACACATATTTTACGTGTTATTGTTAGTTTTGACATTGAGGGCTTAAGTACAGTTTTAATTTGGTTAATTGGTTTTGATCAAATTTCTAGTTTATCGTGAGAAAAAAAGGGGGGGACTACCAAACTGTTGAATGCTAATTGTAACATAATTATTAGCCTACTTTCCGAAGGAATAAAGGCTTATGAGATCACTTACCTATCTGTTTGACTGTGTGTGTGTGTGTGTGTAGATGTTTTGGTGTGGGAGTGTGTGTCCCCGTTTCAATTTTCAAACGCGTCAACCGAATTTCGCCAAAGTTGGTACACATATGATACGTAGTAAAGACATATGACGTTTATAGTTTTAGACCGTTCCGGGTACTTACCTTCAAAATGGCGGTATTTTTAAATTTTAGGGGTGATATGTCGGAAACCATTTAACCTATTTAAACCAAATTTTGTATGCTGGCAGAGCTTAAAGTCAGTATTATGTTTTGAGATAGATATGTGTTGTCGTTGGTCCGCCATTTTGGAAAATAGCACGAAATTAAAAAATAAAGATGTTACATTGTATATCGAAAACTTTTATACCAATTATCACTCAATTTAACAGGTAAGTAATACCATGATATACCAATTGAACATAATTTATTACACTTGATTGGGTTCATATTTACAAAATGGCGGCCATACGACATTTGTAGGTTTATTTGTTTTTACAAATCTTTTATACTTAAAGTATATGTTACAAGCTTCGTATATACAAACACATAACCACTTCTGTAAAACATTTTGTAAGATAGCGTCATGCGAATAAATAAAGTTACTACGTCATACCTCGGTAATAAAATTTACCGATTCATATAAAATTTGGCAAACTAGTAGTACTGAGGCAGATGATGTTAAGTGACATGTTTTAATTATGTCAGACATTTACTTTCAAAATGATGGCCATGTAGCCAATTTTAACTTATAGGTTATTCACGTTAAAGTGAGTATTTTTAAAAGCACTCTCATTTTGAATACGAGTCTATAAATATATTATATTTTTGCCTTACAGCATACATTACTTTAATTGTTAGAAAAAATTCGAATATATTGTGTAACAGTAATTGGGGAATGCCACCGTACACAGCTGAGTTACCAAAGCATCTGATCACAGTTTCCGTAAAATAATATTATGTGTGAATTTTATCTCGTGACAAATAAGGAATCGGCCACATTTAAGGCATATGCTTGCGTTACAACGTACCATGATTCAGATGATATTTATGTACTATTTAATCTGCGCCTATATATATATATATATATATATATATATATATATATATATATTAACACCGCCTAATAGCTTACATAGTGCCTTACGCCAAAAGTTGCTATGAGGCATGACGCCACACCAATGAGAATTATTCTGCGCTTACGTGATATCGACCATGAAAACCAACACCGATTTTTATGCAATAAACTATACAGTTTACCTCATATTTCTTTGAAAAGTAATGCTGTAGATTTTAATATAATTTGTTACATTTGAATATTCCCTATTCTCTGCGGCAAAAAAAAAAAAGTGTTTCTATTACCCTGGGCCCGATATTGTCCTGCCGCTCCTGAAGCTAAAGGTAGTTTACGGTAAAGTGATCACTTTTGAAACCAGCCTATGAAAAAAGTCAGTGCCCTTGCCTGCATGTATGTTAATGGCGGTACTGACTGACACGTGCTCTGTAAAGTTGGTAACGACGAAGAGGAAGTAGTCTTAACGCTTAAATAAAAGTGTAATGCAAACATTGGAGAATACTCAAATCATTTGGTATACCTTCTGTAATTTTGATGCATAAAGTGTAAAAATTAGCAGCGTAGTAAAATATTTACTTTTCTAATAATTCCACAGTTTCACTTGACCGACGCATGAATAGAGTGACGAGGCCCATGGGAATGTTGATTTTACATACGGCGGAAGTATATGGAATGTGCGTACAAGTAGATATTTAGCAGGGATTTGAAAAATGCTCACTTTACAGTGAACAGCCTTTACAAACGTTCACGGTGTGTTACGCTACTGTAGGCGCCTGCAAGTTCCGCAACCGGAACGTCTCTCCTATACGGACGGTTGCCTATTGGCAAGTGTTGGCTGTGATCTCTGAAGTTGAACACTGGGATCATGAATGACATAATCTTCTTTCCTTTCTTTATACCTCCCCGGCGAGCTTGATAAGTTACGTCCTAATTAACACACGTATACACGAAACCACCAGCCACTTGCGCTTGCGGTTATTTGGTGAAAATAAGATGAACTCATTAAAGAAGACACTGAGGTTTAAGCTGGTACTCTTTACCGCGGCGGGAAATTGGAAAATAAAACTTATCGTCTACTCGCAGTTACTTCACACTTTTTGAATCCAACATTTGGAAAATCAACCCATGTGTGACGTGTTTGGTTGTTTCCTAAATCTGCCTGCCATGTCTCGCAAACGTTTTATGCTTCTGTTAACATGAAATACCTTACTTATGATGAAATTCAACTATAAATAATCATTTATCTATAAATTACAATATTTCATTTTAAATATATATGAATAAAACAGGGTGAAAATAGGTGCTTTGGTAATGCGTAGTAAGAAATAGCTCTTGTGCAAAATATTATGTAACTGAGTGCGCGCGAATGCGATCCGTCGTGCTTTTGGTGTAAGTTTTTTTGAGTTGGTTAAGCTTTGTTTGCACGAGGCGGAGGAATATCCTGGAAGTAGAACTTTGGCAAGGCTTCAGAAAAGTCAGTCGGAAGTAGCCATGAATGGACTACACCTTCAGCTTCGCTGGTATGCCCACGCTCTAGACACCTCCGGTATCTCACAAAGGCGATGGCGGTTCGAACATCGGTGGGTTGTCACTCCCAATTGTCACGCGTGGGTAACGTGGTGGATGTTGCTGTTGCCAGCGTGTATCCTTCAAGGTGTGGGCTGTTCACGATAAAGTGGGCACTTTCTAAGGCCCTTGCAACAAACATTAACCTCTAATAAATATATCTAATTGCACACTTAGACATTGAATCTTGATGGTGGTGAAATGTATGCACTGTGTTTATTAGTCACATTGCAATGTTCGTATTAAAATGCAGCAGGAAGATGGAAATTTGATGAAAGGAAAAATTGATAAGGGCCTTAAAAAGTGCTCACTTTATCGTGAACAGACTATACATACTTTCCCACCGCCCTTGAGTTCTGCTGCTACTTCGTTACAGCTTTGCTTAAGGGGTCTGTCTAGTAAAAAAAAATCTTAGACGCCTCAGTGTCACGCCCGGCCTTAAGGATGGTAGAAAATAACATAAAAAAGCATCGCACGTGTCCTCTTTGATCAGAATTTCAAGCGACGACTTTAGAATTTTAATACAGCAGTATTTTCTTAAAATATACAGCGTTGTCGCTACTTGTATGCACCTTGTGTATTCATTCGGCTTATGTAAAATTAACTTTGCAACGGGCCTCAACACTTTATTCATGTGTCGGCCAAGTGACACTGTGAAATTATTAGGGAAGTAAATATTCTATAAATCTGCTCAATTTTGCACTTCGGTGCATAACAAAAAACGGAAAGTGAGAGAAGTCATTTAAGTTACCACAAATGGTTGCCTTACACTTTTTTATTCGACATTTAGATATGGAACTATTTTCCGTCCATCGTTACCAACTTTAATGGGCGCGTGTCACTCAGTGCACCCATTAAAACAATCGCAGGTTGGAGCAGTGACTTTTTCCCAACGTTGATTTCCCAAAGTGCTCACTTCATCGTGAACAGCCTATAGCATATGGCTACGTACAGCGAGTTTGCCGACTTTTGACACGTTCCAACTACCACGTTTTGTTTCAACAGCCAAATTTACGAACTCGCTACAAAATATTGCCTTTCATTTCTATCCTGTAGAAACGATTTACATTGAAATATCAGGCCTACATAGGTTTTAAAAATGATAACAGGGTCAACTACTTGCAATGAGACCGTGCGACAGCAAGACTGTTGCACGAGTAGTCTAAAACATATTTATTGTGTGTTCGTTCGGCAGCCATGTTCGGATTAGTTTCAGTGGACACACGTCTATAACTGAAAGCAAACGAAAGGAAATCCTAATCACGAACACACGCTCCCCTGATTAGTTATAATCGCTTCCAACACTCATCAAGGCCCATTTTATTAATTCTAACAAAACTTGCATTATTTCTACTGTATCAGCATAACGAATACTGTTTTTTTTGACGTGGCTTGTTGTAATTTGGAATAAATTTAAATGAACTGACAACATAAGCAAGTACTTTTTAATGATATATAATGAAAATGTCTATTCAACGGTAAACATAACCCTGGACATCAGCAATGTTACAGTGGCGAAGAAATCTTCGTTTTAGGATAGATTGTTCGCTACCGAAATCCGACTCTTATAAGACACACAGAAAATTTCTGTATTTTATGCTTTCGGAGCTCAGCTACGTCGTTCGTAGTTACTAGGGCCACCTGTTTTTCGTGGAAATATTTCAGGACAAGTTGTGTTCCAAAACACTCAAGTCAGAACCACGTTCGTGATTCGATCATTTGGATTGTTTACGCCTCTTCTCTGTCTGCCCGCATATCACGGAGGGTCAGTATCGGAGAAACTTAAGGCCGCGATCTCCCATTTCTACAGCTTTTGCGAGAATTAATTTTTTTGAACCCAAACGGGAGCCGATATTGTAAAATCCTCTTAACAATTGTGTTACAATTTTTTTTTTATTATGTAGACTAGTCTAATTTTTCCAACACAAAAACTTTATAATTTTAACTAATTATTAAACAAACAACATTTTCGTTAGTCAATTAATTGGACAAATGTAGGTACACAGTTTTTTTGTGTTGAAAAAATTACACTACATAATAAAAACAATTTGCAGCAAAATTGTAAGAGGATTTTACATCAGTCCCCGTCTGGGTTCAAAAAAATTAATTCCCACAAAAGCTGTAGAAATGAGAGATCGTGGCCTTAATTTCGATTGGCTCACTCATGTAACAGTGTCTTCACACGAAGACAAGCGGCCAAAGGATGTTTGTACGTGTGCTTATAGAATTTTGAATTTTTTTTTTTAATCTACCCTATTGCTAAGTATTAAATGTACGACAGAAGGTAGAGTCGGGTTCTAATTGCGTCTCAGGGCGAACTCCTTACCCCTAAAGGAGAGGGAATTTCATGCTAAGGAGGCGGGCATCGTGGCAGTGAGAGAATGGGTAACCATGGCCAGTGTTTGGGGCCATGACTACCTCTCTAAGTGTACCTATAGCTGTTCTATAGTTAAGAAGGGGGGAGGGCAAAACACGCATAGACACGGTTAAACCCCTCCCGACAGGAAATAATTCAAAACTTGTGGAAGCATTATTAAGAATCGCTACAGGAGATAGCAGGTATGGAATCCATGCTGATTTAATAGGTGGCGAAGAACTAGGAGAGAGGTGGCGGGACTTAGGGCCAGCATGTTAGAGGCACATGCGCCCTTGAGGTGGGACTGCCATCCATATTCCTGCGCGGGCCGCCTGACTACCCGCACAGCAACATCGACAGCAGTGACTTCAGGCAGGGTCCTTTAAGCATCCAGCCGAGGGCGCAAGAAATCCTGGCAGCTCAGTCATGGCACCTACTCCATGTTTACTCTTCTGCGCCGACATTAGGATCTCCACATCGCGGGTGAAGGTGGGGAGTAACGGATCGGTTAGCCACCCCTTCCCCCTCCTCCAGCAGAATCTCCCTCTGTCGTAGGTGAGCAGCGCTCGGCGGGACATCCAGGAGCTACCAGTTGTGGAGGCGAATCCGCTGGAGAGAAGAGAGAAGGCTGACGCCATTGCTTCCAAGTTCCGATACTGTTCCATTCCATTCCACACGCATCCACAGTTGATAGCCCGCAAAATCCAGCAGTGGAGTGGTTCGCCACACTTCGCATGCTTCAGCACCTCGGGATACCCCCAACATCATCTGCCTTGATCCTTGGGTTGCCTCCAGCAGATGCGGGAAACCATCTTCAACTGAGCCGATCTAGCCTTCTCGGAAATCTTTTCGCGGAAAAACAGGTGACCCTAGTCATTACTAGAGACCCGAGAAATTCGCGAGTTCAATTACACGTAGGCTATACTTCACAGTCTTATATATTTTCATACGGATATAAACTGTTTATTCGTTGATTGATGTGGTAGTAAAAGACGGTGATTGGGCGCACAATTTATTGCATGTTTGTTATTGGCTCATTTATCTCAATGAGGTGTCAAACAACACGTCGACCAATTACAAACTTAACACGAACGTATATGTATGTGAATTCCAACTTGTCTAGAAATGTATCCGCGAAATTCTTGGGCGTCTAGTAATTACTAGAGACCTGCAAAATTCGTGTTGTTTATTTGAGCACACGTTAAAATTTTAACATTTGTACCTTTGCAGTACGTTTTTCATTGGACCATACTTTATTCGACACGCCGTAGCCAACTCTGCGCCAATAAATGAACACTTCACAATTGTGTGTCCCAATCACGTGCGATTCAGTGCTAAAGGGATCGACTTTAGAACTATGCAGCAACCAATGGGGAAACGATGCAGGCTTCGGTATACACAGTACTGTGAAGTTTGGCCTGATGCCTAATAATAACGCGAATTTTACAGGTCTCTAGTCATCACGGATCACGTCCATACATTCCCGTGGAAAATTCCGTAAATATACGGAAATGCGCGAAGCCTTCCGTTGCGCGCGCCACGTGCGTTTCTTTGACGGTCTCAGGCGTGAAGGGGTGGTTGAGTGACGAGCGCGAGGTCGCAAGGGTTGTTTGTAGTGGGGAGGGGAGGGGAGGAGGATGCGATATCACAGTTTTTTTTTTTTATTACCACGCGCGCGGAAATGATTGGACGGGGCGCGATAATTCGCGCTCGCAGGTCGTGTGCGCTAATCAAGCCGGACAGTTTCGCTACAAAAGGCCCGGGCTTCGTCATCCCCTTGTTATTAGTTCGCTGATTAGCTTAACTCATTTCGCGTCGAGCCGCCCGCGGCCTGTTCCCGACGTCATCATACCCGCTGATTCCATTATTTCCCACCAAGATTGCAATCAGTTTTGTTTCGCTGTGCTACCTCCCATTTCGGACGCTCTTTTTTTCCCCCTCCCCCTCCCCCCCCCTCCACGGTTTTCTTTCTCGTAGCGCGCACGCCTAATTAAAACCGCGCGAGGTTTTGCAGAAATTGACTAGCCGCTTCTGCGCCAGCGTGGTTAGTTCGACTCATCGACAGGGACGTGCGAAATTCGCGTTATTTTGTGTGTACAGACTACACTCCACGGTATGGATCGGTTGACTTCTGCCATTGTCCGGCGACTAGTGCGGCACGTCTCAAGGACAATAGTTAACGCTGAACGATTGAGCAGCCAACACACAGTGAAGCGCTTACGCAAGTTAATGACACTGAATAGTAACCAGTAGCCGATGAAGCCACGGAATGAGCTCGGGCAGGCATTAGGGCTGTGGAGTATAGCTTCTTGCCAAGTAATAACGCGAATTTCGCATGTCTCTACTCATCGAGATATAATAAGAGAAAACTAGACACGCGAAAAGTCGTAATCGCCAACATTTCTGGTTAGTGTGCCCCCAAAGTTCCGTACTTCAAAACTTCCGTACCCCCGATGCGCCGAGGGCGTGTCGTAAAGTAAGATTCCCAGTATTTGTAGCTGAACGGGTAAAAATAATTCAAGGTAGCAAACATTTTTTTTCGGCATCATTTTTCGGCATAATCGCCCTAATTATTTAGGTATTTGTCATAGCGTACGGTTAAAAAAATTTTCTGGTAAACTTCTTAAACTGCAATGGAAGTTTTTAACTTATACATTGTGTGGAAATGACACCACATGTCTGACTGCAAATATAGGAATTTTGAGTGTCGTTACTATACAAGGTAGGGGACTTCCCTACGAATCTGCCTGTTTTGTGAACGGAAGCATCGGAAAATAGTTTACCAGTCGCTCTTTCTCAATATTCGTATACATTGATACGGTAACTTTACGAATAACTTCTTAGAGTGTAAATTGATGTTTTCCATTCCCTGGCGATCAAAAGTGGCGCCCTCCTCGTTAAGCGTCCTGTGTACTGAAACATTTTCTGAGAAATCGTTGTTTGCGCGTAAACCAGAATGTTTTGAGAGATACGGCAATTTGGAAAAGTCGTTTTTAGACGTTTTCGACTGCTCTGGAATGGTGAGTGTTAGGGACCTGCGAAATTCGCGTTATTATTTGGCATCAGGCTAGACTTCACAGTACTGTATATACTGGAGCCAGCATCGTTTCTCTATTAGTTGCCGCCTATATGTGAAGTAACTCCCTCTCTGATTGAACTGCACGTGATTGGAGCACACGATTGTGAAGTGTTTATTTATTGGCACAGGGTTACCTGAGGCATGTCAAATAGAGTACGGTCCGATCACAAAAGCACTGCAAAGGTACATGTGTTTTAAGTTTAACGTGTCCCGAAATAATAACGCGAATTTGGCAGGTCTCTAGTGATTATATATTGCCTGGCGTCTTCGAAGCACTTAACAACTCTCGTCTAAAGTGTGTAATCATCAAATTGTTCGCACGTTCAGCACTTTGAGGTCAGCAGACATTTACAAGACAACGAAGACAAGTTAAAAGTGAGTTAACTTACATCCACCACTCCAGAAACACTAGTTCTATTGGTCCCTGTGTTCCCACTCACTACAGTTTTAGTGGAGGCCAACATGACAATGGACACGTATACTGTGCTCTACAACGTTCATTATTGCCTGCTCATCAGTCACTAAGAGTTAGTTTTATCCCAATCAACTGTCTTTTATTTGTGTAAGATGTTTTACAATCGCATCTGTCCTCTTGCGGGGATGTAACAAGAATATTTTTGTAGTCAGGAAAGTTGTACAGATCTTGTAAGATCCTGTCAAACACAGGCAGTACAACTACTGCGTGTAAATGTTTTTTTTTTTTTTTTTCAATGACAAAGAAATTTCCCAAATACACTCGAGCGTAGTCCTCAGTGCGTTAATAGTTTCGTGGGAAGACGTGTACGTCAAAACATTCTGCTATGCAGTTCGAGCGCCATAAAATATTAATTATGGTGGATAATCAGGTGCCTTCTTTTTTATTTCCAGCCCTTTCCGCCATCTCTGTTTCTGGGAAGGAATTATATAAATAGAGCGAAGATTATACGGTGTATAGCGATATAACAGGAATAACACCAAAATGCAAGTTAATACACCGCCTAACACCGAAGTTTCAGTTATAACACAAAATAGATTAAATTTTGCCAAAATATATTATTTTATCTGTGAAACCGTGACCAACAACCTGTATCCAGAAATGTATAAGTTGAGTGATATGTAATAATAATTTTAAGTTTTCAAATGATGGAAAGGAAAATAAATAATTTTAAGCTGTTGTTATTCAGACTGAGTGAATAACTGCAGTAAATATTGAATACCATGTGGATGAGAAATGACTTTTTAATGAGACTAGCAAGATTGTTAAAGCAATTATAAATAATTATATTTCCAGTATTGAATGTGCTTTTTTCTCTATAAAACCATATCCAAGCCATTCGTGTACGACTGTAACAAAAAATCCACAGTTTAGGAACCTCAACATGCAAGTTACAAAGAAACAAAACCTTTAAAAAGTGATTTTTTAACCTATGGTAATGATCTGTGCTGCCTTTGTTTGAATAAATTGTTTTCTCTTGTTTATGCAGTTGCACAAACATTATAAGATTTTAATGGAAATATGCATGTAAGAATAAATTATAAAAAAAACTTTAACTATAAAATGTGCATTAAAATAACACAGTACCATTTTCGCTGTTATAATGCACAATTTTACTTATGACGTTTCAATTTCCAACACTTTCATAACAAAACCGACAACGCCGAAATCAGGTGTTTTTAAAAACGAAATTTGCCTTAAAATAACACGACAAAATCTCGCCCCTATCTATAAAGTATAAATGCATCAGTTTGTTCAGAGCTCGACGAAATACGACAAGGGATATGCCGGCTTACACCATAACTTTACAGGAAGTAAGCGCTTGAAAAAGCTGTCGAACTACGCAATACACGGAACTCGAAATTGCCTATTTATATCCCGCCCATGTGCGGCGACAGGTTAAAGTGATAATGCACGTTTTACGTGGGTTCGATTTATGGGAACTCCGCGCCTGAGGATTGGCATTCATAAAATGATATTTGTGTTAGTAATTGATACGCGCAATAAAACACGGCAATTTTCGCTGTTGGAAATAAGGAGAGAGATTATAGATTGACGGCCCTTTGATCTATAGGTAAATCCATCTCAGTAATACATGCTAAATGTTGTTAGAATGGATAGTAATTAACTGTTTACATTCGTACCCAACAATTCCCAGTGTTTAGACAGCACACGTGATGGCAATGCCCATACATGTAAAGTAATGTTTTTATAGTTTCTGCCTATTCACAAGTCAAAATCATAATTTTACTACTGCTCGAACACTCAAACATAACCAAGAAGTTGTTAGCAGAACTGTCACTTCTCGCTGATTTATCAAGGACATAAATCAACACGTGTTTTCGCGGTGGTATTTTGTTACCTTGCTGTTACTCATTATAATATATAGTTGTTGTCCATAAGTGGTCTCAAATTTGACAGACAATGTGACCAGCCTACACACTATGTAAACAGTAAATGCTCTCGCTCCTACAATATTGTGTTCGCTGATGATCTGCTGCGGGATTTGTGTTGTTAGGTTGGCTATTTTGATGATGTCTTTGGAAGAAAATAGTACTCGGAACTAAAAGTTGTAATTTAAAATCTTAATTATACTTACAACATTTATGGTTTAAATTACGTTTCTAAAACAATATTAAATTTTCTTGGCTATTAGTAACGGGACTTTAAAAACATGTTCATCATTTATGACAGAGTATGTCGACACCTACGAACAGTAAACGTTTCCAGCCAATGGCTAGCCATGTTTATGCTTCCAGCCCGGTGAAGGCAGTTGTGCGTGCGCTTTTTTTTTCTCATAGTATTTATTATACGAATATCTTATTGGCGTTGTCGGAATATTTAATCGGTAGTTAATTATTTTTTATTTGCTTTTTCCATACATAGTTGGTTGTAGGTACCGTTGTAGTGCGTTTTGTTGAGTGAAATGTAATATTAATCGGCACGTCGTTAAAACTGCTCCTTTCCACCATTTTCCTAACGGCCTTCCACAAAGAAGAATGAAGTGACATGAATATAATAAGTTTGTTTTTATCAGGAAACGTGCGCTGTGTTGATCTTACTGAATGATTTTGCAAATCAATTATTTATTGCTAGTGACGAACAAACGTGATTTTAGTGAAGTAAACTCGCAAGGATTGCCATAGAAAAACACGTGTTCAAAAGGTTACAACAGTAAGTTTGCGCGTTTTGTAAATGTATTTGTAAACCATTAATATAATTATTGAAATGCACGTGGCCTGAAAAATGCCGCACTTTCCACACTTTTGTAGCGAGTGAATAATATTTGTTTGTCTGCATCGTAAATTCGAGTGTGAGGTTAACTTCTGTAAAAGTGTGTGCGTGTATATATTGCTGCATCTGTACGAATACGAACAGCGACGTATGTATAGCGTTTTGCATTTTCATTAAAGTTATAATTTTCGAAGTTAAATAATTTAAATGTTATTTCCATACGAGCAAAATTTTCCACTGAGCTCCATCAAAACAATATGCAACGCAAAATTCCACACACTCATGCCGGAATCACATAGTCCCGACCAACACAGCACGACACGACCAAAAACGCAACCACGACACATTTTAATGTGACTTCTTCAGTTTACACCATGACAGACACTACGCTCTCGGCATTTAACCTAACTATTTAGAAGGCGCTGATAGGCTATGTTAGATTCAAATGCGGTGAACAATAGGGAAATTTGTAATACATAATGGTGACAAGTTGGTATTCCTAATGCATACAAAAGTAAAATTATTATTTTTAAGAGTTAGATACAGCAGGTTTCAATTTATTTTTCTTTTAAGCTGCGTATTTACCATTGTAAGGAAAGCTTGCAATACAATTTCATTTTGCAATGTTGTAAATTCTGTGCATCGTGCCGCAGGACACGACGAAGAATAGAAATCATTTCTAATCCAAAATTGCTGGTCGGACGACAGAATCGGTAGGGCTTATGACAATCTATCTTGTATTTCATTGACTGTTGGCCGTCGTGTCGTGCGCGTTGGGGCTATGTGATTTCGGCATCGTAAGAACATCAGAATAATCCCGTCTCATGAAAGACGATGAACTAAAGCCCCCCCACCCCGGTTCACTTTTTCCTTTTCCCCTTGAAATAAAATAAAGATGATACCCTAATTGCGCCCACATTTCAGTGCTATGAACATTTCTCTGTGTTATTATTGATTGAAACTCTAACACTCTGGTTCTGGAGGGTTTCAAAATGTAAAGCTTACTGGCCATGCAAACTTGTAAGTTGTATCACTTGTATTTTTTAGAACGTATATAAAATTTGCCGAGCTTGTTATGCAGCTTGTTATGTTATGTTTATAAATTTAAAGGTTTTTCCTGTTTTTAAAGGCTGTATTTGAAAGTAACATAATGACATGTAGGTTTCAACGTTGGAGTCTTTCATAAACATTTTGAGCATTTTTGTTTTGCAAATTAAAGGCGCTTATATGTTTTTAACATATGTTGTTTGGAATATCGTAACAGTAAAAGAAGAATAATTCACATAAGCAAGATTTAGATTAGAAAGACAACTTTTTGATGTCAAGTAAATTATAGCATGCTTATAACACAAAATTCTTTAATTTAAGCACCCAATGAAGGTGCTCCAACATCATACAGAAGTGTCTCATGCATCAGCAGGACCTGCGACATTCCAAAATTTATTGCTAAGGAAAATGAACTTAATAATTTCTTCAATCTCGGGTAGGTGGAGCATATTTTCAGTGTGTAAGTAACATGTTAGTTTGATATATTGTTGCTGTAGGTCACGTCTGCTTCTCTAGAGCGCTTTATAACATCTCTGAACTGAAATACAGTTTTTCATTAGGTACCCGAGAACAAACCTAGGGCTGTATTCACAATTTGGAGGAGGGAGGTTGTGCGACTGAACTTCAGTGTAAATATCAACACTGAGTTAGTCATAAATAAGTTTTATTCACAGCATGACAATCTGAACACGTAGGTATTTGAGAAAAGTTATTTAAGTATTTTGTATGTAGACCTGCAATACTCAACATTTGAGTTACCAAGTGAACGTTAGTAAAATTACTGAAATTAAGTAACATTTGCTTAAATGTTGTATTGGCTACCTACATTACTTTAACATCCTGAGAATTATAACCACCATAAAAGTATCAGGCTGTACAGAGTTTGTTCTCATATCATACCACAAAGATTAATTATGTACTTTTAATGCAATAATGGGCATAGCATGTATTTAAGAATGTATACTGTCTTTGAAAAGACGGTGTGGGAGGGGGGCGGTATTTCGGTATTTGTGCATTCGGGGGGGGGGGGCCTTGGTATTTGGTGTTCGTGGAAACCATGCTAAATTTTTATGATTACAAGAGCTTTCCTCAGGTAAGTGTGACAAGATTAGTTGTCATTAATATATTTCGAGGACCGTATATTAAAAACAGTTAAATATCTTAATAATTTGACAGTCAAAATACAATTTCATTTTCGTGCATCCTGGTTACAAATGTCCTGCAAGGTAAAAAAAAATATCAATTTACAGACTTATTACATTGGCTGTTAGTAATTTACATAAAATATTTATAAACCAAAAAAATGGGATTGTTGCCAACCTGCAACTGTTTGAACAGCCCTTCACAGCTTCTAAAAGTCATTTGGGAGGAGGCACATGCAGTTTGTTAACAAAAACAGGCAGTCATATGTTGTTTGTTTACAAATACTGGCAGTCTTATGGTGTTTGTTTACAAATATTGGCAGTCACATGGTGTTTGTTTTCAAACAGTCACCTTCAATGACAGTTCAGATGTGGCGGAAGGATACATAGCCACCCAGATGCCATTGGCACTACTTTCCTAGAACTGTCAAATTTGAGAGCACTTATATGAAATTGACTGTACACATTTTAAGTGTAGAATTCAATTTCATAAAAAAAACGAAAAGGGAGAGCATACTATTCAAATCGTTACGTTTTCGCTGTAAATATATGACAGTTATTTTCCTTCTAGCATTTCAACTTGGCGTGGTGGATCAGATGGCAAGGTAACGGTCTAACGATGAATTGAAAAGGGTGTGTGAGTTTGACTCCGGCCACCCGCAAAATCTTTTCCGTTTTTAAATTACGGTACATTGCACAATATGAATAGTAAACTATCGTAAATATGTTTATTTCACGTAATTATTACGCTGCATTCAATAAAAACAATATTTAATTCGCCACTGCACTCGGCCGTCACTTATTCAATCAGTGAAATTGTTTCACGTCACTAATTCAATCAGTGAATTTTTTTTCACTGTGAATCAGTAGTTTCTCACTGATTCGATTTTAGAGTGTAAGTTAACGTTTCGCAAAATTTTGCTCTTAATCCACTCGCTGTGTCACAAAATGAATCATGGCACTTTGACTGCAAAGGATTCTTTGTAGAAAATAAATACAGAAATGTTCTTATAGTGTTGACGGGACCGCGGTTTCGATTTAGTTCTATTCCTCCAGCGGTAACAAACGGGCTTCCGGGTAGCTGTGGAGACCAGTCGCGCACCGCCGTAGCCGGGGCCGCGGTGGCTGAGCAGTTAGCACGCTCGCCTCCCACGAAGGCGAACCGGGTTCAGTCCCCGGCCGGGTCACTCCGGGATTTCGCCGGACGATGCCGTTGGTCGGCGGGTTTACTCGGGGTTCTCCCGTTTCCCCCGGCCCTTCATTCCGGCGCCGCTCCACATTCAGTGTTAAGGGCCGCCCAAATCTCTTCACTCGCCACAGTTGCCGACATTTCGCACGCACCGTCTGCAGTACGGTCGACGGTCGACCCCAGCTTACGTCACCGGCGCTTGGGGTGACATTTCCCTCTCCCTCCCCCGCTTGTGCGCTGCTTCCTGGCCTCACCTTTGCCACCATTCGCCACCACGCGTGCCGCACCCCGTGGTATTTGAATGCCACCGGGTGACCGCCTGCTCTTAAACCTCTTCGGCGCCGAAGATCGTCTCAGTGCCAGGCCTGCTCGCCTCGAGGAAAGTCCTTCCTCTTTTCTTTCATCCACCGCTACAAGTTTGGCGGGGATCGCAATTTTTATTCCTAGCATAGACCTTCGCAAATTAAATGTCAGTTATTGAATCTTTGCTATTAACGCGATACGTGAGATTGTGCGCGATAGAAAAAAAAGCAGGCAACCGTTAACGATTCCCAAGAGTATCGAAATTTAGAAGATTTTATAAAGTCGATGCGTGGGTCATGTCTTCCTAATTGGAATTATTGTTTGACTAATGTAATTTGTTGAGAGAAAAACAAAATGCCCGTTTAATTTTGTTAACAAGTGAGCAATTCCCCCGGTGAGAAATTATGATCTGCATGGTAATCAGGCTGCTGTATTAAGAGCGCGAGATGCCTGCAATGTGTTAATTACACTTGTTGTTGCGTGTTCAGTGTTCAGGCTGAGGTAAATGAAATATAAACTAAATAAGATTGTCGTCTTCGAACGCGATATCTCCTGGGTTTGAAATTGGTTTTTTTTCTTGTAACTCTGGCTAGTGACTGTGTACGAGCTTCAGCGCTGGTGTAGGAACTGCAGGCGAACCAGTCTGCTATCTGAGAAATTCTGTACACCTACCAGCAGTTTGTAGGCAGTTGTTCCAAGCTACTTTTGCCCGTGAGTGTATGCGGCCGCCAGCAAAGTTGCAGGATCTGCAGGTGAACCAGGGTCGTTGTAAGCAGCTGGAGGTGAAGCACGCATGCGCCAACTTGGAGTTCATCAGCAGTGACCAGTTGCTCGTGCTAGAGACTGTATCTCGATCCGGATTTTGACGTTTGTTTGTCGATTAGCTTTTGTTGGTGACTGTACACCATTGCAGGATAACCAGACTGGCGTATGGACATCCGCCACCAGAGTTTCAGGAACTACAACTGAACCAGGCCGTGGGTGAAGCTGGCGGCCATTTTCGGGACAGCGGCGGTGACCAGCTACTTGTGATAGAGACTGTACCGTGTCAGACTGCCGTCTTGGGAACACTGTGTGGTTATCTACCAGCAGTGATTTTTGTGGCTCCCAATTTTTTTGTCCGAGAGTGTAATCTGCCGCCAGAAGGCCGGGCCAGCGCTACTCGTGTTGGTGACCGAGGGTAGCGGGTTGCAGTTCCTCTTTGTGGCGGAGAGCTCGCCGGCTGTGGAGGGGACGATGCTGCCGCCGCGGATGTGCCCGGAACTGATGCGCGCGCTCTGTCTCTGGCCCCCGCAGGAGTACAAGAGGCGATCGCGCGACATGGAGACTGAGACCGAGGACGACCTGCTGCTGTTCCCCGGCTCGCTGGATGCGTCCAGCGGTAGCCTCTCCAGCAGCGTCTCCCTCTCCGACAAGAGCGTCTCCACCGACAACAACGTCGAGGAGTTTCTCGCCGACGCGCCTTTCGCAGGTCAGTCTCCTCGCCCTCACACTGCACGTAGCTACGTGAATCTACCGCATGCTCCTGCTTCACACTCTCACTTTCCTCGATGTGTTATTAGAGCCCCGAGTATTTCACGGGTTGAGTGCGGCAGCAAGCTATGTTGGACAGCCCTCTGTACACTCGTAACGTTATCGTTTCCCTATTGGTTGCAGTGATCAAGCTAGGCCTCTGCACAGGACTGTCAAACACTCACTCACACTACAGTTTCCTACGTATTACTGGCTCACGGTTAAACGGGGCGTGTCCAAACAACTGCCGTCTAATAACAACAGTAGGAGAAAAGAGAACAAGGGTTTGGAGTCTACCTCGTCTCCGAATGAATTCGCGAAATACTCGTGGCTCTAATCATATGTGCTGAACTATAGCCTATTCACGCGTACAGGCTATTCACAATAAAGTGAGCACTTTTTAAGGCTCTCCCAACAGGAATTAAGAACTAATAAAAATATTTTATTGCTGCATCATTCGTTAACTTCTGAGAAAGGAGAAATGTATACACTGTGTTTATTAGTCATATGACAATATTTATATTTAAAAGTGACGGAAAAATAGAAATCAACGGAAAGGAAAAATTTGGCAGGGTTTTGAAAAGTGCTCACTTTACCGTGGATAGCCGATAATTGAGCATTTTTGAACTCTAACTTTGAAAAATGTCACTGCCCTAACAGCATGTATGTTAACTGTCACGCTGACTGGCATGCAACTGAAGTAAAGTTCGTTACGTCGGAGAGAAAGTAGTTCAGTGTCTTAATATTGAATTAAAAGCTCCAGGTAAACAGTGGTGAATACTGAAATTATTTATTTCATTTTGTAAGAATCTGCGAATTTGCGAACGAGTCAATTTGTAATAATTGTACGTTTTCACTTCACTGACGCAGAATAGAAACATGCAAAATTCGCTACATTATTTGACAAGAATCTAGACTTCACTCCCCTATAACTGCCCGAGCTTGGCGCAATATAGAACGTATAACTAGAGACCTGCAAAATTCGCGTTATTATTTCGGGACACATTAAACTCAAAACACACGTACCTCTGCATACGTTTGTGATTGGGCGGTAATTTATTTGACATGACCCAGGTAACCCTATGCCTGTAAATAAACACTTCACAATTGTGTGCTCCAATCACGTGCAGTTCAATCAGAAAGGGAATTACTTCACATGTAGGCGGCAACTAATAGAGAAACGACGCCGGATCCACTATGTACGGTACTGTGAAGTCTAGCCTGATGCCAAATAACAACGCGAATTTTGCAGGTCCTTACATATACTTCATTTGCGTAAGTGTAGTAAGCACTTGTCTTGAGTAATAACCTTAACTTTTCAAAATATGGAACGTATACCTCATTTGCATAATCGTAGTACGCACATATCTTGCGTAAGACTGTTAACTATTCGCAGTATAGAATGTATAACTAATTTGCGTAAGCATAGTAAGAACGTATCTTGCGGAAGTCTTTTTAACTATATGCGTCAAGATTTTATATACTAAATGTAAACTGATAAACATAATAATTTGTAGTAGAGTTTATTACGGCTTTTCGACCACGTCTTACATATTCTACAAATTCTGTAACTTCTATAATAATTTTTCTCTTTATAGTGCATTTGTAAATAAAAGGTTGGTTCTAGAAGTTATTTTATAGTTTTTTTTATATTTTTAGTCATGACTTTTTTTTTTTTGTTATTTTTATATATGTAGACTTTTTATACATCCATTTATACATTCGTGAGACTAAAAAGACTAAAAATGTGCAGTCAAACACTGGTGGCCGCTTCCAAATTTAGACTGCAACCTGACGAACAGTGATGAAAAAAAAATTGGTGAGACTGAAAATACTAAAAAAAAAAGTGAAGTTAAACTGTGGTTGCCCCTTCCACACTTCAGGCAGCAACTTGATAAACAGTAGTGCGCCGTAGGCAGACTGTACGCCAGGTACAGTGCATAGAGGTATAAATGAGGTCGGACAGACACCGTACATACAAACATGTGAAGTTAAATAAAAACTTGTAAAAAGAAGACGACCGCTCACTGCCACAACTAAGGGTTTGTTTTCTGCATAGCTGGCGTGTGCTCTCCACCCCATTTACTCTGTGCGGCTGCAAGTTGTAAAAATTATGGAAGCTGTTGTATTTCCTGCTGGTCTTTCGCTCTCGCATCCAGTGAAACTATTTTGTGGTGCCAATTAGTATTGACATCAGGGCTGTATTAACCACTAAGCAAAACAAGGACGTGTGTAGGGTATCAAGGGAAAGGAAGGCGCCACAGAAATGTTTTATTGCCGGATTTACTGTGGACTGTATTTTGTAAAAATGCATTGAGTGCAGCTGAAACAGGTTCCAGAAAAATGTGTGTTAATATATGTGTGTTGATACAAACATATTCTCAGAGTTGTAAAAGTTAATTGATTCCTATTCAGAGTACTTGAACACTAATTTCTTAGTTGTGCTTTACCAGTTTTACTCATGTGTGTCACACTTTTGATGCAACAAAAACAAAAAGTAAAATTAATTTACTCATCATGAACTTTATAAAAGTAATTGTAGAAGGAAATGTAGACATTTGCTTTCGTATATTTTTAATACGAATGTTTACATATTGCTCAGATGAGAATATCGTCAGTTGAAGGAGGCTGTATTAAAAATCTCTAGAGAACATCTATGCAACAAGGCATGTTGGATGCCTTATCTATACTAAGTTTAAAAGCAGATGTGTTACGTAAAATTAGTTTTGAGTGTATGATCAAACACTTTGCATTGAAACAATTTAGGACAAACATTTTCAAATTTAAAAGAAATGGAATGATAAAAAAATGTACATTGTTTCCCATCTTAGAGGACTCTTTGTTGCATTTATAAAAATACAATGTTAATTTTCGCTTTGCTGTTATTTTTCAATGATGTGTATGGGAGCACCAAAACTTTGGTGCTTAGGATCTCTAAAAGTCTTAAAATGGCCGTAATCACAGTTATGTAGGCAACAGCTTGTGTATGGTAACAGCAATGAAGAAATGTTATTGCTTGTGTGGTATGCTTCTACAATTTACGATGGAAGTTTCTCATCAGACATCACAAATTTTATTACTTTGCGACACGTACGTGCACATTTTCGTAGGCCATTGGGCGGAAGGGCTATAACGTTTTAGAATGTACTACCGATCATGTGACCAGATGCGGGTCTTACATCTTTGATGATTTATGGTACTAATTATATGAGCTGAATAAAGCCTTTAATTCTCAAATTACCGCCCAGCAACCACTTAAAGATTTTTTTTTGCGCCTCTTTTCATTCAACTATAGCGAATTTGTACTGATAAGAAAGAGGTAAAGTTTTAATAGCAAGCGCTACAGTTCCCCCCCCCCCCCTTTTCCCCGTAATACATTCATCTTGGTGTACGTAAAACGTTTTTAAATAAGTAAAACGTAACTAGTTTACAGCAATAATTTACTAATTTACTGCAAATAGGGGCAGGAAACTAGGCATTTTCAAAAACCCCGCAATACACGATTGTTTTTCACACCACAACGACTATAATTTCAGGGTACGTGTCTGTAACATACGTTCATGTAACAACTGGACCAGTTTTATTGTTCTATATTGCCCACGATTGTAAGCAACGCGTTCAGAACCTAAAGGATACTTACCCCCCCCCCCCCCCAGAAGCCGTGGCTTCAAACTTTCTTTCCGAGACCGAGCCATTTGATGCAAATACACTGGTCTCGCGTTCGGTAGAAACTGATTTCGATTCTCTGTCTCTGAATCCGTCTCAAATATCCTCGTTATAGAGGCCAGGCGTTAAAGCTGGATTGAAAATAACTCGGCAATACGACAAAACTGCCCTGACACCGTTGAGAATTTCTCATCAGCCAATCAGGAGCACGGTCACCCCGACACAACACAAGATTTCGCGCGGATTTCATTAATGTGGTAATTTTCACACTGAAAATATTTTATTTATGTGTACATCACGGTTATATTGTAATAGAGAGCTGTTAAATTGATATACATAAATATTCGTGGACAATAACTCCTCCCTAAAAAAAAATAGTGTACAATGATTTGTGATTTCTTTTCACTCCATAGCAAGTTATTGGCCTTTCTGCACTCTAAGAAATTATTCGGAAATTCACCATACCAGTATATACGCTTAGTGAGAAAGCACGAATGGTAATGTTTGCCCCTCTACATGCATTGTAGCGTTCCTACATTTTCTCAGGAAACTGTCAAATGCGTAGGGAAATTCCCAACTTTGAATAGTAACGAGGCCAAACATTCCTATATCTGCAGCTTGATGTGTGTTATTATTATAGGCTAGTCACGTTACAGTGAGCACTTTTTAAAACCCTGCTAAAATTTTCCTTTCAGTTAATTTCTAACTTTCCGCCACTTTTTAATATAAACAGTGCAACATGACTAATAAACACAGTGTATACATTTCACTACTCGGAAAAGTTAACGTCTTAGGCTGCAATAAACTATATCTATTAGGGGTTAATGCATTTTGAAAGGGTCTTAAAAAATGCTCACTTTACCGTGAATGAGCTATACCATACGGTGTATAGGTTAAAAACTTCTATTCCAGTTTAGAAAGTTTACAAGAAAACTTTTTACAGTGTAGGATTTTCCGAAAGACATGCAACACTTGGCGGATGGAAGCTGTTGAGGTATTATAAACACTGAACTAATTTTGGTGACGGAAATGGTCGGACTATAAAATAGCGTCGGACTGTCGAGAAGAGCTCGCCGTGGCATTGTAAATCCAGCATAAAACCTACATACAATACAATTAACGTTAAAACTACAAACAACGTAGATTATACATTTCTCAAAACCTTAGCAGGGGAATTGTGAAACAAATGTTTAGTTCTAACTAGCAAGTGAACTAAACTTCAAGTTTAATATAAACTAACGACCCACCCCGGCATCGCTCGGGTGCGATTTACATAAATAGAGCCGGCCGCGGTGAGCAATGTGATGTTAATAGTTTTTTCCTCATCAGCTCTCTCGACCGCTGTAATTATTTTATTTTGTTGCTCGTAATTGATAAATCCGTGCTAGCTCTTAAAATAACGTGGTGTAACTAACATTTTTAATTTTTAAAAATTAATACTGTGTCGTTCAAAAAGTTATATTTTTAATAAAATTTTAAAAGGCACAAATGGTTTCTGTGTGTCATCGTTAAAATATGAACAAATACTGTCGCGGATTTTTTTGTAGACCTTTTTGAGATCTGCTCATAATTTCACAAGGTCCATGAGAATTTGAAAATGCTACGTGAGGCGGAAGAATAATGAGCAGGAAAACAAACTATGCAATGCTGTTAGGTGGTCTAATTAATACCGTCGCGCAATCGCGCCAAGATTCTCAACGCGCTGATGAACATATTCTTAGCTGAGAAAAGACGACGTACGATGGAACTGAAGAGCCGTGTTCGTATCTCCAGCGACTTGCCACCGGTCCCGTCAATTAGCAGTTGGCAACACCTGGTCCCTCCGAACGCTGCCGCTATCTCCCGCGCGCGAGCGTCCGCTATTATTCACGCAGTCTTGGCACCAGCCCAAGGCGGCGGTGTAAAAATAGTTGACATTAGTAACAGGCGAGCAGGCCAGCGAGAAACGAGCAGCACATTGATGAAAGGCATTCAAAGAATGTAAACAAGTAACGAAACTGAGTTACTGCGGCCGGGATGTATTCGGTATTTTTGAAAGCTACAAACTTAGGAAGAAAAATTCATCTGTACTGAAATTTTAAGAGCTACATTTATAACAAACATAAGTCTGGAAGACGTTAGATTTATAAATGCACGCAGTAAAAATAATCTCTCTGCTTGTCACAAACAGTTCTTTGGAAACGAGTTGCCAGGGAGTTTCTTGTAACTCTGCATAATTTGATATATTAACAACATATTATTTTAGAAAACATATAAAAATGTTTATGACTCTCAATATCTATACATAGTATAGAACAATGTCGCCCGGCTGTGTGTGTGTGTATTTGGATAAGGCTTCTAAACTACTTGATTGATGTTTATGCGATTTTTATCGTCGTTTAGAGAATGTCTCGAGGAAGGATAAAATAGATTTCAAATCCGTGTACACTAACGTCACCTATTCAATTGGATCAGAGTTTGTTAGACACGCCCTGAACGACTCCGCGCCAATAACCGACTTGCAAGGGAACAAGAAACGAATCCCGTACTGTCAAACGTGAGGTATCGCTGGGGCAACAGCAAAAGAACAAACATCTGAGGTTCGACCATACAAATGATTGTGGAGTCTAGCATACAGGTCATTGAACTCGCGGAATTTTCCCATCCCCAGTTTTATGGTAGAAACGTCCAAAATTCGCGTTATTATTAGAGACCCCAAGAAATCCGCGAGTTCAATGACCGGTAAGCCAGACTTCACAGTCTTATGTACTCTCATACAGATATCAACTGTTTATTGGTAGAGCCACGAGTATTTCGCGATTTCATTCGGTGGCAGGATAGACTTCAAACACTTGTTCTTTTCTCCTGCTTTGTGATTGGACAGCAGTTATTTAGCCACGCCCTTTTTAACTGTGAGCCAATAAGAAGCAGGAAACAGCAGCGTGAGTGAGCGTTGAACAGTGCTGCACAAATGCCTCTTTTGCTCTCAGCAACCAATAAGCAAACGATAGTGTCTCTAGTGTATACATGTCTGTGAAGTCTAGCTTGCTGCCAAATCAATCCGCGAAATACTCGTGGCTCTATTTATTGGTTTGTTGTTGTGGTAGTAAAAGGCATCGGTTGGGTGCTTGTTTGTTATTGGCTCATTTATCTCCAGGAGGTGTCAAACAACACGTCGACCAATTATAAACGTAACATGAACGTACAAGTGTGTGAATTCCAACTCGTCTAGAAATGAACCCGCGAAATTCTCGTGCCTCTAGTTATTATTCAAGGGCAGAGTGAACTGCAAGTTACGACTAGTTTGTCCGACTTCAGTCATTGACAGGACATATGTCTGGTACTCCTCGGAGAACTCTTGAGTCAGTAATGTTAGTTCGGCGGTGGATTGGCCAGTCTCTTTTAAGGAGATCAAGCAGGTGGTTGACGTCGATTGAAGTGCAGCGGCCAGTTTAACCACGGACTGTGCTCACATGCTCGTAAGGCATGGGGTCCGCAGTTGTTAGATGGTATTTTGAACTTCTGTAATAAATATTACAGGATGAATACGTTCAAAGCATATGAAATGTCGAAGTTGTATAAATATCTGTCTGTTGATGGTGAAGTAGGCTATTTGGGGAGAGAAAAACGTACATATTTTGATATTAGTCAGAGGAAAATAGTAACTTTAAATGGTAATGTTACAGAATTCTCATTTGGGAAATGGAAGAGGTGACCTGAACTTCTCTGTCATAAAAACAGATGATTAAACCGCAGTTATTAAAACTGGTGAGAAGTACTTAAAATTGCCATGGAATATACTAATAATTATATACATTGATTAATTAAATTAAATTTGTACTTTGAAAGTAATCGTTTCTGTTAACAGGCACATATTTAGTCAGAAGTATAATGTTAAACTAACTGAAAGATAACGCGAATTTTGCACGTCTCTAGTTACGGGGTGTTTTCCCATTTCTAGTTATGGGGTGTTTTCCCATTTTTACGTGTAAATTGGTGTATGTTTGCTCCGTCAGTCAATCCCGGTTAGCCGAAAGGCATAATACTTCTGCACTGTAAAAATTTTTTCTGGTTAACTTCCCTAAACTGTAATGGATGTTTTTAACCTATACATTGTATGTAAACAATACCACGTGTCAGACTGTAAATATAGGAACGTTGAGCGTCGTTTCTATACAAGGTTGAGGACTTCCCTGCGGATTTGACTGTTCCGTGAGCGAATGCGTAAACAGTAACGTGAATGTATGGGAAAATAGATTGCTATTCGGGCTTTCTTACTACTCGTATATATTGGTACGGTAATTCTACGAGTAATTTCTTAGAGTGTGGTCAGTAATAAACCCAGTTCAGTTAAAAATTAATTTTCTTTTCGTGTATCTTTATTTTCTCTCGCTTCGTGTTTCGTTATCAGTAACGCTTTCTGGAATTGCGTGAATCAGTGTGGTAAGAAAATAAATATTTAATAGTTAATATTTTTATACACTTCTGTTTAATTTTGAGACACCCTGAATAATTTATTTTCTACAATTAAAAATCTTTTTGGTTTCGTGTTATTCGCGAAAGCTGCACATATCACTAAAAAAAAAAACCGAATGTGCTGAATTGAAGCAACTTCCGCCTGTGATACTTCAGAACAATTAATTACTAACTATCAGTTTATGCTAACGTAACTTACATGAAAATGTGTTGGTGTTTTCAATGTAATGCGCCTTTTTTTTTTTTTAAATTAAAATTAAATTTATCTTAACGTGTCAATGACTGAGCGTCCTTAAAGCCACCCATGGAACTGCGATTCTTAATATTTACGCTCATGAACGTGGCTGTGGCCTATGTAACTCAGCCGATTGCGTTCGTTGAACAAAATCGTGCACCATAATAAACCCCGAGATATTTTTGTAACTGTCGAAAATTTTTAGAAAATATCTCTTCGGTAACAGGTGGAAATGAATTCCGTATAAAATAAATACTAATTCCCCTCCCTCCTTTTTTTACCAATAAAGTAAAAACTACGTAAGTGTTAAACCTGAACAGTGAGTTGTATAGTGATAATTCATAAACAATTTCTGATTCAAAACTATTCATGCCAAGGCTCTACTGACATCGAACATTAGAGGTGGAGATATATGAAAGTTTCTATGGAGTATCGCACTTAACTATTGCAGTATTGTGAACATTTTCTTTATGGAAAATTATACCATAATAGTAAGCAGGGATCCAGCCGCCATCTTGGCCCTGGAGCTTATTTGATATTCCATGGAGAATCCCACATTCGTTTCTATTTCTCTAACACTTCGAAAAGACTAAATAAGATTTCTAAAATAATATCTATATATTTTATCTTCTTTATTGTTCTTCTTGATCAGCTGTCAGCTTGAAATTCTTCAGAGATATAAATTCTCAAATTAGAAAAAAAAAATTGAAACTGTTGTATGAAGTTTATAGTAAATTACTTGTAATTCAAAACCTTTTTATAGTGAACATTATTTAATTATAAGCTGTGGGAAATTAATCGAGACCTACAGTTTGCAGCTTAGAGAATGTAAAAGTAATAAATATTATCATTACTATTTAACACAGATGCAAACTGTTTTGAAACCTTTCATTTTCCTACAACTGTTGTATTTTCCCGATACGTTTGTGCCATTACACAAATATTTCTTAACATAGAAATTATAATACCATAAACGTATATTGATGCGTGATGAATGTTTCGTGTATGCTAGCGTAGACGCGAAAATGTCAACGCGTGAAAAAACTTCTTTTCTAAATTCCCGCGTGTAATTAAGAAAGCAATTTGCGTGTCACGGCGTTAGCTCCTGCTATCCTTGTTCGCTGAATTGTATTGCCGTGTTTCGTGTATTGGAAAACCCGCCTGCAGACGCCTTCTATAAAGTTCAATTGTTTCCGGACTCCATAGAAATCGCACGTGCATCAGAGCAGAGGATATTCGTGAGTACGTTCAACAACAGCCTTTTGTCTGTAGCTGGAGGCAACACAAAACAACTATAGCAAGTCACACTACTCGAATTGTCTGTTATATAGCCTCTGAAGGGAATTTCTTGCTATTGTCCTTCACCGTCGCTTGAAAATTGTCATTACGGGTGTTCGTGTCCTAACAGACAAGAGTGCATCTCGCCTTACGTTCATTTTGGAATATTTTTTAAAATCCATTACTAGCATAATAATTTTGCAATGTGCGTTGGGCATACTAATGACCATACGATGCTAGCACCTGACGTAGAGGTTTACGATTAAGCCCAGAGATTATTAAACTTGTCGGACACGGAATCAATAATTTTGAGGCTGGAACTTTCTTCATTTTTTTTTTTTATACTTTACAGCAGTTTCAAGCTAATTAGGAGTTGTCTCTTCAAATCATGACTGCGAGGATCTCAGGGTGTTTTCCACAGTACTATTCCTCCCCCGCCCTCCCCCAAATAACTGGAGATGCGTTAAAACATTTCAAAACGAACTCAGTAGGGCAGTCGTGCTTACGGGGAGACGCAAATGTCCATAAAGTATCTCTGGTTATACAGACAAAAGTGAGCGACCGGCATCTCATATCGAGGAGATGCGAACTACGGAAAATCATTGTTTTTTTTAGAAAACAGTTGACTATCAATCCTTCTGTTTGTCCCCCGCCCATATGTATAGAAATTATCATTCGTTCGCCAACTGTCTCCAAATTTGTACATGTTGACAGAATTTATGTTTTGTATGCAAAACATTCCGTTAATAGTCGAGTGCTCGTGGCACCACTTTAAAGTTGTAAGTGAAAAAGGACACGACGCGCAAAAATAAATAAAATACAATTATTTAATAATAACACAGTAATTAATTATTATTTTGTAATTACGATTTCAGAAGAAAGCAGTCTGTCACATCATGCAATGTATCCCCGATCCCTCTATTTACTAATGATTGAAGATATCTCGTTGATGTGCGGGAGATCCCCGCATTTTTGAAGGTGAATCAAATATCTGAGTCTATGAGCAAGTTGATTCGGATCTGCGGGGAAGTAGGTAGCTAGTATTCTAGGCGTCTTTTACCTTCTCCGTGTCGCTTGTTGCAGCAAATATGTTGGACGGTCGGGTCAATGCACCGAGAAAATCGCCATCAGCTCCTTCAGCACTATCACTGTCTCCGTGTTCATTTTCATCAATACTCTCTTCGTGGTCATCTTCGCCTGCTGTTTTGTATTCTACATTCAATTTGCTTTTCTTTATAGCAGGAGTTGTTTGCTAATCAGTATTTTTAGCTGACGACCGTTTATTTTGAAGTTCGTTGACTTCGCGCGGAGGTCTTGCACGTGCGCATTCCACGCAAGCCGACTCTACTACACTCATTCCGTATTTAGCATTAACTGTTTCGTCATAATCGCCTGTCGAATCGGTAACCACCCATGCAGCAAGAGGCATTTCCGGCAACACTTGCTGACCTCCTGTAGACATCCTTGCAGATCTCGGTATGTTCTTTCAATGCCATCGCCTTGCACTAACTGCGTGGGACCAGTGTCGTAATGCTCCGTCGCGTGGAAAAGTCTCTTCGTACATGCCGTTCTCTCGTGCCGACGAGCATTTCGGGACCACAGGTGAAAACTCGATCGCAGAATCGGTACTGGCGACAACCAGTTAACGATGATGCAGGTCGCGTCTCCATGATCGTTGAGGCCAGAGGCAGGCGTTCGTATTAGCAAGTCATCTTCGCGGTTTCACGGGAGAGCGCTCCCAAATCGATGTTCACCTCACAGTGTCAGGACGTCAACAGTTTTTTTTTTTCTGTATAAATGAGATAATTTTTTTACAATAAAGAGGCTAGCTTGTGCCCATAAAAGGCCTCCCGCATAAAATTCTATTTAAAGAATAGGGAGCACGCTGAGAAAACCCACTTACGCGTTAGCCCAGAACAAAACACACAGATAATTATGGATACATGAATATGGAAATATGAAATTATTTTCAATTTATTTTATATATAATTATGTATTTATATATAAATATGTAAATATAAAATAATTCTATACATAATTATGTATATATAATTATGGATTTCATACAAACGCAATACAGTTGTTTTCATTGGAGGTCTTCAAGCGACGTCACTTTCCGAAGGTACCTGAATGACCCGAATACATTTAGGTCAGTATGAGACGACCTAGTAGTCAGTAGATCTTGCAGGTTACTGTGAAACATTTCTCGCCTGTTCCGACGTTCCGTGAAATAACGATTACGTTGTTCACTGTTCCAAAGCTTGGCGTTCCAGGGAATATCGTTTGCGCATGCGCACATTTGTAAGCCAATACTTTCCAAAAATTAACTTTTGTGCGTGTGCAGTAGTCAAGCGTTGGCTTAATGAGGCAATTCAAGACGTTCCAAAAATAATGGTGTAAACCATGGGATGTGTACCATGGAACGTGTAAAAGGTTACCAAATAGTAACAGTTTATTATAACTGCTAGCAGTGGCGAGGCGTGAGATTTTAAGAAGGGGAAGCAATTCGTGTAAAACAGAAAAGACACATTTTGTGAAAATTCTGAAAGTAACAACCGTTAGTTAAATATCGACAAATTTAACTTGTTGGTTTAATGATACTCTCCTTAAGTCAGTATACCCTAGGCTGTTCACGGTTAAATGAGCACTTTTGAAAGCCCTGCTTGAAATCTACTTGTATACACTTTATGTATGTTTCCGCCTTATGTAAAATTAACGTTGTCATGGGTCTCGTCACTTTATTCATGCGTCGGTCAGGTGAAACTGTGGAGTTAAAGGAAAAGTAAGTATGTTACAAATCTGGTCAATTTTACACTCCGATGCATTCGAAAAAAAAATGAAGCGAAGGAAATAATTTAAGTCATCACAAATGGTTACCGCACACTTTTATTCGACGTTCGAGTTATGAAACTACTCTACCTCCATCATCACCAACTTTACTGGGCGAATGTCACTCAGTACGCACGTTAAAATATATGGAGGTAGGGGCAGTGACTTTTCCCCAAGGTCAACAGTCTTTACTTGCGGACATTATATGCGGCCGATACTCAACAGCAAGTAAGTTGGTGTATTGTCATTAAAATTATTAATAAAACAACACTTAATAAAGTCCCAATAAACATTAAAAACATTCACTTATCCGCGACACTGCCTAACCTATGTAAGGCACACATGCTGACGGTGTCTTAAGTTTACAAATGTGTGTTAATTTAAAACCAAAACCACGTAGGCCTGTATAACACACGTTTTCGAACATCCTGTTTCCCAGTCAACTAGATACACTTAGGCCTATATCAAAAACAAAAAAATAAACACAAAAAATAAAATATTAGATTACTTACTGAACGAGTCCGTTGATGAACATGTTGTTATTTGCAGATTACTTATTTATTTATACTTCAGCTCTATTCGTCTGTTTTTTTTTTTTAGCAAATACTTCAATTACGTCATCATGAAATCTATCCTGTGCTCGCAGCTTATTAAGAAGTTGTGTTTCGACACTGAGTATTGATAGAGAAGACAGTCATCCTTCGCCTTATGAGTTTCGCAAATACGTCTTAATGTGTTTCAAGGTGGAGAAGGATCGTTCTGCTGATGCACTCGTAACTGGAATGGTGAAAATAAGACTAGTTAGTGTATAGACTTGGGGAAAACCTCGCCGAGATCAGCCGACTTCAGAAAATGATGGAGTTCTGCGAAGCTCTTTAACAGCAAACTTTTAGTTCCGTAAACAACCGTTAATTCACTTCGCAACCAGGGAAAATGGAAATTACGGCCATAAATTTCTTTCAGACAACTAAGGTGATCAGGAAAAACGTTCTTAAATGTTTTGAATCTTGAAGGGCCCAATAGTTCTAAAAATTTTATTTTTTCTATTGGACAAAATCTGGACGTTGAATTTGATATTATTACGTCAATAATTTCAAAGTACAGCCTTCTGTACGATGTATTTCTATCTTCCCCATCAATATGACTGATTCGCAATCTTTTGTTTTGGTGTGGCTCTGCCACGCTTTTATGCTCACTGACTTATTTGCCAGATTGAATCGAAATTATCTCTTTGTTTTTGGAGATAGTCCTTGAATTCATTTATTTTCAAAATGCAAAAATTAATGTCAAACGTTTTCTTTTGCAAAACTTGAAAAAGTACATTTGTCATCGGGAAAATAGTGGAAAAAAAAAAACATGCACTAGGAAAATTAAATCAAAATCTCGTAAGATAAATAACATCCCGCGAGCACTTAGCAGAGTTTCACTATCCCATTTGTCAGCATTTTCAATCATTAGTTCAACGTGTTTTCTGTTTCAGCTTTGTATTCACTGACCGTTTCAATAAGCCTACTTTTTAAATTCCAACGAGTGGGAGAGCCACTAGGAAATCGCTTCTTAACTTCTTGATCTAAAGCATATGTTCTCTTTGTTGACTTAGAGAAGAAAGTTCCCAATCCTGCAAGTGTCATGAGAAACCTTCGGCACTGGTTAATGTGGCTGACTGAATCTGATAAAACCAAATTTAGTCTCTGCGCATAACAATGTACAAAAATGACCTCGCTGCATTTCACTCTTACAAGCGACTAAAAGTCCATTTACTTCACCTGCCATGACTGCAGCACCATCATATGTTTGTGCTACTAATTTGTCGAAACATTTTGAAACCACTTAGAACACGAAACACGTGCTCTGATAAGGCCCTAGCAGACCGATCATAGCTAACATCACTAATTCCAAGAAAACGTTCTTCGACTGCCCCTTCTGAATTAACTATCGCAAAAGAGTGGTTAGCTGAGATTATTTACTCACGTCTGTTGTTTCATCCAATATTATTCCTACAAACAATGTTTTCTCGATTTGCATATTGATACTTTGTAACACTACATCGCAAACAGACCGAATCAACTCATTTTGTATGTCACCTGACAGACCAGAAAAAACTGTGGAGTTTTCTAAATGGCTTTTCAAATTATTGTCCATTTCTCCAAAAGCATAAATAAGTTCAACAAATTTCCTTTATGTAATGAATTTGGAGACTCGTTATGTCCGCTAAAAGCTAATTCCTGCTTGGCTAAGGAACAGGTAACATCAATTAAACGACCCAAAATATGTCTATTCTTTTTGACATTTTCGTTGTGTTTCTGAGTATTTAACCTGAACTGGTCACTTAAACAGAGCTCAATTCTAGTTTTACCAAACTGTTTCAGTGACATTCACGACACTAAATGCGATTTACTGTGTTCATACCTTTTAACCGATTTATGAAAGTTGTTCAAATCACTAAACCCAAACACTTTTTTCAGAGGAAAATAATAAACATGGCCAACAGTATAACTTCTGAAATTTCTTGCACCCAGTAAGCCAAGTTGTCTCGTAAAAACTAGCATTAAAATGTCACACACACTGTTTTGTTTGTGTATGTATGTTGAGATCAGAAGTTGGTTTCCCACTGCTGATTATGTCTTTTTTTTAAATTTTGTATGGTAAAGAGCTAAATGAGTGTTGTGAAATTTTTTCTACGGCGCACTTACAACCAGCCACTTCTTCAGAACTTAACGGAACATCGTCTGAACTGTTAATTTTGTTGAGTAAACTATAAACTAAATAGAAAGAAAGTATAACTTCGCGTATCACGCACTTATGCTGGTCAATTTTCACAGCCACGCCAGTTTAACTCCATGACTTGCCGATAGAGGAGAACATGCAAACGAACTGCTCCTGTCATTGGCTACAGAAGAAGGCCATTGACAAATATGGTAGAAGGACAATATGGGCAACTTGGACGTTTTAACATTATCAACATGCGAGACACGCTACAACACCGGTCCTAGCGGCTTGTGCTGACGAATACCCGGGAAATTCAAATTTACATGGCTCGGCATGCGCTATTTAAGTGCAGTTGTCGTCTCGTAGTATTAAAACGTGTTGTTTTGCCGAATGTAATATAATAGTTGCTTATTCGAATTACTATGCCGTACTTAAAAATGCGTTTAAAGCATAAATATTGCCACTTGAAAAAGGACAATCAGTTGTAACAGAATCATGTTACTGGGCACAGACTTAAATGTTGCAAGTTACAAAGGACAAATGTTAATCAATTATAAGTAAGAGAATGGAATGCTAAACGGTATTTATTTTGTCAGATACATAACCGACTGCATTTATTCAATAAATTCTTGAGAATGGATCTGTCACCGAGCTTATTTTTCTGCAAAAAAAATGGGAATGAACTTAACCCAAATTTTTTTTTGGACAGAAAAATCTCCACGACTTATATGTATTTTACTAACGAAAGATTAATTAAGAATAGTTCTACTACAGTTAGTGATTTAACACTGTGGCTTTTATTAGCTTTATATATTATTTAGATATTTAAGATTAACCTAGCAACAAAATAAGTTGCCTAAATATTAACTTACTCCTTTTGAAGTTTTCATCATTTCATTAGCAACAAAATAAATAGTTCACGAATTTCTATATGTGGTTTTTATTCTGCTTTTTTCTTTAGTAGAAAGTATACTTTGGTTGGGAATACATTTTCAAGAGAGAAACATTTTGGGAAATAAATTCTTACGTGATAAAAATGTATACTCAATTATTGTTTAAGTTTTAATTTCCTGAATTTACCACCAAGATAAATAAACACATATCCAGCGCGTGGCATTTTATTTCAAAGTGCATATTCGTTCCTACAGAATATCGTCGGAAGGTGGTGGCCCATCCATCGGTCCGTCGAAAGTTAGAGTTCGATGGATAAAAAAAGTTGCCCTGCGATTGGTTGAAGATCATGTGACCACCTGACGGGTGAGATGGATGGTTGCGAGTCCACCTTTACACGTATAAATCAGTTTTGTGGTGCAGTTATGCCACAACTACACTGCCTCTAGTAAAACAGAGGCAGCTATGGGTAACCCACTGGCAGCCATACTTCAACCATAAGTAACAAACATTTGAAACCTCTGTCACTTCCTCATAATCTGATTGAACCAGTTTTGAAATTTTGAGGGCTGTAAAAAAATCATACTCAAAGGACTATCCTGTAGCTTGGTAATATCTAGCGCCTGTTCATCAACAAAACAAAGTATCTTTGTAGTACAGAGCAACTCGGGATTGGGGGAGATTTTAATCGAATTGGTGAGTACTGTCAAATTTGTAACCGTACTAAAGGCACAGTTAAGTACAGAAGGGGCAAGAGTATTCCCTCCTCCTCCCGCTCATTTCCTAATGCTGGTTTCATAGACACTAATTGATCACTTCATCATTTAGCAGGTTTTTATCAATTATGGTAAACTGCTCACCACACTCATTTTAAAATGTTTTAATTGTACGTATTTATGTAAAAAGAAACAGACACACCCAAACATACCACACATAGAGAGACTGAGTTCAAGGCTACCATTTAGTACAATAGTATTTTAACATGTAGTAGTGTTCAGTTTGGATGCTATTAAATCACTTGTTCAGAAGTGGTTGCGATTTGGTAATTTAGGATTTTAGTAAGTATCGTTCCATAGTAAAATATAAAATGCGTCATTATTTTACTTGACTAATTCAGGTCACTTTGCCTCTTAGAATATTATGTCAGTGCCTATGGAGAGTACCTCAATTAATTTTCGTAGAACTATTAAGTTTGATCATTACTTTGACCACCACACATGGTGCGTTCATATAGTACATACATGCATTGCAACACAACTTCCTACTTAAGATATCCATTTTCTTGGCTAGTGTAGATAATCCATGGAGGAAGCAGCAACATTTACTGCAAAATGCTTACAGCTTTCAACAACACAATGGTACGCCTATACCAAATATGAAAATCTACCATCGCCTCTAATATCATGCCACGTAAGTGACATTTGAGAGATTTTAGATGAGATATATAATTTAAATACTACACAAATTATAAATAAGGTCTACTGTATTAAGGAGAGTATTTCAGAACATAGCTATATGACAATCTTTAAACATTTTAATCAATCATTTCCCACCACTTACTAATGAAATTTATGCGGTACAGCTGGCGCTAGGATGAAAATGCAATTGGTCAAAATATTTGATAGTACATACTAACATATGCACTCAAACCATTCAGCATATTTACTTCACCTCTCAAGTTTTACATGCATTAAGCACATTTGGTTTTGTAATTCACTTTAAAAAACAAAGCTTATTTCCAAATTTTTATAACATTAGATAATCATGAACAAGTCACTTCTAATAACCAACCTGAATTTTACCACAGATTTTCATATGCTTCATGGAAATAAGACTAGAAAACATGTTGCAGAATTCAAAAGCAGCTGATCTGAAAATAACTTACCTTAGTCATGAATTTAAGGTACTTTCTGTTCAAATTCATGGCACTTGTTATTGCAATGCAATTTGCAAGTACTTTCTCCAATACTGTGATCACCGCAAACAAAACTGTAAATAGACTAACAGGTCAAAAGAAATGTGTGCACATCACTATAAGTGACTTATCTGCATTGCAGAATGTGGCAAAATAATTCATTCAAAAACACCTCATTTGAGTTAATACTATAGGTGTATGCACAAAGTTAAAATACTGAGTACTTCAGAAAGTAAATAAGAGGAATTAAAATTTTAAAAGAATGTAACGATGACTCTCAGGAGTGAAATATTATAGTCTGAATGTTTTGTACACAGTTATGTAAACAAAGGCGAGTATGGGGAGGAGGAGGGGGGAATGCTGCTACTACTTTTGATTGGTTTTGACGGTAACCCTCACTTGACAGCTGGTTCACACTCTGCAATATATACACTATCTTGCCAACTGTAGACAACCTGATGACATCTCCAGTGCTGCAATTAAAGTGTCTGGTGTGTGGTATCAGTACATGGTGTTTAGCACACAGAATGAACTTTGATACACTGGCTGGAGAAAAATGATTCTCGCCACCGAAAGCTGTACTCAACAACTCTCCACTCATACTAATTAAAATTACTTGCAAACTCAGTATGTAGAGAAATTAAAATATTTGCACAGGAAAACAGTAATGATATGTAGAGCTTAGTGTGTGTAAAGGGTAAGCGACTACCTAGAAAGGAAACTATTACAGTTTTCATTCAGTTATTTTTTTAATAAATCATCAAAAAAGTTTGATAGTTGTTACAAACACAACCTAAATAACATACAAATTAATATTCAAATGCATAGTTTCCCATATGTAAACAATAACATTCCAAAGTATGAAAATACACCTAAGAAGTATATAAATAATACGGACATGTTCATAAACAAAATTAATATGCTGAAAACTGGGCAATTTAAAAAAATGGTGACTTTTCAAAAAAAATCTCAGACAATTGTATAATTCCACTCTAATCATTACACAGAACACGAATTTACTAGGGGCATCGACATTTGACTAATGGAGACCCCAAAAAACGATAGTGGGGACAGCTATGAATATAAGGGGAATGTGGAGTAAAATAGGTGAAACATATGTAAGTAATGTAATATTTATTTATGAAAATACATTAAATTGTAAAAAAAACTGAACCATACATTAACTAAATAGACAATATTACCAATACAAGCTACGAATATGATAGTGGGGAGGGCTATGAAGATCAGGAAAATTAAGGGGCAAAAAAAAATACAAAATTGTACATTTTCGTTATAAACTTTTACAGCTCAGATTTCCTCAAGTTCATAGCCCTCCCCACTATCGTATTTCTAAATTGTATTGGCAACATTGTCAATTTAGGTACGGTGCCTAATGTTCAGTTCAATCCTTTTGCAATTAAACATGTTTTCATGAGACTATATTACAGTAATATTACAAATAGTACAGAAATATGTTAAATTTCAATACACGCATACATTATTTCTCAGTCAAAATAGGTTATACATGACAATCATTTATGGGGAAACTCCCAGTTTCTCTGATGCGTTACACTTCACCTTACCACTTAAAATAGATTGCCAGCGCGCCTTGAATCATTGTTTTGGGTATTTATTACCCTGCTGATGCTGGGACTCTGGCTCGGTGCATAATGTTTGGCTAATATGTAAACATTGTACGAGCAATCACCGACACACATACCTATGTAAACAACTTTTCTGAAGCAATCAATCAGTTATATCACTAGCTCAACTTGCTGAACTAAACACACACTTTTAACAAGAGACTTCAGCCAGTTTAATAGACGAATGTGGAATTTGTAAACGTTGTTTACCTTTATTTCCCGAAGGTGTCGCTCCAATAAAAACAAACCTGGACGTTTCAGGTTAAGGGCTATCAAACTTCGCAAGGCCCTTCAGTTTATAAGATCAGAAATAACAGCTACGACACTCAAGTGACTTCGTTCTTGGTCCTGTGGAAGTAAATTTGGGTTACGAAAATCCTCTTTTTCTGAAAAGGTTGGAACACGCTATTCTCGTGTAGGTATAAACCGCCAGTCCCTTTTTTCTTCATTACATCCAGGTCTGCTCTAACATTTCTGCACCCATTGCTTGCACCTAGGAAACAACAAAACAGTATTTAAGTGAATTAAGGTTTGTGTGAATGAAATTTGCAATGAAACACGAATGGAAAATGTTATCCACTACAGCTCGTGTACTTGCCGACTTGCATCCTTGAAAAATCTTAAAAAGGACTTGCTGTAGTTCGCAACGTTGTAATTATTACAGCCAAGAACTACACAAATCTTTCCTGCCATAGTAAATAACCACTCAAGCGAAAAAATTTGAATTAAATCGCATCCAAAATACTCAAAACTACCCATTCAATGCACAGCTTATTATTGTACGAACAGCACAAACCGCTAGGAGCGCTGGCATCGGTGTTTCGCGTTTTTTCCGGCTACTTCCCCGTATTGTCCTACTATATTTGCTATAGGTTTATGAAATCTTTCATTGCTAAAAATAAGTCAAAAGTATTAGACTATTAGTATTATTCTCAGTTTTAAAAAAATAGTCAGCCAATAGATGTGGACACTTTATATCTTACGTAATATTGTAATTAGAGTCCAATTAATTTCATGATCAATCAATTAATAAACACCCCGCCTCGTCCTGGCTATATATAGTTTTTGTGTTTTGACATCGTGGATGACGTAATTACCAAAAACGAACTGTTTCGAAGAGTATTTTAGAATACAAACAAATTTTAGGTACATTTCCTAACCAAATTCAAAACAATCGAATTTTACTATGTCATGGGTTTGAGGATTCGAATTTTGTTTTTATGTTTTATCCCGAAAATCTAACGTAATTTTGGAGTAGTGATTGTTTGAAACTCTTTTTACGCAGCCAAGAGAGTGGTACGGTAGCGAACTGAAATTTAACTAACGTACAGGCACATTCTGCACTTACCTTAAATATGTTACAACTAACTTCTTAACGAATAACAGCTGGTAGTTGAATGCTGCGGTCACGCATAATCCCGTAAATAACCACTCACACGTTCAGTTGTATCACAGGTATTTTCAGTTAAAGGAAAGCTGAGAAGCTACGTTTCAGATTAAGAAGGAACAAAATCAAAATACGAATTCATGAATCGTTCACCAGAAATGCCTTAGTTAACACATTTTACGTATAAGTATCCAATACGCGTGCGAAAACCACATAGTTAGTTCTTGTACAAACCAGACAAAAACGGTCGATATTTTGACTGCTCGTAGAAGTTCGGTCGCCATTCGGCTAGCATCGTGCCGTACGCAGGTGGCCTCGTTGCTTCCACGGCTCCGTAATTCTCCCGCCCCGCACCAGATGGCACCATTAATTATATCGTTGCAGTGGCCTTCAGCAGTCTCAAGCTTCTTACACAATAGAAAACTTCAGCATTCGACTTTACGTTTCCTTTCCTCTGACGAAACCGCCAATACCCAATACAATTGTAAAGTCAGAGTTCAGACAATTGAACATCGGTTCTGCGAGCTTTGTAAAAATGTGTATCTTGTTATGTAAATAATTTTGATACTATCCAGGAATACATTTTGCGTGCCTTTTTTTTTTTTTTTTTTAATAGGCTTTGAATTTATTAGGGATGAGCTAAACAGTTATATTTCGATAGCGGTTATAAGAGTCATCGTTATTTGTGGATAACAGGTTATTTAAACAGTTATTGTTTAACTGTTATACGACATGAAACAATATATTATCTTTTACTGCCCAACTTCTATGTTGTTATACTGGAATATATATATATGTGTGTTTGTCGGCAAACGCGAATGCAATATCATACGCTATGAGATGATTAACATTTTAAAGAAAGTAAAGAAATACCAATAACACTATTTTAAAACAAATCTTAATCATAATTTTTACATGTAATGGAGAGTCGGCAAATTGTTTATAGAAACCTGATGTCAACTTATACACTTAGACACGCAAACTTAAACTGGCGGTCGACATTTACTTTGTGATTTTCCTGTGATAATTGAGGATAAAGAAACTGTAGGGTGTTAAACTGAAACATGTTTGCATAAATTACTTGTGCTCTTGTACAAACATTTTTGCTTACACATGGTACATGATGCAATTTCATCACTAATCAAAGTGAAAAACTCCCATGTTTCACTTGTTTTACGCCGTTTAGGTACATACATCGACGAAATTATTTCACAACACCGCACAAAAATCTACCCGAAAGTGTAGACCGTTTTCGTTACTCCAGTACCGAAACTCAGGGAATGCTAAACGGTTATTGAATAACTGAGAACGGTCTACAGTTGTTACTTATGCCGCTAGGTTGTGCTAAAAGTCAAACCATTATTGGTAAAAGTTTTACTGGACTTGGGAACAAGAACGGAACTGTCGTCACATAACTGTTACGTTAAATAACGCTCATCTCTAAAATTTATATTAAAAGTTTATTTAAAAACAAAAAGCTCATTTGTTTACTTTGTTAAAATATGTGAATTCATTTATTTCCCCTTAACGTTATATTTGTTTGCCATTCATTTAATTTATGACGAGCTTTGTTTCTTACACCACCGCAAGATTGGAACAACTGTGGCCCAGGGGCTATACTGGGTCACAAAACCAAAACAGGGATCAGAGCGGCGTGGGTTAGCTGCCCCTAACCCTGATCCATTCAAATGACTACCGCTTGGGAAGACAAGGGCCTCGGTCTGTACTTCCCCCGCGCTGAGAGGCTTAGCCTCAATGATGATAAATCGGCGGTGTTCCTTACACCGAGATTAAAATCGCGCTTCAATAAAATAACGAACTTTCCGTATGTTTCAACTTTTCGAAATCGTAAGGTCAATACTTTACCTCTGACATCCCCATTGTGCCGACCTTCATAAGAAACAACATGGGGAAGCAAATGTAAAGTCAAATGTGAAAGTTTTCAATTTTGCATGGGCCTATGGACTCGTACCACTCGGGAAGCAACCCTAAGCAACCAAGTGGGTTGCTTCCCCGACACACAGGGAACGTCGCGAGACACGAACCGCCGTTCATCGCCCAACAATTAGAAAATAGTTTGTGTTCGATGGTGAACCAGCCCAGTTCTGCGAGAGAGAGAGAAAAAAAAAAAAAACTAAATAGATTCGGCTGGTGTTCCCAGGCCCCGAACACCCGAAATATCTCCAGCCAACGAGCATATAAGTACCAGAGACGTCACTCAAGGCAAAGCATTGGAACGCCTTTTTTTTTTTTGCCCAGTGAAAATGTTCCAATGTCAAAACAAAAAATTAAATAATATATGTTCACGGGTTGGCACTACTACACGTGGCCGGTTTTTCTGTACACCGTTTCAATAGTATAACTACACCCATTTTAATAAAAATGTGTTCAATTTTCACATTTACAATATATAGAATTACATCCAAAAATAAACGGCCACTGTCAGCTGTCAAGTTTCGGTATTCGGTACACAACCCCAAAACGTTGCTAAAACACTTAACTGTTCACCTCATCGAGAATGCACGGCCGTACATCACCACCAACATCTCAAAAACAAATGTGGATTTATATAAATAATTGTACTTCAGTCTCTACAATTGAATCAATATTGCTATATTTTTATTTTCATTTCCGTTGAAAAATATTCATAAAACGATAAGCATTTTATGTACCGTACATTATATCAATAAATTCAAATATTTTCCGCTTTTATGTCGCCGAAATTGCACTGGGCAATTAAAGAAAATCGAATCGGAAAGAAATAAAGCGTTCTGTTTACTCCTATCCAGTGTCTAGGGGGTTGCCTCCAGCGAAGGGTGTAAAGAATATAGGGGAAATGGGAGGAGGGTTACTTCATTCTGTAGGGAATTGTGCCGGTGTCACCTCAATGCCTTGTGGCTTGGTAACAATGCCAGGCACTTGTCACGCCAGTCTCGTGAAACCTAATCTTCGCTGCGTGCGTGGAGGACACGTGGCTTTTTCCTCGGCTTCCCGTCTTGTCCTCCACCCCCCTTCCTGGAGAAGCTGGTTACCTCCATCCTGCTTCTACCTGCCACCGAGCCAGTCTCAGGTTTCGGGACTGCTTTTTGCCGGTCGCCTGGCGCCCGATGTACGTGTCTGTGACATAACCTACACACTAGGGATGCTGGAAAGGGGAGAGTGGGAGGGGAGGGAGTCGGCTCTTACTATTTCTTCTATGTCTATACATGGTATAAAACAAAATCGCCCGGCCGCGTGTGCCTGTGTATTCGGCTAAGGCTTCTAAACTATGATGGGTTTTGATGCGGTTTTCACCATCATATAGAAAATTTCTCGAGGAAAGTTTAGTTATATAATACATTAATATTTCATGTAAGGATAGTAGAAAAATGTCGACGTTTTCTAGTAAAGTTGAGAAAAGCTGCTTTTCGGGTGCTTACATGACTTACGCTGACTAAACCATATGAGATACACCAACTTAATATGCTACAGAATTGTAGATCTCAAAAAGGTCTTTAAAAAAAAATCCGCGACAGCATATGTTTATCTTTTAAGGGCGACCAACAGTAGAAAATTCTGTTTTTTAAATTCCACTTACGAAGACTTAGTGAACAACGCAGTATTAATCCTGTGTTAGTTACCTTAAGAATCTAATGTATATACTTGCTGTAAACATAAACAACGCCATATTTGTAAATCGCACCCGAGCGAGGCCAGGGCGGGTCGCTAGTTAAATATACGTGTTCCGAAAAATCACCGACAACTCCAGCAAGTTATTCCCGACGAAAATATATGTTCGACTTCTCCTTAAAGTGATTATTAAGGGAGATATGCACCCTCAAAAATTGAGTTTTGAAATGATTTTCGTTTCAAATATCAGGATCTACTTGTGATTCGGCACCAAATCGGTGAATAATGTTTTTTAAAACGGAGATCTTACACCTGAAAAAGTAAGGTTTGTAAAATCATTCCCCTTTATCAGTAAAATAAAGGTTGCCACCCTGTGTTTCGTTACGAATCAGCACCCCCATTTTCTTAACGAAGGGGGTTGAAACCCAGCTTCCATGGCACAGTAAACTGGGAATGTATCCTACGGTACGATGAGATCTGGATTCGAAGCCCGTACCGCTGTCTTTTTTTGATTTTGAGATTTATTTCGTATGCGGTAGTTTGGACACCGTTCTATGTTTAATTTGATGGCTAATTTTTTTGCCGTGATTAAGAAATAAAAGAAAATGTGCTGGAATATTAGTAGGGAAATTTTATCTTTTTGCAACTGCTGCCTTTATAATGCCAATGTTTACGAGCCAGATGGCTAATTGATCCTGAAAAAAAAAAAAAAAAAAAAAAGGGACGGGAAGAGATTACTTAGATAATATAGGCTACCGACCTAAACTTAACCGCACAATCTTTCATGGTGTATAGACTGTTCACGCTTAATGGAGCACCTTTGATCTCAGCCTTTGAAAAACATGTTTTAAGAAACACACTGTTAGCCATGCGCTCAGTAAAGTTGGTAACAACGGAGGGAGAATAATTCGATGCCTTAACGTTGAATTAAAATTGCTACGTAAACAGTTGTCAGTAGTGACATTATGAATTTTGCTGTCTGTTCTTTAAAAACCACATAAGTGAAACAATGAGGAAATGTGCAAAAGTTTACATTCCTCATAATTTCACATTTCCACATGGCTGACGCACGAATAGTGATCAGACCCGTAGCAAAGTGAATTTTGTGTATGTTGGAAGATTACACAATGTCCGTACAAGGCTTTTAAAAGTGATCACATTACCTTGAACATAATTATTAAGTAATTATAGGTATGCAGAGTAATTTACATTCACCTTAATCTTTATACCGTAAAAATTGGTATGATCATCGCTTCAAGTTTTAAGGTTGTGCACAGCACAAATTTATTGATACTTCATTAACTTGCACATATAAAAGACAACGAGGCATTTAATACTCTTGTCAGTGCCATTCCTTGTGTTTTCAGCCACTCGGGCGATCAGAATATTTCTTCCATTGCTGACTGTCAGGAAATGTTAATTTTTTCGTACCCACATATCTAGCCCCTTCCTCCCAGGGTGGGTGTTAAGAGTGGAATGGACCCCGCGTCACATGTCTGAAATCCTTGTGAGATATTAAGACGAAAGTATTTTCTTTGTAATTAATTTTAATAAATTAGGAAATTATAGGTAACTCTTATTTAACTAAGACATCCACCCCTTAACAAACCTGGTTTAGCCCACAGACTTTGAGGAAATTGTAGCATGGCAATATTTATTTTAATAAGTGGATAAAGGATAAAAAATTGCCGAAAGGAAAAAAATAACAAGGATCTCAAAACTTCACACTTTACCGTGAACTTCCTATATGTAGAGACCTGCAAAATTCGCGTTATTATTTGAGGACACGTTAAACTTGAAACACTTTCACCTTTGCAATACGTTTTTCATTGGACCATAGTTTATTTGACACGCCCTAGCCAACTCTGTGCCAGTAAATGAACACTTCACAATTGTGTGCCCCAATCACGTGCAATTCAGTCAGAAAGGAGTGACTTCACAACTATGCATCAGCCAATGGAGAAACGATGCCGGCTCCAGTATATACAGTACTGTGAAGTTTAGCCTGATGCCTAATAAAAACGCGAACATTGCATGTCCCTGCCCACATGTAATCGATAGTGGCGATCTTGTCTTCAAGCGTTTCAATTGGCAAACACCAGATCGACGACACTTCGCGCAATGAGGAGTATGAAATAAGTGCTGCAAGAATTTGTCGCAAAGTGATGTCAGGGTCATACCTATTAACCGAACTGCCAATTAAAGAACCCAGTAATGATGGTTCCTATCTAAAGCTATTTATTCATCACCCACCATGATGTTGGTAAATGTTGAAACGAGTTTTTGATCGTAGATAAGTATGAGATAATTATCTAGTCTCCGCTCTTTTAGTATATAATGAACCTTCTGAAGTGTGTAGTTCAGCATATCAAAAGATTTGGAAGGAATTCATTTCACGGAGAAATAAATTTACTTTGTGCTTAACATACGATGTAAAAATTAGGATTTGACTATACAGTGCAATGTCTGCGCTGTATTCAAAGGAACGCGTCATTTATTCATGAATTGCAAAAATTATAATGTAACACTGTGGTTATTTTCAGCGTATCCATATGCAAATGTCAAGTAGTGTAGTTATACATTTTTCCTTACAGCGTTAGCGAGTCTTATAAACTACTTTCAGCAATGTTGCCAAATGCTGTACGTTTAAATCCAGGTCGTGATTTTTTCTTCCAATGTCTAAGGCGAAAATAACTGCCTATAATCAGATATATTTGTAGTTATAGTCAATGTACGGTAGCCGAAGCTCACGACTTTTAAGGTCAGGGATTTAACATCTTGCCATACGAAGCAGCCTAACCGTGAACAATGAAATTATGTCTCCACCTGACCAACATATATTGAGGAAAATTAAATATAGGCTCCTCAGACATCCGTGCAAATATTGTTATTGCGCATAACCAGTTTTTAATAATAGATTCGCGTATTGACGTAATTTTATATATACAGAAAGATTAGATGCTTGTTATTTTTGGTAACGATAGTCAGTTTGTTTACAGATTCACGATTGCTGGTCAGTGTTCCATGTAGTCAGGCCCTTATAAGGCGACTGCGTTTTGTTGTTATTTTCAGTAATTTCGTTGATATATTTTATTTTTGCCCTCTTTGTGAAAACTATATCTTTTTCACCAAATCTGTTTGTACTTTCTTTAAACATGCCTTGTGGAGGTTTCAATTAGTTTTAGTAGGCATATCAAATGTTGGTTTGTTGACTTCCGGGAAATGGTAACACACGAATCGAAAAAAAAAAAAAAAATTATAGGCCTCAGAGCTTTATTCATGCGTCGGTCAAGTGAAACTGTAAAATTATTAGGAATGTAAATATTAAAAAAATCTGCTCATTTTAGACTCTATGCATTAAAAAAGCGGAAAGGGAAAGGAATGAATTTAAGTTATCGCAAATGGTTATCTAACTCTTTTTATTCGACATTAAGCTATGGAACTACTTTCCATCCATCGTTACCTCAGCTTAACTGGGTGCATGCCACTCAATGAGCTCGTTAAAATATACGCAGGCAGGACCAGTGACTTTTTTTCTAATGTCGATTTCAAAAGTGCTCACTTTATCGTGAACAGCCTTTACTTCAGCTTTATTTCATTTCTCGTTGCGTCTCTTGATGTATGATGTATATCTTATAAACCAAGCGCCCTAGCATGAACGTCTACAAAGCTGAACGAATTATTTCTGTTCGATAATTCCTACACAGCTATAATGCATCAAGGAACTCGTCTATCAAAATGCGTTCGACGTCAGATTTGTTTTGAACAGTGTTCAGTTAGCAGATGTTACTTGTAACAACATTTCAAGAAATTTCGAATAAAGGTTCTGTATTTTGAATTGTGCAAAGACGAGTGTAAAGACGGGAAGATTTTTTTTGGAGGAAAATTGAAACTTTCCGTAACCTGCCTAAATACACCAGTATAATTGAAACTTTCCGTAACCTGCCTAAAGACACCAGTATAATCATTGGGAAAGAAATTGTTTTTTTTTTTTTTTTAATAATTTAATTAATTTTGGCATATGTTTGAAAAAACTCGCAAGCTTGTGACTTTGACGAGTAAATACGCAACCGATATGGAAACCAACGTTTATAAATTTTCTGGTAATTGCATGTATGTATTGTAAGTGATTTCTAAATGCTCATATCATATGACAAATGCATACATTGCCAATTTTTTTTGGTATCCAATGCCATAAATATATTAAGATAACATAAAACAGTTATTTGTTTACTGATTATTTTGTTTTGAATTTGGGCTACAAACAACATTTAAGAAACTTTAAAAGTAAGTTTCTCCGCTGTGCACTAAATTATATGTCATGAAATAGCATCTGACTAAAATGCTTGTTTCTCGGATGATATCCAAATACGATAATTCCACTAGAAAAAAAATGGTAGTGGTATAGGATTGTTAAGCATAGCTATAGCTATGTTATTATGCAATAGAATGGCAAGGTTAATGCTTGAAAGCCATGATGGCACACTGAACGACAGCAAGACTACTCGCCGGTCCAGTGCTGCCCTTGCGCATAAGCACAAGGACGATGAGTAATTTACTGCACTTTCCTGGTGTCACCCCGAAACGCTTCACTTCAAAGCCTCCAACGAGCAAGAAAAACTACAGGAATGCAGGGCTTTGACCAAGTTACTGCTGATTGGTGGAGTACTGAAAATCTTTGTAACTCAGTAACACTGTCATCTTCAAATTTGTAAAATACTTGCGACTTAATCGGTGAGCAGAATTTCAGTGAGCCCAGTGGAAGATCCTAATTGCACCGTTTCGGAACAGTTGCCTCTGTTTCAATTTCGCACTGGTCAGACACGTGTTGTCTGCTTCATAGAGAATATCAAGGTTATTGTTTTTGTTTAACACGACGGTGGTTTAATGATACTCTACACTCATCAGAAGGCATTTCTTTCAATACGAGTTTAGCGATTGAAGAAGGCGCGCGCCCCATATTCAGCGTCGTTGCTTGAGTTGTACTTCCAAGATATTCCTTCGCCTCATGTGAACGAAGCTTAACCGAATGTATAAGCTGTTCGCGGTAAAATGAGCACTTTTGAAAGCCCTGCTTAAGATCTATTTAGATACACGTTGTGTATTCTTCCACATTGTGTAGAATTAACAATGCCATGAGCCTCGTCACTTTATTCATGCGTCGGTCAAATTAAACTGTGAAATTATTAAGAAAGTAAATACTTTACAAATATGCTCATTTTTACACTTCGATGCATTAAAAAAAAAAAAACAGAAAGCGAAAAAAATATTTTCCGTTAGCACAAATGCTTACCTAACACTTTTTATTCGACGTTCAGATATGAAACTACTTTCCATCCATCCTTACCAACTTTACTGGGCGAACGTCACTCAGTGCGCACATTAAAATATTTACATATAGGGGCAGTGACATTTTTCTAAGGTTCATTTCTGAAGTGCTCACTTTATTGTGAACCGCCTTTAGAAAATTACTTCAAAGGGACAACGCACCGCATTCGCGCGCACTCTGTGCAATAAAATTTTCCACGACAACTATTTCGTATTACACATTACCAACATCACTATTTTCTCCCTGTTTTATTCAAATTAATTATAAATACATTATCATAAATTATAAATGAACTATAACTGGAAGTTCGATTTACACAAACAATGTGGTACTTTTATGTTAACACGAGTATAAAACGCTTGCGATACGCGGCATATAGGCAAAGGAAGCAAACAGACTCGTTGTGCATGGGGTGATTTTTCAAAGGTTTGCTTCCTAAATTGTTAAGAAACCATGCATAGAATATACCATCGTACCTTGTAGAGCCACGAGCATTTCGCGAATTCGTTCGGAGGCGAGGTAGATTCCAAACACTTGTCTTTTCTCCTAATGTTGTAATTGGACGACAGTTGTTTAGACACGCCCCTTTAACTGTGAGCCAATAATAAGCAGGAAGCAGTATTGTGAGTGAGTGTTTAACATCCCTGTACACAGGCCTCAATTAATCACAGCAACCAATAACCAGACCATAATGTCACGAGTGTATAGAGGACTGTCCATTCTAGCTTGCTGCCAACTCAAACCGCGATATACTCTGGGGCTCTACCAATTAAGCAAACAATATTGTCTCGAGTGTATAGAGGGCTGTCCAGCCTAGCTTGCTGCCAACTCAAACCGCGATATGCTCTGGGGCTCTACCAATTAAGCAAACAATATTGTCTCGAGTGTATAGAGGGCTGCCCAGCCTAGCTTGCTGCCAACTCAATCCGTGAAATATTTGGGGGCTCTTCCAATTAAGCAAACGACATTGTCCCGAGTGTATTGAGGCATGTCCAACCTAACTTATTGCCAACTCAATCGGCGAAATACTCGGGGACTGTACCAATTAAGCAAACGACAATGTGACGAGTGTATAGAGGACTGTCCTTTCTAGCTTGCTGCCAACTCAATCCGCGAAATACTCGGAGGCTCTAGACATCAGTTACAACTTGAGTGTTGGGGGGGGGGGGGCGTGGACATGTCGAGCGCTGACGCGAGGTCGTATACCCTGGTTGGCGTGCGGGAAGGCGCGATAAGCCCCCGGCCAGTCAGCTGGTGTGCGCTGCTGAAGACGCCGGTGACGTCAGAGGATCCCCGCGCTCGCGGCGCGGCCTTGGAGGCCCCACGTCGCTTCGCCACAACCAGTGCGAGGCCAGTCGGTGGTCGGACGCCAACTGAGCCTGACCGCCGCAGCCCGTGTGAGACGCCTTGGGGGGGGAGGGAGGCGTGACTGTGTCCGTAGTGCGTCCGTCCGTCCGGCGGAAACGGACACACCTGCGTCGTTACACGCCAGGACCTACCTTTCCGCGAAGCGAGGACAACATTGTGCGCGCGCATCAAGTAACCCATCGTCCCTGCGGACAAGCGACCTCAACTTTCGTGCAACGAGTAAGTATGAGGCAGTCATTGATTACACTGAAAGTTTAAAGGCTGTTCAAGATAAAGTGAGCACTTTAAAATGAACCTTATAAAAAAAGTCACTGCCCCTTCATGCATCAATTTTAACGGGCGCACTGAGTGACATTCGCCCAGTAAAGTTGGTAACGATGAATGGAAAGTAGTTCTATATTTTACCGTCGAATAAAAAGTGCTAGTTAACCATTCGTGATAACTTAAAATTATTTCTTCCACTTTCTGTTTGTTTGTTTTTTTTCTTATTCACCGAAGTGTTAAAATGAACAGATTTGTAAAGTATTTACTTTCTTAATAATTTTACAGTTTCATTTGACTGACGCATGAATAAAGTTATGAGGCTCATGGCATTGTTAATTTTCACATAAGGCAGAGGAATACGCAACGTGCATACAAGTAGATCTTAGCAGGGCTTTCAAAAATTCTCATTTAACCGTGAACAATCTATACTGGTGAATACAGGCGAATTTCGCAATCACTGATAACCACGTGATTTAAGGTTTTGCAATAAACATTCGTTTGGGCCAGTGTTGCTCGGAATCGGTGGACTGCCAAGGACGACGCATGTGGGACTTTATCGCTGTGCCCGATTTTTCGTTTTGCAGAGTTCAATTGCGGGACGCGAAAGATACATCCTTGTAATTTGTCCAGCGAAGAGCACGTGGCGATGTTGAGCGCAGTCGTACGTAGGATTTTCGTAGCCGAGGACTACAATCCGTTCACGGTTACTTCTCACTTTCCTGGAGCCCTGCTGAAGTTCTTCTTCCAGGATATTTCCCCGCCTCGTGCAAGCTAAGCTTAAGTAAGTCTAGAAAATTGTACCGAAGGACAGCGCACAGAATTCGTGCGCACTCAGTTTTAATGATATTTTGCAGGAGAACCATTTCTCACTAGGCGCTACCAACACACGTGTTTTCTCACAGTTTCTCTTCGTATTTAATTTAAATGAATCATTGTAATTAATAGATTAAAAAAACTAGCAAATCTTGACTCCAATGAAAAATAAGATACTTTAGTTAACAGAGGTATAAAACCTTGTGATACATGGCATATTTTGAAGATAGCTAAATACGTCATACATGGGGTGAATTTTTCGAATGCTTCGTTCAGGAATTGTGAATAAACCGCGAATATACTGTCGAAGGGCTCCAGAACAGTAATATTACTGGTGACACGTTAATACGCCTGCATACATTATCACCTGACTGCGAAGAGGAGTAGCGGCCATAAATTATTCATGCTCAATGTGTCCGTGATCGTGCGTGAACACTCTAACTGAACGGTTTAATTGTGCCAATTCCGAAGGAAAATTTGCCATAACGAATGTTTTTTTTTTTTTTTTTAATTATGGAAACGTGGTAGAGCGATTTTAAAGAGTTGTAGGCACGTTGAAAAATATTGCTGTTATTACGGATTAAAACGACAGGGTTATCGTTTGATAGCCTATTGGTTGCGCCCTCTACACAACAATACGCTGGTTCATCCCCTTGGTGCGTAAGTTCGACGAGGCAATTGATGCCAGTGTTAGTTTCACACTTCATATTTAAGTTTCTCACTTCCAGGAAGACGACCTTAAGGGAAATGGTGCATGACGGCAGTATATTTACCCGATTTTCGGTATAAGTCGTTTGCAAAGGGTTCTTCGAAATTTTTGGCTCGACAAGACGTAAATAATCCTTTTTAAACGCCTTTTTACTTTGCTATATATATTCCCTGCCTTTATTATTCTAGGAGCACTGATGGAAGAAAATAAATTTTTTCTTCTTAACCTCGATCAGTGCTCCGAGAATAACGAACGCAGTGAATTCGTATCAATGTAAGATGGTGTTCAAAACTGTTATTTACGTCTTAATTGTCCGGACTAAAGACGAGCGATACTGGTTTCGATATTCTGAGCATGTCTACCAACATTGACTTGAGAATTTCCCGCAGAACTGTCATCTAAAGAAAAGCACTTGTTCAAAAAGTGACATCGACACGTTTGTTTATAGGTCATGTTTTTTTTTAAGAGACAACACTTGATCGTTTGATAGTATCATATATGGTGCATACGTAAATTTAATATTCCCCATGTGCATTAAAACTTAAAGCAGTGTACTGGTATTCGAAAACTTTCATGTATAGGTTGTTCGCGGTAAAATGAGCACTTTAAGGCCCTTCTCAATTTTTCCTTTCACCCAATTTATATCTTCCTGTTGCTTTTTAATATAAACCTTGCAGTATGACCAATAAACACAGTGTATACATTTCACCACGCTTGATATTTAACACGACACCTGAGGCTGCAATAAGATATTTTTATTAGTGGTTAATTCTCCTTAAATAGTGCTCACTTTACCGTAAATAGCCTATATACATAAGGCTAGCTTTGGGTGAAACAACGTGGCTCAAACGGTTGCATTGTAAAAAAAAATAGCACTTCTCTGCATTCACTGTAGTGAGACTCGAAAGGTGCACTGTTAAAAAAAAAAAAAAATCCTTAATTTTACGGAAAAGTGCTGGTAAAAATGTATCCAGAAGTGCCCGTAAACTCTCCGTAAAATTTCGAACACATTGATTTTCAGAAACGGACTTTCCGTAAATTTCACGGAACCTCTCCGTTAATTTCCAAGTTAATTTTCTGTACTTTCCGTTTAAAATAAACAGAAATAGTGAAGATGTCTTTAATTTTCGTTATGTGGGTGTTCTACCGTGTATAGAAATATTAAAAAGTTAAGAATATTTTGTACTTAAGCGAGTTTTGAAAGAGTCAAAAGATCACCAGTCTACGACTCTTAACCATTCACCTACAACTCTCACTTGAGGATGTGGTATAGCTCTCGTATTTGTAGTCGAAAGTCAAGAGCAAAAATTCCGTTTCTATTAAATTTAGTGTATTTTTAGTGTTGCCAAATGTTACAGACGCCTGATGCTATTTTTTAATGTTTTAAAGAATAGGTCATAGTCGCGTGGATAACCTTAACTGCCGCATAAAATATATATTTTTGTTGGTACAGTGGCAAAGAAAGCTTCGTGTCGAGTCGGCATTGTTCGTCCCCGTAACTCGAAGCCAAAGGGAATACGGAGACTTTCCGTGTTTTGTATTTACGGACTTAACTCCTTTTTTCGTCAACGGATTGCCTTTCCGTATATACGCTGTACACTTCCGTAAGACATTCCGTAAATATACGGAAATTTCTAACATTGTGGTAATGCATATTTGGCGTGCACGCGCCACCCAGTATTTCCTCCAAGATAATGACGCACTGTGGTACACAGAAACGATAAGGATAATGGTATCTAATTCCATTGCGACTGGAACAAAGTAAAGAGAAAACGACTCCCTGTTCAGCTTGTGTAATGACGTGATGGAACAAGGTCTATTAGCATATCGTGTCTGCTTGTTTAAGAGCGTGGCCTTAGCTTCCATGACCATGGCCACCGAAAACCCAGCAGTATAATGCACTAGTGTTATTTCACATCTATAAAAAAAGAAAAACATATTATTTACTTAATGGGTACAGCATCGTCTTACTCGTGTGAGAGAAGTGGGCAGCGGAAACAGAGATGTCGCAGGGACCCCTCTAAATTCGTGTTTCTTCGTGGCTGCAGGCTAGACTCCAAAACGCCGTATACGCTCATTTGACCTCTATAGTTGGTGGACAACTTGTTTGGCACGTCGCAAGGTCGCTTTTAGCCAATAGTAAAAGCTCGACGATAGAGATTCCACTCTGCAGTGAAGCGGTCACGAAGGTAAATGAAGACGTACTGGCCCTAGTTGCTAGTAGCCAATGAAATCACGAATTGCGCTCAAGTATGGATACAACAGTAAAGTCTAGCATGTTCCTTTACGCTGTTAACGGTTTGTCGAGCAGTTTTTAAATCAACTTTTGAAAAATGTCACTGCTCCTGCCTTCGTATTTTTTGACGTGCACGGTGGCTGACATTCGACCTATGAAGTTGGTAACGACGGAAGGAAAATAGTGAGCACTTTTGAGAAGAACCTTAGGAAAAAGTCACTGCCCCTGCCTGCATATATTTTAACGGGCGCCCTGAGTGACATTCGCCCAGTAAAATTGGTAACGATGGATGGAAAGTAGTTCCATATCTTAACGTCGAAAAAAAAAGTGTTAGGTAACCATTGGCGATAACTCAAATTATTTATTTCGCTTTCTGTTTTTTTTTTTATGCACCGAAGTGTAAAAATGAGCATATTTGTAAAATATTTACTTTCCTAATAATTTAACAGTTTCCTTTGACCGACGCATGAACAAAGTGACGAAGCGCATGGCAATATTAATTTTACATAAGGCGGAAGAATACACAACGTGCATACAAGTAGACCTTAAACAGGGCTTTCAAAAGTGCTCATTTTACCGTCAACAGCCTACACTGAAATCATTAATTTTTCTGTCTGTTTTCTACGTCTCATATAAGCGTAAGTATGAAAATAATTATATAAGCTTTCTTTTTCTAATACAATAATTATAATTATATAAGCTTTCTTTTTCTAATACAATAATTATAATTATATAAGCTTTCTTTTTCTAATACAATAATTATAATTATATGAGCTTTCTTTTTCTAATACAATAATTATAATTATATAAGCTTTCTTTTTCTAATACAACAATTTCACATTTTTACTTGTCTGACACACAAATAAAGTGAACAGGCCCATGGAAATGGTCGTTTTACACATGGTGAATGAATATATAATGTACACATAAGTACATCTTATGCAGGTCTTTCAAAGGTGCCCATTTTGCCGTGAAAAACCTACAAATAAAAACACGAATTTGTACGGGTTTACCACTGCCTTGTTGATTCAGTATTCATACAGTATCGTTTCCGTATAACCACGGGTATCCTCACTTTGACAAAATGCGATCTGATAACTCATGAAGATCTGAACACGCCAGAAGTTCTGAGTTACTTAATGCTTTAAGCACTTCGCCATATAAAATAGTGCAGCCATGTGACGTAGTGACAGCTGATGCCTTTCAGATCACAGTACCATTGCCAGCGGTTCGTTCCTAGTTGAGTCCTTTGTGTTAGATTGCTAAATAATTCTGCGTGCAGGCCGTGCATAGCAATTTGTTCATGGCTGAAATGTAGGCCTATAAGTAGGGATAGGAACATTTCGCGAGTTCATTTCAGGACGAGATAGACGTCAAACACGTGTACACTGAAGTTGACTTTGCAATTGGATCGCAGTTTATTAGACACGCCCCCTGGACGACTCTGATCCAATAGCAGACTTGCAAAGAAACAAGTAGCGAGTGATATACTGCCAGGTGAGAAGTAACACTGGCTACTCTATGGACCAGCAGTCAATGAACAAACATCTGAGGTTCGAGTATACGCATGACTGCGGAGTCTAGCCTACAGGTCATTGAACTCGCGAATTTTTCCTATCCCTACCTATAAGCCGTGTAAAGTCGACAAATTAAGAGTTCGATTTTTTCCTGTAATTTCGAGAGACAAGGGTACTTGGTTTTTACCATTATTCATTATCAGTTGAATTTCAAGACATGTAGGCCGTATCCGAAATGACTAATTCGTTAAGTTGTCATTTGTCATTTCGTAAGTTTCTATTCGGGCGTTGTCGACAGTCATTTGTTTAACACTCGTGGCAACGCATTTTTACATTAACAGTTGAATTTTGTTAATCTAAAATTAATTCTTAAAACGGACGAAATATTTCTACACTCATCACTGAAATACTGCAAATATGTTAATAAATAAGAAAATAATAATTCATTAAAAGCTACTTAATTTTTTTTTTGCGAAATACGTAAACAAATTACTTGGTTTTTTTAAACATGTCTAGTGTATTTCATGAACAGTTATTTGTTTAAAAAAAAAAGTTTTAGTTACGCATTCGCGTATGTTTTTGAAGGTCAAAACAACATGGCGCTGGTTTTGTCATTTTGTATTTTTGCTAACGTCCGCTAGATACAAAATACGAAATACCAAATTACAAAATATGTCACCATTTCTGTATATAAAAACGGGTCACGTGATTATGTTGTCTACAAAATCTGCCATTTCGGACACGGCCTTAAGCTCTTCATACTCTTTCCTGTTTTTATTATTTCAGTTGCTACACGTCTTCGCGGGTGTCAGACTTTCAGTATTGGAGTAACCTAATTTCGGTTTACCAAGCCAATAAAAATGCTTTTTATCCTATATACGCCGCCGACAACCAACGGGTAGCTGAAGGCGCAATTTTATCCCCTCGGGCTAGAAAAAATTAACTCACCTCTTGGGAAGAATTGAGGTTAGTGATTTTGGCAATTACTGTACTTCAGAAGAACATTAAGTCTGCAGATGGATTGACAAGTAGCTGAGTTGGGGTATTAAAATTGCTAAATATTTTGTTTTTAAGAACGTTTCGTCGTAATGATAGTCACTGACATCGCAAACCAACAAATTATCATTACAGTCTGTTCAGTTAGTTACAAAAATAACTGGACCCGGGAAATACACATATAAAGCGTGATCGTATGATTTTGTCTTTCTTGAGAAAGTAAAGGAAAAGGCAATCAAGTTTTTTTCACTCGAAAGAACGTTTAAAAAAAACATTCCTCCTCCCCCCCCCCCCCCCAAATCAATCTTTATTGTTTAATAGCACGTCACTCGAAACACATTCGCTTGTTTTTATGTGAAATAATCACAGAATGTACAAATTTGTAACGTTGACTTTCCTGTCATTACAGGAATTTTTCTATAGGCTGTTCAAGGTAAAGTGAGCACTTTTTAAGGCCCTCCCAACAGGCATCAGGTATTAAATTTTGAGGGCGGTGAAATATATACACTGTGTTTATTCGTCACAGAGCAATTTTTATATTAAAAAACAGTATGAAGATCGAAATAGGTTGAAAGGAAAAATTTAGAATGGCCTTAAAAAGTGATCACTTTACCGTGAACAGCCTATAGATGTATTACACATACGGCTCTTGTAACGTTACAAAGAATACGTTTGACAAATATATTGTTGTATTTTTGTAAAGTTTCGTAAATGTACAGAGCATACATAATTGAGTAAGATGTACAAACATATACAGTGCGTGTTTAGCAGAGGACAGCAGTGGTCCCCCGATTTACTTGGTTACTACGCCATCGTCTCTTTGTGTATTACGAGATCATTGAAATAGTTGTGGAAACGAAGACGGTCGTGTAGGAAGTTCTTATCAGGTTGACCGACTTACATTATCAACACGACTGTGTGTACTCGGTAAACCTTGTCCACTAATGTTCAGTCCCATCCGGTAACTGGGTTGAATCAACCCAGCGTGAAATGTATGGGAACGCGTCAGACAGAAAACTAAATGTCTGACTTTGCTCAAGCAGATAAGCTTGGCAACGCGACGTATTTCGGTAACGTTAAGATTTTGGATGCCTGTCGCAGCTGTTACATATAACAGTACTCCCACCATTTATAATTTCTTAATTTTATCCTACCCTACCTTAACCAACAGGAGAATGTCGGAGGTCCAATTCTAGTGGAGACTCCTGTGCCCCAGGTTGGGTAGGACGTATATGTTTTTCATTGCTGAGTTCTATACGGTAATGTATGCAGGACATAATTAATTACATGTTAACATTAGGGTAGTCCGTAAGGTCATTGGGGTGTCATATTGCTCAGTTGCTCGTGACCCGAAGTGTATACCCATAGAATCTGTTTTGTCTCTTGAACCTTAATCATGTCATGTTTATAAATAATAAGTCTAGTACTTTTTTTTTTTTTCAAATTGACACTTTTATTCCCGCCTCAGCTTTTTTTATTTTTATTTTTATGAAAAGTCCAGACTATACCTTGCTGTTTCCACCAATTAAGTTCTTAAATAATCCGGTAAGCAAATATTAGTTTAAAAGCGCCGGGTTTTCCAGCTGCAGTTTTCAACGAACTGTGTTCGGAGGTCTGTAAAACTTGGAACGGACTATACTGTAATTTCTAGAACTCTGATAACAGTGACCACATTATCTTTTGTTTAAAGCCACCGTCCTGACACAATTCCTGAGTCACAATCGTACGGCTTTTCCCCCTTTCATGTGTCATGATTCGTTGGTTTTTGTTATTGTGCGGGGGGGGGGGGGGAGTGGCGTGTGCTGAAGTGTTGCTAGGTAAGCTCTGGTGCTTGCTCAGTACTGTACATTCTCGGTGCACGCAGCAGGAGCCACTAACCACAGTGCTGCCTAAGCAAACTGAATGCATTCCGACCACTCACAAGCTAGCAGTAAGGGCCCTATTACGCGCGTTCTGGGGCGTCAGCTGCTGAGCTACGTTGGAAATGTTAACTTACAAGCTACAGTGTACAGCACACAGCTAACGCCAGCTTACCTTGCAACAGTTCACCATCCGCCACCCAGGGTAAGGCAAGGAGGGGGAGGGGATCGTTGTTGAGAGATTTCGGCGACTCCTAACATCGAAGTCTTGAGAGCCGACGAGGGTGAAATGAGGTGAGAATGGAGCAGCGTTGGAATGCAAGGGCGGGGGGAAAACGGGCGATCCCCGAGAAAAACCCGCCGACCAGCGGCATCCTCGGACACGATTCCCACTTGCGAACGGGCGTTACCCGGCTGGATTAGACGCGGTTCCCCTCGGCGGGAGGCGAGCAGACTAACCGCTCAGCCACCGCGGCCCCAGGGTGGAGGGGGGATACTAATACCAGAATCCTTTGCGGCTACACTGGCATTGTTCTGCATCTGCCTGAACTATGCCGAGAAAGTAAACATCGTGTGCACGTCCCACCAACATTATTTTAAAGTATAATACGAGTGTATTCCAAAGTATATACTGTTCACGTTCAAGTGAGCACTTTTGGGGCCCTAGTTACTTTTTTATTTCATCCTTTTTTTACCCTTTAACCACCATTGTAAGATAAATATTGCCATGTAGGTGACAAATGCAATGTGTAGATTCCACCACACTCGGAAGTTAACGTCTAAGACTAAAATACAAAATATTTACTGACTATTATTCCATATGAGAGGGCTTTCAGAAGAGCTCACTTTACTGTTACAATTATTTCATACGCTTTCTGTTTTTTTTTATGCATCCAATTGTAAAAGTGAGCAAATTTCTAAAATATTTGCTTTTCTAAAAATTTAACAGTTTCACTTGACCGACGCATGAATAAAGTGATGACACCCATGACAATGTTAATCTTACATAAGGCGGAGGAATACACAACGTGCATACAGGTAGATCTTAAGCAGGGCTTTCAGAATTACTCATTTTATCGTGACTAGTCTATAGCACTGCGTCTGACTGTACTCGTGCAGAACGCATTAAAAAGTAGTACACACAATATGAAAATTGTTTAGAAAAGAACGATTTATGTTCCATAAGTAAGAACAATGCATATATTTTGTAAGGCAGTAAAATATTTTTTATAAAATTTACGTACTTAAATGTTTCAAGAATCAACTAACACCTGTTTTTCGCGAATGCATTCCAAGACTAGTTGCACTCCAAAACGACGCGAGTTCATGTCTTCCATGATTGGATGATAATGATCCTCGCGCGTCTTAGGTGTCTGCCCGCGAATCACGGAGTAACTTAATTCTGACTGGTCCAGTCAGGTGGGAAAATGTCTTCTCACGAAGACGCGGAGCCGGTAATCAAAGGAAATCCGCAGGTATGCAGGTAGGATATTGAAGTCTCGGGCGTGAAAACCCTCGCGAAAGAGACCTGCTACGGGTGCTTAAGAAACCACATTTTTCAAGAAAACTGTCTTATAATGTATGGCAGTCATAATAAATACTTTGATCATATGTAAGAAAATATTGATACTAATGTGGAAATAATCATTTCAATAATTGATTTTATGTACGTTTATTTTAATTAAGTTTCATGGATGAAATGGATGTGCATGAAATCATTTATAAAAATTATGTGTAGAAATTATCACTCATTTTTCTTGCATGTAACCAGAGTAATTATTATGGTGGTCTTGCTTGATGAAGTCTTTTTTTTTTTTGGAAAACGTTTTTTTCTGAGGCATCCAGAAGGGAATTACGCTTAAATTTTAATCGAAAATAGACTCTTAATAGTTAATTTATTTCGAAATATTGAAATAAGTAACAATTATTCAAGTATTTTACGGTGTTGCGAAACACATATATTCTTCTTTCGTTTGTAACAAAAATAGTACTTTTGTGATAATTTCCACTGCATGTGGAATGTGTAATGAATGTTATTAAGTCGTAATAGAGTTCGGCTACATAGGGAGCTGCTCTTCTTCTACCTTGAGAGTTAGTACTCCGGACGTATTTCTGTATATCCATTGTTTACGCCTACCTCAGCAAATAAATATCCCGGTATAGTGTATTCGCGGTATCTTCTCACTTTTTTGAATCACCCCACGTATGACTTGTTTAGTTATTTCCTAAATATGCCATGTTTTACTAGCGTTCTGTACCTCTGTCAACATAAAAGTGTCTGATTTTTCATTAAATTGAAGTTCTACCTGCATTTTATTTACAGCTTATATAATTTTATTTCTGAAGGATATGAATAAAAAGAGTCAGAAAACACGTGTGTTGGTAGCGCCTAATAAGAAACACTAATCGTACAAAATATCATTACAACTGAGTGCTGCACTAATTCGGTGCGTTGCCCTTTGGTGTAATTTTATAAATGTATTTAAGTTTGGTTTGCACGGGGCGGGGGAATGCCCTGTAATTAGTCCTTTTTTAGGGCTTCAGAAAAGTGTGAAGAAGGAACCTAACCGTCAATGGATTATAATACGACTTCTTGCCATAACAGATAAAACCAATTTTCTAAGCCCACGCGGTTTTGTTTTTATCGCATTAAGAGTATTTTTTAAAAAGAACTAGAAAAAAATTCCATTTTTGGATCTCGCCTGCGCAGTTTCTGTAAGACGTATGAGTAAAGTAATACCGCGCACAGTCGGAGTTATATTCATGGTCATTCATCGAGTGTGATAGATTCCCACTACCTCAGACATAATTTCAACAGGAGAGACATTCGTTTTGTTTAAAATTTCAGAGTTTTACACCTCAGTCTATATTCAAACAGTGCTCCAGTAAGCTCGCAGCCGGACAGACGTGTTTTGGGAGAGGAGCAATTTTATTACGTGTGTTAATCAATTAATTTCTTTACACGTGGATAATGTTTCTAAAGTTCCTCCTCACCAGTCTCACAGGCAGATGGACGTGTAAGGTAGGTGCGAGAGGCATCAGGTAGTGTCATGTATCTTGTTATTGTGTTCGTTTAATTTATAGGGACATTCTTAATTAGCTGTAGATAGTTAATTCCATACTCCACAATCACGTAGTTGTGTTCGTTCGGTATACTTCTCTCTCGCGTAAATTATATTGCTAGCATACAGCTCGGGGTAGAATAATTCATCTCTTTACGTTTAATTTCATACTAGAGAGTTACGTAATTCCTCTTTTTATTCACGTAGTCGTTTGAAATGTGCGATTCGATGCGTGTAATTTATTCATACGTAGAACACTGAAAATCTCTAACGTTTAATTGCATTAGGAAACAGTCATCGTCTATTTAATCGTTTGTCATTAATAACACGTAAATGCTATCGTTCAAAGTCACCTATCTACCAACACCGTCTAGGAGCAATACCACTAACAAACCAAAAAAATCTACACCTATGCCACTCTTGCACCAAAACTCACCACACACACACACACACACACACACACACACACACACACACACACATACATATATATATATATATATATATATATATATATATATATATATATATATATATATACACACACACACACACACACACACACACACACACACACGCCCTGTCCCCAACTCGCCACACCTCATCCGTGTGCCAGAGCTCACAGGGTGAGGACGTACCAGAGCTTCCCACAAAAAGAAAGAAAAATGACCCTTAGCACACTCTTGCACAAAAATTAACCCGTTCATTAAATTTAACCCTTTCAGTTCGATTAATCTTCTTTGATTAGCCATTTCAATCAATTTGATTAACCCTTTACATCAATTTGATATCAAATTAATTAGGTCAATCAAAAAGGGCGGCATCCCTTTGGAGTTAGAACGCCTCCGCCCCTACTACTGACTACATTAAAGATTAAATCGTTTTTGTAAATTAGTTTTCCCGGGTTTTTAATTGATTGTCATTGATTCGATGTGAAGCGGTTTGCTGGTAGAGAACATGTGGTCGGGCACTTACATGTAGCAGTGGGTGCTGATAACATGCCAGACACCAACATTGCGTCTCCTCCTTTTTGGTGTCCAGAACTGACGTAGCTTTTATTTTTTATTTATGCTGTGGTTGTTACCTCACTAGTTTCGCAATGCCTGAGAGGTCTGACCCCCTCCCTCCTTTTTTTTTTTTTTTTTTTGCCGTCCTCTGACATCCTGTTTGTAAAAGCCGGTAGCAACTAGTTAATAAATTGTGAATCTCTGGTCGGCCAAATTCGTGTATTCTATACCTGTATTTATGTTGTTCAATTACAGCTCTGGCTTTCATGCCAGACAGGCTTATTATTAATGGACGGGTTATCCTTAATTAACATCTTAGTTACATTCAAATACAACATTGCGCTCTGCGAATTTAGCGCACGCACTTCTAGTTTGCAGCTAGGAACTCTATTCTTGTACCACTGATGGCTGGCTCCATTACATCGATTTTATTATGATACGTTCAGTTATAAGTAAGAAATACATAGAATGTTACTTAATGCTGTTTTTTTACCAGCGTCATCGGAATAGATCTATGTATGTGTTTAAGATTGGATTGGAAAGGGCCTATTAATACCCCCTCCCTCCTCCCCCTCCAAAATGTTATGCCTGAAGACTTATCAGGGGACGGCTTACAAACTAACTTATGATCTAACTTAAATTAACACCCATGCCTTACCTGGGATTCGAAACCAGAGCCTCCCGCACTACAGATCGGCGGCGCATCAACCGACTGCGCCACGGTAGGTCGGCTATGTGTTTAGACCATATTCTGAGATTTTAAACAATGTTACTCCTGTAGAGAAGAAATAATATATTTCGTTGAGCTCCATCCTGTCAGTGGCTTAACTATGTCACAGTTACCCAATGTTATGATATAACTTACATAACGAATAAACATGCAGTGAAACAGCAGACAAAACTCTGGTTTAGTATATAGGTGTTTGGTCAGATGAATACTTCAGAAATTGCTTCAAATGCGGAGTCGAGGCTTCCCCCTATTATCAGGGGCACCCAATGATTGCGAAGAGTTCCTGTCCAATTCTATTTCAAGACACTTTGGCTTAGATCCGCTACCGCGAATGAGTGATTTACAGTGGAACTCGGTTATAACATCCCCTTTTAATACATTTCCCGGTTAATAAGCTGCCTTCTCTTAATCCACGAACACGTATTTCAATTCAGGATTACCCTCTATAAAGTCTTCCCTTGTATAAGGCTGGCATTTTTTGGGGCCGTAGAGAAATGTTATAACAGGGTTCCAATCTGGGTTTTACGAATCTTTAGGTTTGTGTCCTCGAATCACAGTTGCAGAGGAATCAAAATAACGTAGTTTTTATTGGACATTCGAGTAATAACTACTCGTATCGCAGAACAGGGAAGTCAACAGAAATGCAATGGCATGGTAATTCCTTTGATTGGCTTCTGTGTGCTAACATGTTGTCAGGTAATTCGCGGATACGAACTACGACACTAAGTAGTAAATATTCTTTGGTAAAAATGCGTTTACGTGAAGAACAACATTAAAGTAGTTAAAATGACTTTACTCCACGTTTAAGCACAGCGTACATCATCGGCATGCAAAACGTTGAGACGTCATAACAGATGATCGAAGATTGCTATGCACATAGCAGTGCCCATTTTCGCATGTTGGATGCACGCAGTATGCATGGAGCTTGGCCGCCCGATGCCTCCATGGATATTTCCATGTCCCAGTATTCACTGCATGTGATCTCCATGGCATCCTTGGCACTACTGAGTTCGACTCTTTCTCTTGCCATATGCCTTACGTCACATCACCGTTATATAAATGGAGAGAGATATTTTGGCGGCTCTTAGCAACGAGGTCTTGAGAGCCGATGAGGGTGATTTAGGTGAGTATGGAGCAGCGCCGGAATGAAAGGGCGGGGGAAACGGGACCAACTGCATCGCCGACCAACTGCATCGTCCGGCACGGTTCCCACATGCGAAAATCCGGAGTGACCCGGCCGGGGATTGAATCCGGATCGCCTTGGTGGGAGGCCAGCAGGCTAACCACTCAGCCACCGTGGCCCCTTGGATTACGACATGTTTGCTACAATGGTTGTTGTAACTTTCCTGGCATTTTTCTCGTAAACGCAACGTCTAATGTATTTTAGCGTAAGAATATTTTCTACTTAGTTCTGACCATAGATTCGTGTGGTACAGTCTGTATCCGCGAATTACTTGACATCATGTAGAATATTTCATGTTCGTAAGGTTGCCGGCTGGCGAGAGATACTAGGTGCTCATTGGCCAACGGCGTTCGGGTGTGTCGCTGGCAACTGACGCCAATTCGCTGACGTGTTCAGCTGCGGATTGCTGAATAAGCGGCCGTATTCTATTGTATTCTGTATTCTATTGTATTCTGTAGCACGATCATGTGCAGTTCATGTTGAAATAATATTCTTGAGATGGAGGATTCTGCCCTGCTTTTCTGGAATTCTGCAGCGTGCGACAAACGAGGTAACCCGAGCACTTTTGAAGAACCTGTTTGAGATATAAAGGCTGTTCACGGTAAAATGAGCACTTTTGCACGCCCTGCTTAAGATCTGCTTGTATGCAATTTGTGTAATCATTCGCCTTATGTAAAATTAACAGTGCACGGACATCGACACTTTATTCATACGTCGGTCAAGTGAAAATGTGGAATTATTAGGAACATTTTTTTTTAATCTGCTCAATTTTGCACGTAGATGCATTAAAAAAAAACAGAAAGCGAGGTAAATAATTTAAGTTATCACAAATGGTTACTTTTTATTCGACGTTAAGATATGAAATTAGTTTCCGTCCATCGTTACCAACTTTATTGGGCGCGTGTCTCTCAGTGCACCCGTTAATATGTATGCAGGAAGTAGCAGTGACTTTTTTCTAAGGTTGATTTCAAATGTGCTCACTTTATCGTGAACAGCCGTTAATAATATTATGCATTATAATTATTTCTTACTAGGCATTACTTTCGTATTTTTTTTTTAACATAACTTTCTAGCTAATGTTATGGCGGGGTAAGGTATTGTTATGGCGGGGTAAGGTTCCCTGAACATCAGTGTGAATCTGCCTTTCACGCTGGCAGTGTGGGACAGCGCGTCATTGAGGATGGCCGTGCCATTTGGACCACTGCTCGCAGCCCCAGCTGATAAAACACTGGACAGAACGCGGCCGCAGACTTTGGTGGTGTTGCCGACCCTACAGATTTTTCGTCAGATCTACGGAAATCTGAAATAATTTAATTTCTAACGAATTTTTTCTTTAGTGCAGTCAAATAACAAGTGGCAAACAATCCCGAGAAGAATATTGCAAGCAACCGCATTGTAGTTTCATTTTAGCCGTGTTTTGATTTTTAAAGTTTCTTTCCTATGTAGTAAACAAACATGGAATGTAACTGTGATGGCCGTGGCGGTAGTTAAAAATTACACTTTTCAGTGTTTTAAAATGGGGAAAAATATACGTGTTAATGGCTAAAGTTAAATGTCCTGTTTGGGACATGGCACATTACGATATTTTTTTTGCTGATGCCAAAACTGAAGTCCAACCTTATTTCCGTGTGGCTCCGGTGCCGCAATCACGGCCTTCGTATCCGATTATATCCCCACCCACCTCACTATAGGCTGTTCACGGTAAAGTGAGCTCTTTTGAGGTCCTAGTTACTTTTTTCTTTTAGTTTTTCTTTTATCCTCTGACCCCCTTAAATATTGTCACGTATGTCATAAACACAGTGTATTTATTCCGCCGTATTCGGAAGTCAACGTCTTAGGCTAAAATAAAATTACTTTATTGATTTTCATTCAAAATGAGAGGGCTTTCAAAAGTGCTCACTTTACCGTGAATGGCCCATAGCTCGATTTCCAGCTCTGACCGCACCATCAGTTCTTGCTCACTCTTCGCTACCTTCGGCTTTCCCGACTATAGGCTGTGCACGGTAAAATGAGCACTTTTGAAAGCCCTGCTTAAGATCTACTTGTATGCACGCTGTGTATTATTCCGCCTTATGTAAAATGAACATTGCCAAGGGCCTCATCACTTTATTCATGCGTCGGTCAAGTGGAACTGTGAAATTGTTAGAAAAGTAAGTATGATACAAATATGCTCATTCTTATGCTTAGACACATTAAAACAACAGAGAGGAAAATAAATGATTGTAGTTTGCACTAATGGTTACCTAACACTATTTGTTTGGCGTTAATATAGAAACTATTTCTCACACATCATTACCTATTTTACTGGGCGCATGTCACTCAGTGCGCCCGTAAAAATATATGCAGGCAGGGACAGTGACTTTTTTCTATGGTTGATTTAAAAAGCGCTCACTTTATCGTAAACAGCCCTTGCATATTCGCTAGCTACACGGGACCCCCTCCGTCCGACCCACCCAAATAGCCAAAGTTAGGTCCGATGAGTATACCGTTTGCTAGAAGGCTCTACCTTCAGTGACTTCTAACACCGTTGCCCCGTCATTTATTACTAGAGACTATTACGCCTAATTTAAACCGGATGATATCTACACATATCTCTCCCCTGTTCCTAACCAGTAACCTTGAGAGGTTCTTCCTACCCAGTAACCTTGAGAGGTTCTTCCTACCCAGTAACCTTGAGAGGTTCCTCCTACCCAGTAACCTTGAGAGGTTCTTCCTACCCAGTAACCTTGAGAGGTTCTTCCTACCCAGTAACCTTGAGAGGTTCTTCCTACCCAGTAACCTTGAGAGGTTCTTCCTACCCAGTAACCTTGAGAGGTTCTTCCTACCCAGTAACCTTGAGAGGTTCCTCCTACCCAGTAACCTTGATAGGTTCTTCCTACCCAGTAACCTTGAGAGGTTCTTCCTACCCAGTAACCTTGAGAGGTTCCTCCTACCCAGTAACCTTGAGAGGTTCTTCCTACCCAGTAACCTTGAGAGGTTCTTCCTACCCAGTAACCTTGAGAGGTTCTTCCTACCCAGTAACCTTGAGAGGTTCTTCGTACCCAGTAACCTTGAGAGGTTCCTCCTACCCAGTAACCTTGAGAGGTTCTTCCTACCCAGTAACCTTGAGAGGTTCCTCCTACCCAGTAACCTTGAGAGGTTCTTCCTACCCAGTAACCTTGAGAGGTTCTTCCTACCCAGTAACCTTGAGAGGTTCTTCCTACCCAGTAACCTTGAGAGGTTCTTCCTACCCAGTAACCTTGAGAGGTTCTTCCTAACCAGTAACCTTGAGAGGTTCTTCCTATCCAGTAACCTTGAGAGGTTCCTCCTACCCAGTAACCTTGAGAGGTTCCTCCTACCCAGTAACCTTGAGAGGTTCCGCTTGTTGAGGCGCGAGACGTCACTATACTTAATAAAGACAAATTGAATTCCTTGATCGACACAATTGAGCAAATGTTAGCCATAGTTTTTTAAAAAAGACTACCTATAATTTGATCGGGAAAGCCTTATTCAATAGTTTATTAAAATTCTCCTATAAGGGGAAGTGTATTTTTGAGGCGAATGTCTGCTTTCCTTTTCCTATTTCTTACTAAAGGCTGTTCACGATAAAGCGAGCACTTTTGAAATCAACCATAGAAAAAAGTCACTGCTCCTACCTGCACATATTTCAACGGGCGCACTGAGTAACATGCGCCCAGTAAAGTTAGTAACGATGGAAGGAAAGTAGTTACATATCTTAACGTCGAATAAAAAGTGTTGGGTAACAATTTGTGATAGCTTAAATAACTTATTTCGCTTTCAGTTTCTCATTTTTTAATGCATCGAAGTGTAAAAATGAGCAGATTTGTAAAATATTTACTTTTCTAATATGTTCACAGCCTCACTTGACCGACGCATTAATAAAGTGATGAGACCCACGGTAATGTTCTTTTACATAAGGCGGAAGATCACATGTCATGGATACAAGTAGATCTTAAGCAGGGCTTTCCAAAGCGCTCCGTTTACCGTGAACAGCCTATATTCCCAACTATCGTTGAATGGATAGTACAACGGGGATGAATCTCTAGATGGAGATTTTTGGACATTCGCCATTGCGATACAGGTTCCTGTCGTTGAAAAACAAGACTGAGGCCGGAAAAAATACTTAACAAAGACAGGTAACCTATCGACGAGAAAATAAATATGTTTACAACACTGGAAAATTCCAAGCGGCAATTGAGTCAAAAAAAAAAAAAACAGGACACCAACTAGCTACGAAAAAAATATATATATATATATACACTACCAGCAGATAACACATGTGAAAATGAGCCACGTGTTCAGTTAGCTTAAACTACACGAAAACAGTATTTACTCACTATCCTAGGTTTGCTTTTAGGATGTCCTGTTAGGCTGGGATACTAATGCCTGGTTTACACCATCGTGGTTCGAAACTCAATCCGAGATCGGATCTATGATCGACACAGAAAAACAAAACTGTTGCACCATTCGAGTTCAGAGCTGGGCTGGAGATCGAGATGAATTTTATTTCAAACCGCCGAAATTGGTGGTTCGAAATCTAGATTCGAGATCAGCAGCCATCGTCAACAAATATAGTTTGAAAATATGCCAACTACGTTCGAATTTTTTCTTGGGAAATTAAAACAATATTATACGTACTTGAATATTATTCAGTAAAATTCGTACAACAATAATTCACTTAAAACAGATCAAACATCGCACATCTAGTTCTATCTATAGTGAAAAATACGCCTATTTCCATGTGGTCATATATTACGAACCAATAGCCAAATTTGTCTCATACTTAATCTCGATCTCTCACTTTGGAACCAAGATCGACGAATCGGAGATCCAGAATAACGAAATTTCGTTGGTGCAACACTTTTACATTGGAACGAAGATCAAAACTGGATCCTGGTTTGGAACTAGGATCATTCGATCTCGTATCGAGGAAGATGTTGGTGCAACCGGGCATAAGCTGAATAATGAGTTCAATTAGGTGGCTATGGTGCGGTCAATTTTTGTAGCTGGTGCTTTTGTAATCACAAACGCAGCTTTAAAATTTCCATGTAAATTGCGACAGAATTAGTACTTACGAAAATCACATCATTCTTTCAGGATATTCCTTCGCATCTTGCAAACGAAGCTTAAGCCTACGAGATCTAAGTCTAAGGGACAATGCACCAAACTCGTGCGCGCTCAGTTCAATAATGTTTCGCATGAGCTATTTTTTTTTGAACAAAGTATTACTAACATCCCTATTTTATCTCTGTGATAATCTAAGGAATTATTTGTAAATTTACCACATCTTTGTATACGTACAGTGACAAAGCGTGAATGGTAAATTACTTCCCAGTACGTGCATGTTAACGTTCCTACAGTTGCTCAGGAAGGAGTCAGATACATAGGAAAGTTCCCAACTTTGTGTAGTAGCAATGCTAAACATTTCCATATTGTCAGCCTGGCATGTAGTATTATTTCCATGCACTGTATAGGTTAAAAACTTCCATTATAGTTTAGGAAGTTTATCAGAATTTTTTTTACAGTGATGTTAAACATATAGGCCCTGTGCAGTCAGGTAAAGGTGAGCCACGATGCTTACACATAACTAGAGACCTGCATAATTCGCTTTATTATTTGGCATCAGACTAAACTTCACAGTGCTGTATATACTCGAACCAGCGTCATTTCTCCATTGGTTGCTGCGTAAATGTGAAGGCACTACCTTTCTGACTGGACTGGCACGTGATTGGACCACCCAATTGCGAAGTGCTCGTTTGTTGGCGCAGAGCTGCACAGGACGTGTCAGATGAAGTATAAACCAATGACAAACCAAATCAAATGTACGTGTGGTTTGAGTTTAATGTGTCCTTAAATGATAACGCGAATTTTGCAGGTATCAGCATGAAACAAATCGCTCTTAATCGTCCAGCTTTCATGCAACCTACTTCTTCTCATTTAGATATTTTATAAATTCATTCCATCTTGCTGCCGAAATATTTCGTCGTCGAGTGTCCGTAACATGACGTGATTGAGTGTCCGTAACATGACGTGATTGAGTGTCCGTAACATGACGTGATTGAGTGTCCGTAACATGACGTGATTGAGTGTCCGTAACATGACGTGATTGAGTGTCCGTAACATGACGTGATTGTGAATGTTGGCTCTTCGGACCTTCTAATGTTATCCTTCCCAACCAAATGCCTACTCTTAGATAGACCCGATTTATTCGTGGTGTTAGAAACTCGGGTGTTCTCAGTTACGGTGTCCTACAAGCGTAGTAAGTGGATGATTTCAGACCCACGCAGGAAAACAGATGTTCCATTGGACAGTTATGTGTGGTATCTTCGCGGATGTAGTTCGGTATATATATAGATCGAGATAGTTCAGATTGCAGTGCATGTATGTATAGGCTGTTCAAGGTAAAATGAGCACTTCGGAAAGCCCTGCTTAAGATCTACTTTCATGCGCGTTGTGTATTCCTCTGCCTCATGTAAAATTAGCGTTGCCAAATGCCTCATCACTATTCGTGCGTCGGTCAGGTAAAACTGTGGAATTATTAGAAAAGCAAAATTTTTTCAAATCCAGTAATTTATACATTTCGGTGCATTAAAAAAAAACAGAAAACGAAAAAAAAAATTTATATTTATCAATGATAGTCACCTAATACTATTTATTCGACGTTAAGGAATGGGACTATTTCCCATCCATCATTACCAACTTTATTGGGCGCATGTAACTAAGTGCGCCTGTTAAAATAAATGCAAGCAGGAGTAGTTTATTTATTTATTTATTTTTTTTTTAAGTTTTATTTTAAAAGTGCTCACTTTATCGTGAACAGCCTTTAACGATCTTCGTGCGCAATCAGCTATCGCTATTTCCACGTATCTTCCTTGAGTCCTGAGCTACACTGTTTTCCTTTCACATTCTAAAATGTCTGTTATTGTGTAAACTTTCGTCACACTCTTTATTTATAATTACGCTCATTCGCACTGATCAATCAAAAGATAAGCAACTGTCTCGATTAGAGAACTGTAAAAGTGCGTTTATCAATAAGTATAAATTCGTATATTGATTTTCATGAGGAAGAACAATAACTACCGTTGTTGAAATTACGTCACTTGACGTTACAAAAGTTCCAGTCTATGCGCTTGAGACCCCATATTAGAATTCTACGTTCTGAAAATCCTGTTTATTCTTCTGGAACTTTCAGACGCCTAAAAACTAAATTTAGGTAAAATTGATAGCATTTTTCCAAAATAAAATTCATGACGTATTTACTCCATCGCGTGCTCTTCCGAAATACAAAGTGAGAGCTCATTACTTAAAAAATGTATTCTTGCCCCATTTATTAATCATCAAGAAAACTTGTTGTTAAAGTGAAATTGTTTCTGAGGTATTTCAAATTAATGTATAATTTTGTAAAGCCACTATTCCGAAAATGAAATTTTTATAGACTAAAAATCCACAGTTAATTTGATAGCAATATTTGTTTGCGAAATTTGGCTTTAATCTGTTCACTGGTCCCTGACATACAATAAACAAGGTTGTATTAAAGTAGATCTTTCTTCTTAAACGGCATAATGTACTTCATACCAACGGAAACATTTCCGTTTAAAATGTTCCCGGTGTTCAGAGATATCAATGTGTAATTTTGTAAAGCTTTATTCAAAACAAAAACTCGGTTACCGTACTTGTCACGAGAAGTGTGTGAATTTTGATTTAGGGGTTCAAAGTTATGAAGAGAGGAAAAACCTGCATACATGTATATATAATTTCTTCGTACTTATGCTCTTAAATAACGTATATTGTATACGTATAAACAAAAATATAAGTACGATTATTAACAGCGACGCACGGGCGCACTGAGTGACATGGGCATAGTGAAGTTGGTAACGATGGAGGGAAAGTAGTTCCTTATCTTAACGTCGAATAAAAAGTTTTAGGCAACCATTTGTGATAAATTAAAATATTTCTTTCGCTTTCTGTTTTTTTTTTTAATGCATCGAAGTATAAAAACGAATAGATTGATAAAATGTTAATGATGAGGCCCATGGCAATGTTAATTTTACATAAGGAGGAAGAAGACACAACGTGCATACAAGTAGATCATAAGCAGGGCTTTCGAAAGTTCTCATTGTACCGTGGACAGCCTATAATTGGCACGTCGTTGCAGAGATCTATTCAAGCAGAACGCAGCACTCTCTAAATTGAAACGTAATGGTTCCATTCTCAATCACATCAAAAAGTACTACAATTATCAATTTCCGACTTATGGTTATGTCATGAAAATATTTGTTCTGATATATAACCCAGCATCCCTAGAAGCTTATATATTTAATTTGATCACAATCGGTGCACGTAGTACGTACATAAATATAAACCTACACACAAGCATATATATATGCGCGTGTGTGTATGTGTGTATATATACACATGCATATATATACACAAACACACACTAATCCATTCATTTCTAAAATACCTATACGAACACACAAATACTGAAAATACACTCACCTCCACATACACACGTAACGGTACAGTCATCAGAACGATTCAGTTACACTGTTGGATAAAAGTCCTACGCTTTATCTCAATTCACCTTGTCGCCAAATATTCCGGCGAAAAAACAGGTGTCCCGAGCGAGACATTAAGGACGCTGGTGACCTAATAAAACGCTTCTTTTTATATTTGTAAGAAATACCGCTCGACCTGTACACACTGAACACTCTTTCCTCGCATACAATTTTTTAAGGTCGCATAGGTTTGGCACCACTGAAAGTCAAAGACAGAAGCCTGGATTACTCCTTGACATTCAAGACATACCATGGTGCAAGTGTGTCATTGAAAAGGCTGCTGCTACTGCATTATCGTGCTTTTCTCTTAGAAACTGTATTAATTATCTACGATTATGTACTTTCGTCACCTTTGCCTTTAAAGCATTAGTGAATAACAAGTGAAGTGTACTGCACATATAGTTACGTAGCACTAACTTCGTGTAAACTGCATTTAGATTATCAGTCACTTCTACAAGAAAGTATTCAAATTATTATCAAATATGTAATTCCGACTCTTCTAGATAAAACATAGCTAATAATGTGTCGAAATCACAATTTTAGTGCTTTTCGGACGTACAAATAAAATAAAGGAACACATGTACAGAATTTTTAACAAGTGTTGATCATGTCTTCATTCATTTCAAGGCATGCTGAGAGAAATCTATTTTTAAAAAAATGGTAGACTGTTGTGAATTAAAAATATGCAATATTATCCGTATTCTAAGCAATTTTTTTCATAAAAATTGCGAAAAATTTTCACAGCATAATTTTCATTATTTCTTGAAGTAAATATATATATTATTTCAACATACATGATCAACTTTAGGTGAATTAGTTCCATTATTTGTTAATCCCAAAACACCAAAAAATTTTATTTTCTAGAATGCCATTATGCAAAAAGAATTCCATCTAAAATTTTCATGTGTGAGGTAACAAACACGTCACGAAAATTTTGGAACGTACATACAGAATGTGAAAACGTATGGCTCGTATATACATATATACGTGTGAATGTGAAAACGTATATACATAAAAAAATGATAGCAATTACAAGTTACCAACAGTACCGACACAAAACGCGAAATCCCAAGTGTTTCTAACAAACAAACAGTTTACCAATATCACAGACAAACTTGAAAGAACAACCACAAAATGAACTGAATGGTGTCTCTGACAAGGGAGGGTTTCATTCTCCCCACCGCACCGTGTATGACCTCCACGTGCATTGTGCAGGTTCCATAACTCGCCGTGGCATGCTTGTAATCAATGTGTTGATGTGATCTTCCGGACCAAGTTCCCGTGCCGTCTGGGCAGCTCTTATGAGATCTGGAAGTGCTTATGGAGGTTGTGGACGATTATAAAGTGCTGTTTTCAACTTGTCCCAGGCGTGTTCAATGCGTCAGTTCGCTCTCTGTTGATCGCAACAGAACTACAAAACCCTTACCCACCAAACTGCCATATCAGACAATATTCCAAATTTTTTTGTCAGGTGTTAAGTAAGTGTAAGTAATCGCTACGAGCTGTACAATATTTCGTACGAATATAAAATAATCAATTTTTTTTTTTCGTAATCAGCATCGTTTAGGGCGCCGTCTACTTTGGCGAGTTTGAGACGGAGAAGCGCGGGATCTATTAAGGACGACATTGAAACGCGCGCCTGGTGCCCAATCGCCCCTACACTCAAGGCTGTGAACTGGCGTGCAGTGTTTCCGCCATGCTACGTGTGCTTATGGGACTTTAAGGAGCGATCTCATAATTTTATCAGTGGAAAGCCAACAGCGAAGTTCAGTGTAATTGCAAGTCCCTATAATAGTTTCGCATGTTCCCGAACAGTAGATATATTACGAGATACAGCAGAGTGAAAAAAAAAACCTGTTTTTAGCAATGTTGGAGGCTTGGGAATAGCATTTGTAACGTGCTTTATGTACTGAGGCTTTATGTACGTATAGGCTATTCACGGTCAAATGAGCACTTTTGGAAGTCCTGCTTAAGATCTACCTGCATGCACGTTGTGTGTTCTTCAGCCTTAGGTAAAATTAACATGGCCATGGGCCTCATTGCTTTATTCATATGTCGGTCAAGTGAAACTGTGAAATTATTAGAAAAGTAAATATTTTGCAAATCTGCTCATTTTTACACTTTGAGCATTAAAAAAAAGGAATGAAAAAGAAATAATGTAAGTTATTACGAGTTGTTACTAAGCACTTTTTATTCGACTTTCAAATATGGAACTACTTTGACCTCCATCTTTACCAAATTTACTGGGCGCATGTCACTCAGCGAGCCGGTTAAAATGCATGCCACGCAGGAACAGTGGCATTTTATAAGGTTCATTTCAAAAGTGCTCACTTTATCGTGAACAGCCGTTATCTCGTTTGAAGCGTGCTTTCTTTTCGTTCATCCGTATTATGGGGGTGGTTTCGTAAAGAAGCATCGTTCTTAAAAAACACTGCAACGCAATTGAAGCACCTGATCGGCGGCGCCACACAAATTACTCCGGCTTGTCGATCTCTTTTGAAAAGCAGTCACAAACTAAATGCTGTAACATATTTTAGGTCTCGTGCTGGCACTTATTTTGAGTGTGCATGAACCTCGTCATCTCTTCGCCCAGTTTCCGCATTTCTGGTGCAGGAAAGATATTTCAGGTATTCCGTGGATTAGCGTGTCTTTTGCAACAGATTTCTGGTACTGGAAAGATATTTCAGGCATTCCGTGGAGTGGCGGGTCTTTTGCAACACATTTCTGATACAGGAAAGATATTTCAGGCATTCCGTAGATTGGTGTGTCTTTTGCAACAGATTTCTGGCACAGGAAATATATGTGTGGCATACTGTGGATTGGCGTGTCATTTGCAACAGACTTCTGGTACAAGAAAGATATTTGAGGCATTCCGTGGACTGGAGGGTCTTTTGCAACAGATTTCTGGTAAAGGAAATATATTACATGTATTGGCGTGTCTTTTGCAACATATTTCAGGTACTGGAAAGATATTTCAGTCACTCCATGGATTAGCGTGTCTTTTGCAACAGATTTCTGGTGCACGAAAGCTATTTCAGGCATTCCGTGGAGCGGCGGGTCTTTTGCAACACATTTCCGGTACGGGAAAGATTTGTCAGGAATTCCGTGTATTGGCGTGTCTTTTGCAACAGATTCTTAGAGATCCCGTCAGGAGCAGTGGGTTTTCCAAACGGCGGTCGAGACATGCAGGACGTGTCGCCACACGCTGGAAGGAAAAAAGTCATGGTTTTCGGGAAACCTGCTACCAAACTTCGATACTATAGAATCTCAATATTATGCATGTTCCAACAAATAATGTCCCGGAGATCCAATTCAGTTAAACTGCTGGACGTCGGTTTTCCAGTATTATGACGTTTACGAGAAAAAAAAAAATCTTATTTCAAAATTTCACTTCCAGCTTTAGCATTTATACCTTGAAGACCACGTCTATATAAATAATACAATAGAATATAACTCTCTTTTACACTACCTACTTTACGACACCACATATCATATTTACCTACATCACAATTTAAACATAAGTTATTTCGATGAACTTTTCGTGGATAATATCTTCTGGTGCTGTACAACGGTCCAAATTTGTGCTGCTCACGTTTAAAGGAACATTTTTCAAGTCTGGCTTAGGGTCTACTTTTTACCATTATGTATCTTTCCACCTCCGGCAAAATTAACATTATCGACCCGATGACCATATTCACACTTCGATCAATTTATTTCTGAAGATTGCGGGATCGTGCCCATATTCCCAATGTGCGAAATGCATAGAATTGTCAGACGCCTCAAATAATAAATTCAGTGTTCAAAAATTTTCACATTACTCTTTTTAATGCTATGTTAAGGCATGTTAAAGCATGACACTAATTTTATTACATCGCTGACAACTTTAGCGGAGCATGCGTGTTAGTGTGTCTATTAATAGTTATGGAAAGGTTTCCCATTGCACGAATTCCAAAAACATAAACTTTAGGAAGAGAATTTGAACTACGTGATACATTTGGTGGGGTTAGATTTATTACCAAGATATTTTAATGCTGTTAACTATAATATACCGCAATAGTTTATACTTTATATAGTTTTCTGCTTAACTTTTTGAAAAAAAAATTGACTAAAAACCACAAAATTATTAAATATGCCAAAATAATTGTCTCAAATATCAATAAAATAATATTATTTACAACTCAGTGATATTGGAATTTCATAATATCTTCAGTAAAAGTGTTTTCTTTTAAAAAAATATTTTATCTAGAGCTTTTAAGAAGATTAAATTAAAATAATGTATGTAGTGGTTTAGTTAATTTTAATATATGGTCAGTATAGTCCGTGCACTGTTACTTTCAACTTTTCTGAAGCCCTGCTCAAATTCCACTCCAAGGATATTCCTCCGCCTCGTGAAATTAATCTTAACCTAATCTAGAATTTCACACCAATGGGACAGCTCACCGCATTCGTGCGCACTCACTTTAAAAAAACATTGCATCAGAATTATTTATTACAAGGTGTCACCAATACACCTATTTTTTCCTTGTTTTTATTCATGTTAATTATATATTAAATATTATAACCTGTAAATAAAATATAAGTATAAGTTCAGTTTATTAAAAAATAAAGTACTTTTATGTTAACACAAGTATAAAACTCTTGTGATAAATTATACATTTAGGAATCTACGAAGCCCGTCATACATGGGGTGGTTTTTCATAGGCTCGATTCAAGAAGCTTGAAGGCAGGGTATCTTCTAGATCAGTCAAAGGCGGTTAGGAATAGAGGTGCCGTTGTCAGTTGGCTGGAGGTGACACCTCACCGCCGCCAAGTTTTCTCGCATAAATGCTGTAGCTGTCTGGTATTAATTAGTCTCTGGCATACTTGTTATCAGTCTACTTTATCAGTATTGCGACTTCCATGATCCACAGTTACATCAGGAAACGCGTCATCCAGCTAGAGACGTTTAAGGAAACGAGGACAAAGATTTTGAGGCTGGGAGATGCAGAACACTGCCTTTCTCATCAAGCCCAGAATCACCACTATGGACAAGAATCTGAACTGGCATTCAGGGTTCTCGCAGAAATGCAGGAATGTCTACGACAGCCCTATACCTAAGTCTGCAATAAAGTTGAATACAGACTCCTATCGTAGTGTCTTTCATGTCTGGATTTAACGATGCTGGAGGACTCCAAAATAAAGTTTATAGCATTCGTGATATCTTTAACATACCATTCCATCCTCGTTTGAGGTATATTTATTTTTGTAAGTAAATATTTTGCGGACTTGTTTAACACCTTAACCCTTCAAGGACTGCACAAAGAGTTACTGGCACTGAGGACAAGACTGAAGTGAGCTGCCTATATTTTCCACTTCAGCAATATCAGTTGTGTTGGTGAGTGTATTTTCACATACCATCGTCTTATTGGTCCTGGATACACCGGTCATGCTTACTGTGCCCTGCAACGTTTATTATTGGCTGGCCGTCGGCCAATGAAGTCGCGCGTTGATTGTGTACCAATTAATGTGTCGTGACGGAGTTAACATGTTTTGCAATTCATCGTGTTCATTTGAGGAATGATCAGAAATAAAAGTTTTATTCATACGAAATGAAATGTTGACAAATTGTAATTTTTGCTATTAGATTCCGATGTAGTACAGTGAATTGGTAAACTAATAAAGGTGTGAGTTCTGCCTCCACGAGCAAAGAAATTTCCACATTAACATAGCCCCGTATGTATACGTGCATACTCTCCGGAGGGTTAACATACTATCCCAAATATAATCGTTCGCACATTTCATGTTGCAGAACAGGTAAATCATGGTCGTTGATGTGCAAGGTCGGACTCAGACGCTAGCAGCATTACAAATAGCATCTTTCCCCGGCTAATGCTAATGACTGCCGCTGACATAGCAACTGTTTTATAATTGGTTGCTTCTTGAGCCGCGAGTCCACTGGAACCCTTTCCATTGTTTCCACAGTGTCAGGTGTATAAGAAATACGTTGAGTACTTTCACGCCATCAATTTCCTTTTTTTTTACGACGCCTGAACTGGAAAATTAATATGTACGTTAAGGGGTTAATAGTTTCGTAAAAAAAAAAAAAAAAAAAAAAAAAAAAAAAAAAAAAAAAAAAAGCTATGTCAAACATACCACAAGGAAGTTGAAGTGCCAAGCAGGTAGGAGACCGCTTTGAAAATCACTCTCTCTCTCCCAACAGGGAGATCTGTCTACAGGTCCTAGCACAATTGAAAACTGTAACATTTGACTTTACGATTTGACTTTACGTCTGCTGTCCGGCATCTTCTTTCTTATGGAACTGTCAAAGGTAAAGTCAAGCACTCTTTGACTTTACGATTTCGAAACGTTGGATTTTAAAGTCAAAGTCAAGCAGCCATTTTTCCGAGAATCTAACAGAGATTATGTGGAACGAGTTTTATTTGATTGTAGCGCGATTTTCATCTCGGTATATTAAATCAAGCTCGTCTAAATTAAACAAAGTTCAAATGAATATAATGTGAAGAGGAAATACATGAATTAATATTTTTTTTAAAAATAAATTAAACAAATTATTATTTTTTGTTTTGAAATGAATTTGTAATATAATTTTTATGTCTATTAAAAAAAATGATTTCTAAAATGCATTCCTGGATAATATGATAGTGATTTAAATGAAAAATATGCATTCTTACAAAGCTCGCAGAACCGATTTTCAATTGTCTGAACCTTTGACTTTACATTTGTATTATGTATTGTTGGTTTCATCAAAAGTAAGGAAATGTAAAGTCAAATACTAAAAATTTATATTGTGTAAGGGCCTTAAGAAAGATATAGCACCACAAGGGCTGGAGGCTCGCCCTCCTAATTCCTCCGCTAGGGACAAACGGCACGGCCCATCGCGTGCAGATGACATTAGTGACGGCCCGGCTGTGTATAAACTGTTACAAAAAATATCGCCTGCGCGTCTGCAAACGCGGGACTGATTACATGGAGACAGACGTTTTTCAACAGGCTGCATCCCCCTCTTCGTGTGAATCCTCCCGCTAAAGGTTGTTCACGATAATGTGAGCACTTTTGAAATCAACTTGAGAAAAAGGTCACTGCTCAGGCCTGCATATATTTTAACGGGCGCCCTGAGTGACATGCGTCCAGTAAAGTTGGCAATGATGGATGGGAAGTAGTTCCGTATCTTAACGTGTCTTATAAAAAGTGTTAGGTTACCATTTCTGATAACTTAAATTATCTCTTTCGCTTTCTGTTTGGTTTTTTTTTTTTTTGCATCGAAGTGCAAAAATGAGCAGATTTGATAAATATTTGCCTTTTAATAATTTCAGTTTTGCTTGACCGATGCATGAATAAAGTGGTGAGGCCCATGGAAATGTTAATCTTACATAAAGCGGAAGAATACACAACGTGCATACAAGTAGATCTTAACCAGCGCTTTCAATAGTTCTCATTTTACTGTGAATTACCTATAGATATGCTATTTCGAGCTAACGATTGCAATCAAGCAGTGTGCAACATTTAAGGACGTCGGATAACAACAAAAAAAAAAAATTTATGTGTGTGCCAACACTTCCCATTTTACATATGTTGCTTGTGTTTACGTTTCTGTAAGCTAAAATATAGATTTTATATTTTATACTTACATTATTCCTTGTCGAAATCAAAATTGTGGCATTATTGGAAATGAAAAACGCGAGAAATATGTCAACTTATTTACAAAACAATTTAACAAAAGAACGTAAAGAAATTTCATTTAATTTTGAAAAAAAAAAAAAAAAAAAAAAAAAAAAAAAAAAAAAAAGTTTACGAAAAACTACATATTCTACAAAATATATTGAAACGTACAGATTGAAATTCTACAAATAAAGCCTTAAATTGCGAAAAACACTTACTTCCAAAAAGTAATTGGGCGCCTGTCCATAATGTTTGCTCGGTGGTTGTCACCCCGTTAGAATCTCGTAGGGCCACCTCTTGTGGCTATAACAGCAGCCACCCTGTCTGGCATGCCCTCTACGAGTGTTTGCAGGACATCCACGGGGATTCATCGCCATTCCTCTTGCAACCAGTTCATGAGTTGAGCAATGGATTTTGGCCGCGCCTGACGAGCCCTCACCCGGCGATCCAATTCGTCCCAAAGATGTTCTATAGGGTTGAGGTCGGGGCTCTGGACGGGCCAGTCCAATCGGCGAACATTGTTGTCGGCGTACCACTGCATAGTAGCCCTTGAAACACGGCACCTGACATTGTCATCCTGGAAGTAACACGGGTCCATTCCGTAAAAACGCCACAATGTTGGGAGCATTTCATTATCCAGAATGTTACAATACGCCTCTGTGTTCATGCTACCACGGACAAACACCAGCTGTCTTACGCCGAAGGCAGTGAAACACAAGTCAACTGACGTAATGAATTACCTATCTTCACGGGTGCCCAATTCCTTTTTGGTAGATAGTGTATTTCTCACTTTGACTACATAAACGTCTTTAGATAGCTTTATAATAATATTCAAAAAGAAAATACTATAATTTTATTAATGAATTAGTTTATAGTACAATCGTGATTTCGGCATGTAATAATAAAGAACTTGGAATACAATTTTGTATTAGTTGCAGATTAATTATCACTTTCGACATTAACAGTTTTGAGCAGAAATGTAAATTTGTTATTGTTTTTCTATCCACCGGCAAAAAAAAAAAAAAACACCCGCCATTATAATCGACCCGTGATAAGTATGCCAGACGTTTCATACACACGCATCTGATTTAAACAAGCGAACGTCCTTCGAATCTGTTGTCTTAGCAAACGAACACGAACTCCAGATAGCCGAGAATTCAACTTTAAAGATCTCGCATATTCCAGGCATTAGTATACAAGACCTCCAGACGTAGATGAAAATACTTGCTGAATAACTACGGAACTTGTGTAGGTAACTGCGACAACTTTACTATAGGCTGTTCACGGTGAAATGAGCACTTTTGAAAGCCCTGTTTAAGATCTACTTGTAAACCTGTTGTGTATTCCTCCGCCCTATGTAAAATTAACATTGCAATGGGCCTCATCACTTTCTTCATGCGCTGGTCAAATTAAACTGTGAAATTATTAAGCAAGTAAATACTTTTCAAATCTGCTCGTTTTTACACTTCGATGCATTAGGAAAAAAAAAAACAGAAAGCGAATGAAATAATTTTAAGTTATCACAAATAATTACCTAACACTTTTTAGTCGACGTTAAGATATGGAACTACTTTCTAACCATCCTTACCAACTTTATTGGGCGAATGTCACTCAGTGCGCCCATTAAAATACATGGATGCAGGCAGGGTCAGTGACTTTTTCCTAAGGTTAATTTCTAAAGTACTCACTTTATCGTGAACAGCCTTTAAATCCATTTCACTATTAAAATAGAGTACTATGGCATGCTACTGTTGCGATAAGGGCGACAGTAAAAGCGCTTAAAAAACGCAAAACAGCACAACGTATCTGAACGTCTTTAAGGCGTAAACTTCAATTCTTGGCTCGCAACAATTCGCATCATTACATACATTTTATTTATTTTATTTTGTCGTCTAACAAAATATGATTATTGCTCAAGTAGCGGATTTTCAAGTGTTCTTACTAGACGCCGCGTTCTAATCGGATTTTTCGAGGACATCGTGATGCAATGAAGGTGATATACACACTGACTACACTGGCACCCTGTTAGTCGCCCTGAGTCATCGGCGATAAGTAAAGTGATTAGCTGTTGGCGTCGCCGCTAAGTTTTTGAACAGTTCTAACTATCGGGGTACACGTTTCGACACAGACAGCATGTCATACAGCTCCTTACCAGTTGCAACTAATTTTTTCGAAAATTCTAGTAACACACGTATCGGGTGAGGAATTGTGGACGTTCTTGTTTTTGCAACTGCCTGCGCGCGTCCGAAATTCGTGAAGCGATGGAGGTATTGTTTAAATAAAATTTCTTAATTCATTTAGAATACCACGGAAAAGTATCTATAGTGCTCGGCAGACATCTGGGCACGCGAGTTCCTTAAGCATGCAAGCGTGTAGCCCGTTACGGACCGGTTTGCAGCTGAGCGACAACAGAACGGCCCGGCAGCATATAATGCGCCATTCCGCGAATATCCAGTGTTCAATCTTCGGTAGGAGGAGCTAAGGACGCACCACATGATGTTTATGAGACAACGATGGCATGACCAGTGCTGCGTGCGTATCTTCCCCCCTTCCCCCCTCTACCACTTGCAATGTTCCCTCTGAAACCCAGATGTCTGTCGGGCACTATACAGGTAGGTTTTATATAGTGTTCTACCACTCACTGCATTAGAGTCGTCAGTGCAAACGATAACTTAATATTACTCAGTACGTTATTACATGCATAGTTCCATAATTTACACCAATCAGAGTCCACCAATAGTACCAGTCTCTCACGAACTCCTCCCAACTCCGCTCCATCGCTGGAGAGAATCCCATACACCACACATCCGGAAGCACCCCTATCATCCCATGTAGTCGCTTCAGGCACACAGGTGGCTGTCACCGCGCTGCTAATAACTGCCGTACCTCGTCAAATCGCCAGGAACAATCGCCACATACCAAGGTTCGCAGCACACTCCTAAAATCTTTTTGGCTATGTAAAGGTCTGTATTTACACCCAGCAGCTACTCCTTTATAGATTACTCCACACTTTTGCACGCCCAGATGTGACCTACTTCAGCATCCAGACGTTCCCCAATAGGAGAGATAGTGCCCATCGTTCTCGAATGTTCTAGTCGTAGGCAGGTGTGATCTGTCAGTCAGGCGGACCCCCTCTCTGCATTCCATTCTGGGCTTGTCTTCTCGCAGTCGCGTGAGTCATCCATACACTAAAGATGAGGTAGATCGATTAGTCGTCTTCTGCGCATGTACCCAACATTGACCTATCCCAAAGGAACGCAGCTTTCTAAGTCACTTGGTCAACAGTGATGAACGCGTTTGTTTATACCTCAGTTTTCAAAAGACAATCACTTTAACAGGAATAAAGTACTTCTATCAATATGAATTTAATCAAACGGCTCTACGAATTGGTTGGAGGATGTATACATACATCTCAAAACACTTGATTGCTAATCAGTGCTCTGACCTCAAATCCAATCCATGTCGCTTTTGCTACACGTTTTGGCGGAAAAGCAATACAATGTTGGGGCACGGAGGCTGGTTGTGCGCAGCCAGCGAGATCGGTCTATATGACATTAGTCATATATTGTTTTAAATGACTAATGTACTTCACCTTTATCCTTGATGCGGAGTAAGCGGGCTAGAAAAGAGCAAGGATAGCCAACTCGCAACGGTGTCAACTCCTTATCACTTTATCCCGAGTGCACTCACGTATTTACGTCGTGCTGTGGGATACTAACAGGCGCTGTTCGCGGACAGGCGATAGCGCCAACACGGACATAGCTTTTCCGTGGATGATGCTGGAGCGACGATAGCACGACAAACACGACACCACCGTCCAGACACGACGAAGAATTTTCTACAGCCAATAAGAAGCTAGGTGAGACCGACAAAATTGCAGCTCCGACAAAACTTCACAAATACATTCTATTCCTGCTTTCCATTGTGTCGGGCTTCTCGGAGTACTCGTACAATGCAAATGAAACATTACAAAAAAAAAAAAAAAAAAAAAAAATTCGTGCATATTTTTCTGTTGTGGGAAATAACAAACACACCAACATGGGACGAAATAATTTTTTTTCATTTGCCTTGAGTTTAATGACGTAAATAATAGATGTTTGGTCTATATGAGATGTTTACCATTTTAGAATTTCTCCAGCAGCCAAGTACAACGACTGTCGGAGAAAAATTTGTCTAGATATTGGGAACACTGAACAGAATATTCGAAATTTCGTCATGTTCTGACATTGTGTCGGACTGTCGTTTCGTACTCGTCCTGTTTATTGTGAATTTTGTAAATCTAGCATACCACTATTGGCGGTAGCTGACACGTCAGAATTTAAAACTGCCTGCTACTTGTGCAATAGAACTACAGAAACTCATCTTATATGCTCCACTATGTTAGTTACTATAGGCTGTTCTCGGTAAAATGCGCAATTTAGAAAGCCCTGCTTAAGATCTACTTGTATGCGCATTGTGTATTCTTCCGCCTTATGCAAAATTAACATTGCCATGGGCCTCGTCACTTTATTCGTGCGTCAGCCAAGTGCAACTTTGAAATTATTACAAAATAAAATGTCCTGCAAATCTACTCATTTTTACACTTACATGCATTAAAAAAAACATAAAGTGAAAGAAATAATTTAATTTATCACAAATATTTACCTGGCACTTTTTGTTCGACGTTAAGATATGGAACTACTTTCCATTCATCGTTGCCAACTTTACTCGGCACATGTCACTCAGTTCACCCTTTAAAATATATGCAGGCAATGACAGTGAAATTTTTCTAAGGTTGATTTCAAAAGTGTTCACTTTATCGTGAACAGCCTTTATCAAGTTTTCACACGAGAAATTCCTCGTGTCGCAACAGTGGAAATTAAATGAAAATTTATAGTAGACGTTCAGGGATTGAAGAACTGCACTGACGTTTGTGTGGAATGGATATTCTGACCAGTTAGAAACATGGGAACAACGGTATTCAGTTCAGAAAGTGGGCTTAGAACCTAGGTTATACTGAGTGCCAAGAAGGCAAGTGATCGCGTGGCGAAAAATGAGAGGCATGTAAACAAGCGTTGGTAAATGCGCAGTTTTTTTTTTAGCTTGAGGCGTATTAAACGCGTGGTATTAGTAGATGGCTATTACATTTAAGACTTTGAGGTCGCCATCCATTTACTGGAGGCCGGAGAGTCAAGGCAAGCTATAAATCGCTCACGTAATCTACCGCTGCGGGAAAACCAGTTCTGTTTTTCTCTGCGTTCCAACTTGCCACCGTCGTACAGTTTCACAACCAGGACGGCGCGGTACTCATCATTACTCACCGACTTCCAATCAATATAGGAGACATTGATTTTGTCTCAATAATATATAACTTTTAAGTACTATAATACCACAGAAAAAATAATAATACAGAGGTGAAACAATAGCTTAATACGCGAATTCTAGCTGCACGGGGACCACGGTTAGCCTGCTCGCCTCCCACCATGGTGAACCGGGTTCAATCCCCGGCCCACTCCCGGATTTTTGCAAGTGGGAATCGTGCCGGACGATGCCGCTGGTTCGGCGGGTTTTCTCGGGGATCTCCCATTTCCCCAGCCCCTACGTTCTAGATTCGTATAACGCAACATGGCCTGATTCCCTGACTGGTAGAGGGGATTCCTGCTTACCGCGGTTTGGCAATGCGAATCCCGATTGCGGTAACTGGCTATCCTGAATTCTGCTCATGTTTGATAGCTAGATACCTGAAAATTTCGCGTTGTTATTTGTGGACACGTTAAACTTTAAACACTTCTACATCTGCAAAAGTTTGTCATTTGACCATAGTTTATTTTACACGTCCTGGCCAACTGTGCGCCAATAAAGGAACACTTCACAATTGTGTGCCTCAATCACGTGCACTTCTGGTCTGAAAGGGAGTGACTTCACAACTATGCAGCAGCCAGTGGAGAAACAATGCTGGCTCCAGTATATACAGTACTTTGAAATTTATCCTAATGCCTAATAATAACGCGAATTTCGCAGGTCCATAGTGACGGCGTGTTTAGGTAGGCCGTATGTAAGTCAAAACGAATAATAAACATTCAGCCTGCTGATGGCGTGATTCCTTGTGGCTGAGTCGGTTATAAGATGGGGTTGACATGGAGAACGGCCACTTAATAAATAACCTTTGCTCGGGCATTTATCGGGTTATGAAGCCTAGCAATTGTTATGTTATAACGCGGAATGTTAGGATGTGTACGATAAATGCAGTAATTTTGCACGTGGCGGGGAAATACTACACGTGCACAAAAGCGTATGCGAGGCGTGGCTTTCAGACTTGCTCGGTGAACAGTGTATGCATTTTATACGTCGACGATTGCCGCGGGAGGGCGACGGAGGTTGGAGAAGGCTTTGTTTCGGTGGTCATGTGGCTAACGGCAAAAGCCACTGCCAAAACCGAAAAAAGGAAAAGCTACCGGAAGAGGAGACATGCAAGACGGTATCAGAGATCGGCTCATCAACCATTTAGGTACAAGAGAGGCTTTGGAACTCAACAGAGCAGAACAGATTTAAAATGTCACCAGTCCCCGGTTGAAGGCCATTACTGTTCGCAGTTATGAAAATTAAAAAATTAAAAGTTAATATTTGTCGAAATATAAAATTTGTCGAGACATAAAATTTGTAGTTATGATATTTAAGTTTACAGAATGACAAAAGATAAATTTTGTTATATTCTAAAATAAAAGACTACGGAGATTTATAAAGTAAATGTCAGATGTTAAAATCAAATGCCTTTATCCTTTCCTTGGACTCCTCATCCTACCCTAATATATTCCTTAAGAGGAGTCAGAGGGCTGGTGGTGTTCGTTTGAGGTCTTGGAGGCCGTGAAATAACAACAACATATGTCTATTATTGCTCCAGTCCTCAGCTGGTCGCCATCACTGAAGTTAAGATATAAAATCCTTAATGCTTGAGTATTTAGGCTCAGCTTCTTGGAGACTTAACGTAGTAAAGTCCGCTACCTGCCAACCATACCGGCTCTGATTTCTTCAAGGGGAATACAATGTTGTTATTTCCTCAGTGATATTTATTGTGCCTGTCAGAGACATAGACACGCCGGTTGAGATGTCGAAACCACCGCTCGAACGAGTACTTCCCCACAGTGACAAGTTGTCAAGGAAGACCCTTGACACGAGTTCGGAGGTCATGGAGGCCTTGGAACAAAGGAGAACTAGCAAAGGCAGGAATGGTCACTCAGGACATCTAGCAGGACACCGAACCCTCAACAATTATATGGCGATATCACGCGCCAGTAAAAACCGAGCCAGAATGTCACAAACTACCCCGAATTCATGGACAACAACCGAAGGGTAAGAAACGGCATAAACCGCACATTAAAGGCCTTTTCAAACAATCAAATTTTTCTTCAAATGACTTTCAATGTTTATTGAATTCAATTAATTGAATATTGTATAACATCATAAAAACGTCATAATAAAGGCCATTTCCTCTTTCGATTTTTTGACTATCTCATTTTCCTTCAAGATTATTAGTTTACATTATGTTCTATATTTACTTTAATCCAAAATTTCGATTTTGTATTACAGCTTTTATGACAGTACTAACTTTTACCCGCGGCTTCGCGCGCGTGTTTATAGGGATAAATAATGAAGTATTGTGACACTAAGGCACTATCGGGTTCTCTACCCACTGGGTTTCTGCGGCCCCCCTATTGGGTTCTGTACACACTCAGTTACTGCGGCCCCACTATTTTGTGCTCTAGCCCCTTACCATCTGCAGCCCCAACTATAGAGTGCTCTATCCCATGACTAGCTGCGGCCCCATTATTGGGTTCTATAGCCACTGAGGTACTGCGGCCCAACTATTTGGTCCTCTACCCATTGAGATACTGCGGCCCCACTATTGGATGCTCTAGCTCCTGACCAGCTGCGGCCCTCACTATTGGGTTCTCTACCCACTGAGTTACTGCTGCTCCACTATTTTGTTCTCTAGCCCCTGACCAGCTGCGGCCCCATTAATGGGTTCTCTAGTCCCTGACCAGTTGTGGCCCCACTATTGCGTTCTCTAGCCACTGAGTTACTGCGGCCCCACTATTGGGTTCTCTAGCCACTGAGCTAATGTGGCGTCACTATTGGGTTCTCTACCCACTGAGTTACTGCGGCCCCACTTGGAATAACTCTTAGCCACTGACTGGGCTACTACGGCTTTTTGGAAAAACATTTTTACAGCCCATAGACAAAAAAAAAGGAGAAATGACGAAAAAAAAATTTAACAGTGCTTTTTTTATGCAGTTATCAATCCAAATAAAAGCTTAATCCAGTAACTATTTACAATAAGAATTTTCCTGAAGGGATGACATATTTTCCTGGAATAAAAAGTAGCCTATGTCACTCTCCGACTCTTCAGCTATATCCGTGCAAAAAATCCGTTGCTTCGTTTTGACGTGAAAGAAGGACAAACAAACTCACTTTCGCATTTATATAGTAGTAAGGATTAATGGATGTATTCTCATAATAATAGAGTTGTGTGCGCACATTTAACGTTTTTACAAAATATGGAAGCATATTTTTTTTTAATGTAACGTAAAATAGAATGAAGGAAATTTGTTGGGTTTTAACCACTTCTTTTCGTGTCGTGCATGAGTCGTAAATACTTCTAAAATTTTAGTTTTTGCATTTTAAAAATTGGATTCATTAAAAAGTTCATGATAAATTTTCGTGTGTAAACTTGAAAGCTTATTGAATGCAATCTACTACAAAGCAAATGAAGGAATTTTTTTAGTTCAAAAAATTGAATTCAAGTAATTGAATTAAATTTATATGATATCGTGTGAAAGGACCTTAAGCTGTTTTACGGCAACATACAATTGACTACACTCTGTTCACTGTAGTCTGAGCACTTCTGAAAGTCCTGCTTAAGATCTACTTGCATGGATATTGTGTATTCTTCAGTCTTATGTGAGATTACGATTACGATGAGCCCCATCACTTTATTCATGCGTCGGTCATTTGAACGTGTGAAATTATTAGAAAAGTAAATATTTTACTAATCTGCTCATTTGTTCCCATATCGATGCATTAGAAAAACGGAAAGCGAAAGAAATATTTTAAGTTACCACAAATGGTTACATAACACTTTTTATTCGATGTTAAGATATGGAACTATTTTCCCTCCATCGTTAAAGCTGTTCACGATAAAGTGAGCACTTTAGAAATGATCCTTAGAAAAAAGTCACTGCCCTTGAATGGACACACTGAGTGACATTCGGCTAGTAAAGTTGGTAAAGATGGGTGGAAAGTAGTTCCTTATCTTAACGTCGAATAAAAAATGTTAAGTAACCATTAATGATAACTTGAGTTTATTTCTTTCGGTTTCTGGTTTTTTAATGCACCGAATTAAAAAAAAATAGCAGATTAGTAAAGTATTTACATTCTTAATAGTTTCAGAGTTTCATTTGACCGACGCATGAATAAAGTGACGAGGCCCATGGCAATGGTAATTTTACATAAGGCGGAGGAATGCCCAAAGTGCATCCAAGTAGATCTTAAGCAGAGCTTTCAAAAGTGCTAATTTCACCGCGAACAGCCTCAAACAGGCAGGATCAGTGACAGTTAGTGAAGTGGCGGGCGCGCGCTGTGTATGCCCGAGGCTGGGGCAGCTGTCGCCGATAGTGACCCTGCCCTCTGCAGGCGAAGAGGTCAATGCCGACCGATGCGACGGCGTGACGCCGGGACGCTAACACTGTGCGTGGCACGCTTGTTTTTTTTATAACACTCCCTCGCCAACACTCTTTCCCGCGCCCGTCCCAGACCTTTCTTCTGCTGACCTCGTAGGCTTTTGTAGCGTCTCTTGAAGAAGTGTATCAACGCGACTTAAAGAGTTAGTTGGAGCTGCGCGTCCAAGGTCAAGAAGCGAGGGAGCAATACGGGCGACACTAACACGCACGTCTAGTGTCTCATCGCTCCTACGCTCAAGGCGTGCAGTGTTTCCGTCGTGACGCTGTACTGTGCAAATTAGATCTGTAACAGTGGAGTTTTATTTCATGCGATGAAAGTACACAGATTAAACTACGTCCGTATCTTTGTACTTTTCTCTTGCCGCTTAAGGAAACTGTATTGCCAAGCTTTAAAAATGCGATATAAAGGTCCACATTCGCGAATTTTTTCCTCCAAAAATATACTAAATATGACAAAAGTATAATAATAGGGACATAGATAATAGTTTTTTTTTTTTTATTCTTTTCTGACAAAAAGTCGTAATTGCAGAACATTTATTTACCTAGAAGTAGATAGTTATCATTTGCCACCATTTTGAGGTTATGTTCGCCATTTCGTTATTCATTTGTTTTTCTTTATCATATATTTTGTTTTTAATATATTTAAGTGCTGTAAAAGATATACTTATGCAAAAGAGGGTGTTAGGGTTGGAATAGAACTTCAACAACCCCTAATGATCCCTCTAACGACCCCTAACAGAAATAACCGAAACTTAGTGATCTTCCGTAGGGGAAATGTAGTTAGACACCTGCGAAATTTGCGTTATTTTTCGAGGACGAACTGAACTGCAAGATACTGTACGTTTGATCGACTTCAGCCATTGGCCGGAAACATGTCTGTCACGCCTCGGAGAACTCTCGAGCCAATGAGATAATATCAGCGGTGGAGATCAAGTAGGCAGGTGGCGTTAATTAAAGTGCAGCTACCAATGAAACCACGGACTGAACTCGCTTGTTTATGAGGCAGTGGAGTCTGTCCTGTGACTGGAAAATTCCAAGAATTTTGCATGTCTATACGTACAGTCGATTCACGGCCTCTTCACACTTTTTAAATGGAACCTTTGAAAAATCACCGTGCGCAGGACATGTTCGGTTGCTTTTTAAATATGCCACGTATCACAAACGATATATATTTATGTTAACATAAAAGTACCTAATTTTTGATTGAATGTGAAGTGCAGTCGAGTAGAGAGATTTGGGTGGCTGTTGCTATCGAGGGCTTGAGAGCCGATGAGGGTGAACCGAGGTAAGTATGTAGCAGCGTCGGATTGCAAGGGCGGGGGAAATGGGAGATCCCCGAGAAAACCCGCTGACCAGCGGCATCGTCAGGCATGATTCCCACGTGCGAAAATTCCGGGAGCGACCCCTCTGTGAACCAAACTTGGATTCGCCTGCGTGGGCGGCAAGTAGTATACCTACTACACCACCGCGGCTCCCAGGTCGACTTCGAGGTAGTCCTAATTCCTACTGCTAGATCGCACGTTTTAAACAAACACTTGCAATTATCTTTGAATTCAAGGCAATTTGTGCGAAATTGCGAATACTGCACAAGTTTTAGTAAATTACACATAATTTTAAAATTACCAAACATTTACATGTGCAACTATGCGCTAACAAGTACTCCAGAATGTAATGCAGTTTTACACATAAATTGTATTGTAAAATTACACAGTGTAATATGTACAACTACAATGGCATTGGGTGTTTGTACAATGACTACGTAGCAGTAAAAATACACAATTTAAGATTTTAGTACAAGGAGTGTGTGTGTTTTTTTTTTTATACATTGACCTACTTTAAAATGTGTGAATTAACACCAACATATTGTTCATTAATTTGTACATCCACGTATTTTCACCACACGTTTAGTACTATCTGGATTCTTTAGAACATTTGTGTAAAATTACACGTAGGTACCGTAATTGTTTTTACAAATCGCACATAAAAAAATGTAAAATGACCAACTATTTGCAAGTGTTAATTTACATTGATTTTTTTATATACGATGTTGCCAATATTTTGTGCATATTCAGACGTATGCTATCTTGTCTTAGTTACACACATGTTCAGCTTTTTCGCGTATAAATTACATTTCAAACGCATATTGTCGATTCGTAGTTTCGTCGCACTTTTTGAATCATTCCGTGTATGACTTGTTTCGTAGTTTCCTGAATTTACCATGTATCACAGCCGGTTTATACTAATGTTATCATAAACGTACTTAATTTTTTTTTTTTAGTAAAATCGAACTTTTAATTATATTCTGTGTATAAATTATACTATTTAATTTATAATTAATATCGTTGGCATGCATTGGAAAGGTCTTGTTAACGACTCCCGGTGTTATTCGTGGAGGCTTATAGGGGGTGGCTTACAAATTAATTAATGACCCAACTTAAACTAACACCTCAGGATTTGAACCCAGAACCTCCCGCACCGCAGACCAGCGGCGCAACAACCTAGTGCCCCACGGGAGGAGGTCGGCGTAGTTGATACTAAATAAAGCAGAGTAAACAGTGGTGTTATTATTTATTGCCCGGTAAGGAATAGTTCTTATTCGAAATGTTATTGCACTGAGCACGCACGAATCCGTTGCCTTATCTCTCTTGGTGTGATTTTCTAGACTTAGTTAAGCCACGTTCGCGTGAGACGAAGGAATGTCGCAGAAATTACAGTCGCCGTAATAGGTACCGTATAACGTAGGTCGCGTGTACAAGAATCGACCGCCACGTTTTCGAACCTAGGGAAGCACCGCTGCTCGTTACAGGTCGTGAGTATCAAGAGTTCCTGACAGTGCATAAAGGAAGTGGCCATATTTCATTTCTTATGCTGGCGCAAGGGGGACAACATACAGTCTGAGCAGAACGTACAAAATTTTCAACGATGTTGTTTATTTAAAATGGAGTAACAGTTATGATCCAGAAACGAAGGAACGTTGCAAAAGATAAATTCAGCCGGGGGGGGGGGGGGGACAGGCGGCAGTTTAGAAGCAGAAATTTCTAAAGGTTATCCACACCTTTTCGATCATCGCAATTGCAAAGACTTTTAAATAAAAGAAAAACAAAAGTGCCAAATACTTTAAATCACTTTCCATTCTCAACACAATATCACTATGTATGTGTTACGAAAATCCTACTAACACTGCCAACTGACCCGTCGCAAAATTCCCCTTGTTTAAACAAGTAGCCTATTTGACGGTGAGTCAATTTCGCACAATGTTTCTGGCTGTGTAAATATTCTGCTGTTATGTCTCATGCTCGGGTGCATTGTTTTTTTTTTATTGTGAACCAGCCCTTATTCAGTTCGCTTGAAGATGTTTTTACTTGTACCGGACCTACACTGTTAGAAAAAACGTCCGTAAAATTACGGAAAATACCTGCTACAAATTATCCAGACATCTACAATACATTATGGTCTCTTCGTTTTTCCAATTCCGTTCTGCCCGTAAATTTCACACAAATCTCCGTAAATTCCCGGAATGTCACCACAAACTTGCAAGTTTTTTAAAATCCGTTCTTTAAAAAAGGAGTAAAAAAGGTTTTACTTACCTTATGTGAGTGATTCACTGTGTATAAACATGACTATTAAATAATAAAACAATTTTGTCCGGTGGCGGGATTCGAACTGGAAAAAAAAAGTTTTTTTTTTGAGAGTCCGACACACTATCTATCCACTCATCTACCACGCTTTCACATAAACTTATGTTGTGAATGTGGGATTTATGAGTAATCATTCATATAATCTCTTAGTTTCGAGTCATGTTAGAATGTTTGCAATTATTTTTTATTTCGGGTTTACAAACAGGAGCAAGAAAGATAAATTTATTTTCGTAATGTATTTCTCTGTGTGTGGCAGAGAAATTAAAAGAGTTTAAATATTTTATCCTGTAGTGTAATTTGAACACGAATCGAAAAGTTAACTATCAATAATTCGAATTACTCACCTACCACACTTTTACACGAAGTATTTCGTAAATATGGATTTTAAATGAAATGAGAGCGCCTGATTGCCGTATTTGCGGTTTATTACACGATATTACGAAAAAAAAATAGTTTTATTTTCGTTATGTGCGTGTTTCACTGTGCATACAGATGGTTTTGTTCTGTAGCGGAATCTGAACAAGAATCAAAGAAATGGCACTCCATGAGTGGTTAGCCACTCACCTGCTACCATTTTACACGAAGTGGTATTCTGCAGATGGGATTTGATACACTTCATGTATCGTCGGCATTGTCCGTGTCTCAAAATCGAAGCCATAAGAATACGAAGAGCTTCTGCATTTTATGCTTACGGAGCTCGTTTACATCATTCGCCATAGCTTTACATCTCCGTAAAAGTTGCCGTGGATGTACAGAAATTTCTGACAGTGTAGCCGCGCCGGAGCTCCAAAGGCCGATCCAGGCACGCGCTTGCAAGACATTGAGCTTGCGTGCTTGTCTACAATTTGCATGTCAAAGGACATGCGAATGTTGATGTTGCACGTGACCCTGTGACGTCACGGTCCACATCCGCACGCCGGTACAGCCTTAGCCCCAACATATATTCACCAGTCGGGTCCGTGAACAACGTCTTCTCAAGATGATGGTAAAAGCAGAATAATATTTATACTCATTGTCCCGCGCTGACACCAAAACATTGTAATGAGAACGCTGAAATCTATGGGTGTGTGTATGCTTGCGTGTATGTATGTGTATGTGTGTATGTGTGTGTATATACACACACACAAACACACGCACACAGAGCTAGGAACTTAAAAATCTTCCAGACCCACTTTAATTTACTGCTGAGGGGCCACGGTGGCTGAGCGGTTAGCCTGCTCGCCTCCCACCAAGGCGACCGGGGTTCAATCCCCGGCCGGGTCACTCCGGATTTTCGCATGTGGGAATCGTACCGAACGATGATGTTGGTCGGCGGGTTTTCTCGGGGATCTCCCGTTTCCCCCGCCCTTTCATTCCTGCGCTGCTCCATACTCACCTCGCTTTACCCTCATCGGCTCTCAAGATCTCGAGGTTGAGCTGACCAAATATCTTCACTCACTCACAACTGCGTCGTGTTAATTCACATGTGTACTACTTATGTGCTAGCTGTACAATTTTCGCGTATTGTACTCCGTTATGTAACATGATAGCTAAAAAGAGTTCCAAATAAAGTATCTTCGATATGCGGATAACAATTGACTTCTGATATAGAATACGTAGTTAAACGTAAACACCAAGCATTTCCCATGAGCGGAAGTTAAGTTTATGTTTTGAACATACAAATGGAGTTCGAGGTAGTTCTACTCCTTACTGCGTGATCGCATGTTTTAAACAAATACTTGTCATCTTTGAATGCAAGGACATTAGTGCAGAACTACGAATACTGCACAAGTTTTAGTTAATAACACATACAATTGCAAAACTACCGTAAATTTGTACCTGAATGTAATGCAGATTTACACACCCATTATTATTGTAAAATCATACGTTGGACTACGTAAAACTACAACGACGTTGAGTGTTCTACAACGATCATGTAGCACTAAAAAGACACACTTTAAGTTTTCAGTACAGTGCATGGATGTGTTTTCACACATACGTAAAAACGTGTAAATTAAAATCAACATTATGTTTCTTAAGTTCTACATCCATATATTTTCCTCATACTTGTAGTATGAGGATTATGGATTATTAAGAGCATTTGTGTAAACTCGCCATAGACTAAAGATGAAGTAGACCGATCTCGTTCGCTGCGTACAGCCAGTCTTCGTGTCTCAACATTGAATTACTGTTCTGCCAATACGACTTGCAAAAACGGCTTGGATTGAATTCGAAGTTAAACAATCTTCAGTAACAAGTGTTTTGAGATGTACGTATACTTCCTACAAACCAATTTTAAATGAACTTCTATTTAATTTAAATCGGTGGAAGTATTTTATTTATATAAAAGTGCTTCTCTTTTGAAAATTAAGATATAAACGAACACTTCCATCATTGTTGACTAAGTGACTTTGAGAGTTGTGTTCCTTTGGGGTAGATCAATGTTGGGTACATGAGCAGAAGATGAATAATCGGTATACGTCATCTTTAGTCCATGAAAATTACACGTACTGTAATTGTTTTCACAAATTACACATAAGAATTCTAAATTATAAACTTACATATATTTTTTACGTGCCATATATTCAATATGATATGCATATTCCGACGTATGTTATGTTTTCTTAGTCAAAGATACTGTTACGCGCTGCGGCTGTCCGGTGCCGTGGGAGGTGATCCACCCCGCCCTCCCCCCCTGGAACGATGCGCTCGCGGCCTCCTGATTCCGCCTTCTGGGAATCCCGTGAATGCCCGAACAGCGGCGAGACTTGCTGGCTTCACAGACCTCCTCTCGCCTGCTAGAGTTTCCGATACGTTTAGCGAACGACGCAGGGCTGTTCTGGCGAGACTGGCTGGCGCCTCAGTCCTCCGCGACGCATCACGCGAGTTGGGGAAGATTCTAGAAGACCTATATATACTGCTGCAACCCAGCGGCCGGCAGTATGTGATGGAGGCCGCCTGGCCGAGTGTGCGCGAACTAAGTAAAGCGTGGACGACGACTGGAGATTGCGGGACGACGGCGAGTGAGGTGTTCATGGCTTGAATGGACGAGAGGGTGTGAAACCGACGAGTGAAGCCCACTGTGCGTGAGGGCGCTTGGAGGATTCTAGAACATTGCGACTGGCGGGATATGGACTGAGCTGAGGTGGGACTGAATGGAAGTGTAATACGAAATGTATTGTAAATATTCGAACTGTCAATTTGGACACATATTTTACAGAATATATGAATACGTTGATACACTGTCTTTTGGGACTGATCTTTAATTATTTAATTTGATTGATTTCTTTGTGGTATTTATAAATTGTATTAAATCGGAGTAATTAGTTGTGAACTGTAAGTGATATCAATTTATTTTGAGATTTTGAGTTCACAGAATTTTGCTGTAGTTATTGTAAATAAAATAAGGAAATAACAATTAATTATTTTATTAAGACCTCCATCCCTCAACGATCTTGTTATAGCCCACTCAATTTCTAGAGAGAGAAATGGTAACAATATGTTTAGCATTCTTGCATTAAACGCAAATTTGAAACACACTTTTTTGGCATTTCAAACGCCAGGCAAATGGGGGTATATTTTTTTAACACATGGCGAGTGCTGTTGATGTAATATTGTATTAATCTTATGTTTTTCTGCGTTCTTGGTAGATATCGGCTCGCAATATTGCTTCGCTAACACTCTTTATGAAGTTGTCTGTACCGTCGCATTACGTTGGTAGCAGTCAGAGTCTTATTTACTGAAATGAACACGATTGATCGCGTATTTTGTTACATAACAAGCTGATTTTCCAGGTATAGGAATTGTTGACTGGGATCATTTCAAATCGGCATTACAGTGTTTAGTAGCAGGCTGGTAGTGAACTTCATACAACACAGTGAGCTTGTCCGGAGCACCTTGCTCGGTAGCGTGTACGGTGTATTGTGCGTTATATGTCTGGGACAAGAGGAAGCACAATGGCCAACAGACCTTGTGTTGGCATAGGGGGTATACAGCAGGTGACACTTATTAGCTTGTCTTTGAACGTTCAATAAATTCGCAGCGAACTTACAGTGCAGCCGAATATTATAAACGAAATGACTGTTGTTTCTTATTTCGCGCTGAGAGTTTGTCGCGTTGTATACAATTCGCCCCACCCCGCTCCTCTTCAGCGTACTCCCGAGCGGATAAACCGGCTCTGCGATCTTCCACGGTACTTGCAGCTCGTTCCCGGAATATTGCTCGCGCAATTTGATCAGTCGCCACACCTTGTAGCGTCGTTGTAAGTCGACACTTTGGCACAGCGCCTGTTCTTTCTGAGTATAAGCCCGCTGCATCTCGGAACTGTCGCGTTTCTTCGCGTTAGAGAAGTCTTTGCCAGTAAAGGCTGGGTTTACAGTAGCGATTGCACGCCTGGAGTCACGTATGCTGTATCAATGATTGATATAGGCTGTTCACGGTGAAATGAGCACTTTTGAAAGACCTGCTTAAGATCCACTTGTACGCACATTGTGTATTCTTCCGCCTTATGTAAAATTGGCATTTTCGTGTGCTTCATTATTTTATCCGTGCGTCGGTCCAGTGAAACTGTGAAATTATAAGAAAAGCAAACATTTCACAAACATGTTCGTTTTTACACTTTGGTGCATAAAAAAAACAGAATGCGAAATAAATTATCTATGTTATCACAAATGGTCACCTAACACTTTTTATTCGACGTAAAGATATGGAACTACTTTCCATCCATCGTTACCAACTTACTGTGTGGGCTCTACCTATACAATGTATGGAAATACTACCATATATCAGACTGCAAATACAGAAACGTTTCGCACCGCTACAATACGTAATAGGTATCTTCCCTACGCATTTGACTCTTTTCTGAGCAAATGTAGGAACGCTACCATGAATGTATGGGAAAAAAAACTTTCAACCGCCCGCTCTTTCTCACTATACGTATACACTGGTGTGATATATTTTCGAACAATTTCTTACAGTGCACGTATGCTACAGCACATTGGAGTCTAGCCTTCGCATAAATATTTTCGCGAAAGAGAGGTGGCCTTACATATCGCGATATTAGCGACATATTATATTAGCGATATGCGATATTAGCAATATGCAATGTTGGCGATAAGCGTCATTAGTAATATGCGGTGTTAGCGATATCAGTAAGACTTATAGATTCAATGCCGAAATTAGTGATATCAGTATGAGCGATATTTGCGATATATAGCCATATTTTTTAAATACTTCGTGGGCGCGATATATCGAACCGATGCCAATGTGGTCAACAAGTTTCAAAATGGCACTGAGAAGTGGATATCGCACAGAACACGAGAAACGCGCTCGACACAAGAATACGCTGCTCACGGATGGTCACTTTCGAAAGCCCTGCTTAAGATATACTTTTAAGTACGTTGTGTATTCTTCCGCCTTGTGCAGAACTAACATTGTCATGGGCCTCATCATTTTATTCATGCGTCGGTCAAGCGACACTGTTAAATTATTAAGAATGTGGATATTTTCCAAATCTGCTCACTTTTCCATTTCGGTGCATTAAAATAATTTACGGAAAGCGAATGAATTTATTTGTGCTATCAGAAGTGGTTATCTAAAACGTTTTATTCGACGATAAGATATGGAACTACTGTTCCTGCATCGTTATCAACTTTACTGTGCATATCACTCATTGCGCCCGTTAAAATATACGCAGGCAAAGGCAGTGACTTTTTTTTTATAAGGTTGATTTCAAAAGTGCTCACTTTATCGCGAACAGCCTTTAGAAGAGTGTATACCAAAGTTTTTTTTTTTTTTACGAGATTACAACACTGGAGTGCTCAAGCGTGTTGGCAGTCGTATGCCAGTGGTTACGTCGCGTAAGTGCAAAGTCGGGTTAAACCGTCCGGAGGGGCAGCTGATCGACTTCCGGTTGCAACACACGTGCCGACCACACCGGGCGCCCCCCGCGCCAAAATATACACATCCGACCTCGCGTTCTCACGACCCCCCCCCCCCCCCCCCCACGGCGTTCGCGGGGGAACTAGGTAAAAATAGCGCAGCGTGCACAACACCAGAGTTCAGCGGCCCACATACAGTAGTGGCTTCTGGCACACGCAGCTTACCACCGGGCAAGGTTGGCAAAACGCTACCAATTTTCAGTCAGTTCCGTGCCACTGGTAAAGACTTGTTTCTTAGGAGTTGTATAGACCTGCACTTTTTTTTTTTTGTGAAATAGTTGTTTGCGCAAATACACGTGTCTCGGTAAATAATTGCTCTGCAAATACGCCTTTTTGTCAGAAAATATACAAAATAATGATCTATGCCCCTATTATTTTACGTTTGTCATATTTAGTATATTCCTGGAGAAAAAAAAAGCTTCATTCTCACCTCAGTCACCCTCTCAAGACCTCACTGTTAAGAGCCGCCCAAACCTCTTCACTCATTTGTCCATGCAACAATTATTCATTTTTATTTCTCATTTTTTTATATGCATAATATCTGTAAAATATTTACTTTTATAATAATTTCACAGTTTCTCATTACTGGCGCACGAATCAAGTTATGAGGCCCACGGCAATGTTGATTTAATACATGGAGGAATGATACACAATGTGCTTACAAGTAGATCATAAACATGGCTCTTTAAAAAGTGCTCATTTTACCGGTGGGGGGGGGGGGTCTTTGTTGTACATGCTAGCTTCGCCCTTCACGCACCATTGCATCAGCACACGAAACGCGCAAAATAGCTCGTGGTAGGCGGGGCCTTCAAGGTCGAAGCTAGGACGGGATCTAAATGCATCTCGCGGCCCCGAGCTTCGCGTGTCTTACCCTGCGGAAGTGGACATGCAAAGTCAGCGTGCATGTACAGCGAGCGTAGTTCTCAAAGAGCTAACTGGCAATCACTAAATATACACTGGTTGCGATGTAGAGTGTAGTTTTTTTTACGAAACTATTATACGTGCCCCAGGTATGTTTACCTATGAAAATACATCACACATTAGACGAGGGCGGAATGGTACTATAAAGTTACCACGCGTACTGTAAATATTATTTTGAAGCCCTCCAATATCGTTAAAAAAAATTGCTTTTACAGACTGTCGTATCGTAAAATATACTAACCGGGGGGGGGGGCGGTTTCTGAGCGGTTAGTCTGCTCGCCTCCCACCAAGGCGAACAGGGTTGAATATCCCCGGCCGGGCCACTCCCGGATTTCCGCATGTGGGAATCGTGCCGGACGATGCCGGTGGTCGGCGGGTTTTCTCGGGGATCTCCCGTTCCCCCGTCCTGCATTCCGGCATTACTTCATTTCCACCTCGTTTCTCGTTAACTGCCACCCAAATCCCTCAACTAACTCAACTGGAATGCATGCTGTTAACACTGTGCTGATTTGCGCCAGTCTTCGCAATCAAAAGAAATAAGTATTTTCAAGTTTATAATTTAATATTAGTAAAATATTTTGACATGAAATTATTAGGACGTCTTTCAATTGGCTTGTCGAAATTTCTCAAGATGATGTTCTGGGTAAGGGCCTGCTACCAACCAAGATTGTCATTAGTCTCATCGCGTTCAGAAAGTCATTTCGCACACTTTAAACAGTCTTAAGCTGTACATAATATGCTGTTTCCCTGACCTACACATCTACATCCACTTAAAAGAAAACTTTATCAGAAAAATAGTTCAGTAGCCAATGGCATAATGTTAACACGTAATATGCAGTCTCTCAGTAAAGATCAAAGGTTGTTTTCAATAGACACCACCTGCTAACGAAACGGTTAAGTTGCCCAGTTTATGCGCAATCATAGATCGTAAATTTCGTAGTTTAATATTGAAAAATTTCCTCATAGAACGCATATTTAACTTATTCTAAAGTGTATATTTAGTTCGTTGCAGTACAAGTTCTTTATCGTGGGTGATCATGACATTGTGTACTGATGTACTTATAGATTCTCTAAAAGTTATCGTTAGTATTATAGTTTTCTTGTATAGTGTCTTTCGGGGAAGTTTCAAGGATGTCTATAACACAAATTAAGCAGTGGGCCTAAATTTTAATTCATCGCAAGTAAAATTATGAACTGACGAATGAAATAGATCGTTTGGACATGGCATGTCCGTCCACGCATTCACTTTGTTTAATTCCGCACATCCCCGAGTTTCAGCTACAAAATAATTTGCGTGCTCGCAAATTTATAAAGCAATTACCAACAAAAAAATCTCTTTGGAGTTGTTTCGTTAAAAAAAAAAAAGGCACATGGAACACTGCGGTGATCGACAAAAGAATAAATATTATATCTGCTACGTATTGCAGCGACCAAGTTAATATTTGGAAATTATAATTTAATAAAATTTCGCGTAGCTAAGCCAATCATTTGTCCAGTTCTGAGAGGGAGAAAATAAACCCTGTTATATTTGTATCCAGTAGAATATTTTTTTTTTTTTTAGAGGTAAAAATATTTTATCGACTGGACCGTAAAAAAAATTGCAAATTTTTCCCATTACAGACACGCACTGAGGCCAGACTAAGTTTACGGCGCTTCATTGATTGAATACGTTCACGTATGCTGTTTGTGAATAATTAAGCATAAACTCGACAACGTGCGCCAAGCACAGAGTTCATCGATTCCGACCCGTAAGTTATATCGTTAATCACTTCGATAATCATTTAAATACTGCTTATTTGTAACATCCACAAAATAGAATTAATGAGGGATGGAAGAGTTAAGAACTATTTTCTCTCCATTTAGTATCTTTTCGCCACATTATGTCGAAGTAACATTTCCATGGAACCAAACACTTTAGTGATGCGTCGATCAGGTGATAACGTGAAACGTTAAAAAAAAGTAAATGTGTTTAAAAAAATATATATTTTTTTTCTTTTACGTTCATCGAGCAAGGAAAGATTACAGAATTACATTTATAATATACAAATTTAGACATCGCAATTTTAATACACCGCAAAGATATCTAGAGGCTGTTCACGGAAAAAACTGAGCACTTTTGAAAGACATGCGTGCATGCACATTATGTATTCTTCCACCATATGTAAAATTAACATTTTCCTGGGCCTGATCACTATGTTCATACGCTGGCAAAGTAAAACAGTAGAATTATTGGAAAACAGAATATTTTACAAATTTTTTAATTCGTATACTTCTATGCATTTAAAAAAACAGACAGTAAAACATGCCATTTCCGCACTCGCACATGTTTACCTAACACATTTAATCAACGTTAAGACGTGGGACTATTTTCTTTCCGTTGGTAAAGATTTATACAGAGATGTCCGTAAACTCTCCGTGAAATTACGGACATATTGATTTTTAAAAACGGACTTTCCGTAAAATTCACTGAACGTCTCCGTTACTTCCCTAGTTAGTTTTCTGTACTTCTAGTTTAAATTATTTTTGGCATATATTTTATTTTAATTTTCACTATGTTGATGTTATACTGTGTGTAAAAAAGATATTTTAAAAAGGTAAAAATTATTACTTAAGCAAGATTTGAACCCGAGACAAAAAGTTGCAAGTTCACGACCCTATCCACTTACCTACAACACACATGTGGCGAGTCTGGTATGACTTTTGAATTTCTAAATTACACATAAGCAACTTTTTTAGTTTCTTTTAAAGTTAGTGTATTTTAAGTGTTGCTAAGTGTTACATACGCCTGTTGCTACTTTTTAACGTTTGAAAGAACAGGTGTTAGTGACATGGTTACAGTGGCGAAGAGAATTTCGTGTAGACTCGGCATTGTTGCTGCCCGAAACCCGAAATTATAGCAAACACGGAGATTTTCCGTATTTTGTGTATACTCACTCAACTCCGTTTTTCTTCATTGCTGATTGCGTTTCCGTATATTTACTGTGCATTTTCGTAAATATTTCCGTAAATGTACGGAAAATTTTTAACAGCATGGACGCTTCCAAGTCAGCGTGCCAGTTAGACTATTTGCAAATAGAGGCAGTGATATTTTCAAAGGTTTAATTACCCAAAATGCTTGAATATCCGTCAACAGCACATGTCGCTGCAAACTTAACTGCGAACGCGGCAGCAAGTGTGTGTCTCAAAATATCGCAGTAACTGGTTGCGGACCTTTTTCAAATGTTCGTCCCAAATGTCCTCGACTGATGACGAATACAGTCACAAATAAAGAAAATCCCGTGTGGTGAGGGTGTCTTTGAGCGAGAGCAACATCCATCTGTTTGCACGCCTTGTGTAGGAGGAGGAGCCATAGTTTCCCTTCATCCAAGAATCGTGTCACGTGACATTGAGACTACGGACGCAATCAGCGGCGGAAATAAAACTTGGCCACGTCTGGTAAGATTTCTGTGGAACGTCGTAAGTTGAGGCAAGGCGTCATCCACTATATCGGATTCTTTCATTTTCTGCTGATTTAAGTTTTGGTGAAACCAAGTTTGAAATAATGCTACAGTATAAGTTTAGCTTAAGGCTGTTCACGGTAAAATGAGCACTTTTGAAAGCCCTGTTTAAGATCTATAGTCCATTCCCGATTGGAAGCGACTTATGAAAATCAACCTTTGAAAAAACACTCTAGGCATAACATGTCAACCTGTTTTTTTTTTTCAATAACCTGTATTCCACAAATATATAACACCGTGGTTAACTTTAGAGTACTGTATTATTGAATAAATTATATTTTACCTTAATATCTTCTATAACTTGTAATATATATTTCTTTTTAAATATGAATTAACAACATCGAGAGCAGCGACGTGTTGGCAACGACCGGTAAGAATTAGTTCAGAGTTAAAATATTATTTTAACCTAGTTTTTTGGATACTATTTGTAAATTAAACGGTGCCTATTAAAATATTGAAATATTTATGTTGCCCCGATGGCAACATATCTCATTTTTGCAGTTAAAAATAACAGCATAACATATCGTGAGTAGGCCGTAATGGTAGGGTGTTGTTTTATCGAGCGAGATGGCAACTGAAACAAACTGTCTGCTGGGCGAGGCTTGTCGCTCTCTATCTCTCTCTTTCTTTATCTCTTTCACACCCGGGAAGATTCACTTCGCTAGTAAACAGGAACATTATACATGTTTTCAATTGTATAATATTTCATACTTATTACGGCAATAATGATCTTTGAATTTGTAATTTACAACTGAAAAGAGATTTTAATGTTTGAACACTTATTTTAATATATTTATATATGATGGCGGGGCAGTTACCAAGTGAAGTTGGCAGACGGGGCGAGCCATGACATGGCTTGTTGCTTTTTGCCAAACGAAACGTAAATTATTCTTACTCCGAAAAATACTTCAAAATACCACGTCACGTTTGAAGACGTTGTGTTTTTTAAACCTACCTAGACAAGTTACGATGTTGTGATAAATCTGTGTTTCCACAGCAGTAATAAATATACTGTGACGTGTAATTCGTTAATCATCGCGTCTGTGAAATGGTGTGCCTTTGTGCATCGTAGTCGATACGCTGGCCATGTGTGTACGTGATTTCAAATATTTTATTAGCACTATTTACACGTCTTAACTGTGAACTGTTTTTATGACGAAGTTAATTATTTACATCCACGTCTGTTTATTTATCACAAAGTTGTACCTTTACCATAAGGGGTTTGAAACATAGTCGTGTAACGTAATTTGCCACAATCCCGGTAGAAAATTACTAAGCCCAGCCCGATAGATTTCAATAAACCTAATAAAGAGTATACATAGAAATATGAGCGTAATAAAAGTTACCGTAGGCTTACATGTGTGCATGTTCACCGCTATGTTTTAAGTTTGTTTGGAATGAGCAACACGAGTTGCGTGCTTGAAGTTAATGTGCCTTTTTCGTTTGACTTGTTGTTCCTTCATTTTAATATTTATTCCAACTGAGGCCGTCCTTTTAAAGGAATAACCCAACACATATCAATAACAAAAGGATAATTAGTACAGCCCCTTACCTCGCAGTTGTAAAAGTGTTAAACACAGTCGCGGCAAAATACTAACGCGCATTACATGTATTGTGCCATGTCGTGGAAAACAAATATGTTAATGTAAAATAACCGTAAGAACGGTCGTCAATTCAAGCATTTTCCAAACGTCATAAAGCTGACCTAAATAATGTTGGAGGCCTAACCTGGGAATATTCATACGGAATGGTTTTTGGAATATGACAGAATTATTTGAAAAACCGTAAACAGTAAACAACACATTTGACAGGTATAAAAGTAGAAGTCACATTTCAATGTTTATATTTAGGTGTTGCGAAAATATATGAACACATGTACACACACACAATGGAATGTAAACATTGATTTCGACAGATGCTACATGGCAGTCACATGGCAATGTTTGTTTACATTTGGCGGAAGGATACGAAACGGGCCTGCAAGTAGAAATTTAGCAGGGCTCCGAGAAAGTTGCTTCCAATGGGGAATGGACTATACTTGTATACACGTTTTATGCGTTCTTCCGCCTTATGTAAAATTAACGTTGCCATGGGCTTCATCACTTTATTCATGCGTTGGTCAAGTGGAATTATTAGAAAAGTAAATATTGTACAAATCTGCTCGTTTTCACATCGACACTTAGAAAAAAAAATAGAAAGCGATAGAAATAATTGAAGTTTTTACAAATGGTTACCTAACACTATTCGATGTTAAGCTATGGTACTGCTTTCCCCTTCATCGTTACCAACTTTACTGGGCGCATTTCTTTCAGTGAGCCCGTTAAAATATACCTATTCAGGCAGGAGCAGTGAATTGTTTCTAAGGTTCATTTCAAAAGTGCTCACTGTATCGTGAACAGCCTTTATAAGCCATTACTCTGCAAAAAAAGACACGAAATCCGAAGTATCAGAGTAAAATGCTGCCATAAATAGCATAATGAAAACTTTAAAAAAAATATCAGCACGTTCCTGTCTTTAGACAAGTGCCATCTAACACGTAGTAAAACTGGGTAGAAAAAATATCATAGACCAATCACAATTACCTCCAACGTTTTCTAGCCCTGCTGAAATATACTTCCAGGCTATTTCTCCGCCTCATGTAAACAAAGCTTAACCGAGTTTACAAAATTAACACCAAAGGGACAACGCACTCGGTGTAATAATATTTCGTATGAGAACTATTTATTACTGGGCATTGCTAACACTTTTTTCCATGTGTTTTTATTCAAATCCATTATTAACGAAATATTTTAATTGATATATAGCATATAAATAAAAGTTCAGTTTGACCGAAGATACGGTACTTTTATGTTAACACAAGTATAAAACGCTTATGATACGGGGCATATTTAGAAAACAACCAAAATGACATGCATGGGGTTATTTTCCGAAAGTTCGATTCAAAAAAGTGTACCGCAACTGCGAACAGGCTATAAACAACTCGTAAAAGGTAGATTTTCCACAGTCGTGAATTCCCGGTAGAGTTTCCGCCCAAAATGTGGAGCCGAGCCTTATGTAACGCCAACCAACAACGAAGAGTTTCCGCTCAAGATGTGGAGCCAAGCCTTATGTAACGCCAACCAACAAAGAAGAGTTTCCGCCCAAGATGTGGAGCCGAGCCTTATGTAACGCCAACCAACAACGAAGAGTTTCCGCCCAAGATGTGGAGCCGAGCCTTATGTAACGCCAACCAACAACGAAGAGTTTCCGCCCAAGATGTGGAGCCGAGCCTTATGTAACGCCAACCAACAACGAAGAGTTTCCGCCCAAGATGTGGAGCCGAGCCTTATGTAACGCCAACCAACAACGAAGAGTTTCCGCCCAAGATGTGGAGCCGAGCCTTATGTAACGCCAACCAACAACGAAGAGTTTCCGCCCAAGATGTGGAGCCGAGCCTTATGTAACGCCAACCAACAACGGAAATCTGTCCCCGTGGCTACAGTGAGTTAGTCCATGGATAGAATCTCGACGGCTCGCGCATAGTAAGTTACTATCTGTATTCTTAGCTACACGCCGTCAAACAATGGTAATTGTTTTCCTGCTGTGATGCGTTATCACTTCCGTTTTTTTTTTTTTTTTTTCGGAAGTGCTTCGTGGGTTGTACGTACTTGTGCACTGCTCGAAGAGGTGACGGCACAATGGAAAAGTCTATGTAGAACAACTACGTGCTTTCGCAAACGTGGAGCCGCTGTCCCGGTTGTGAATTAAGAGGCCTTGTTCCCGTGGTGGTCATAACAATAACCTAGCATGGTTTGGAATCGTTTAGCCGTGTTCAAACCTGGATTTTTATCCGTTGGCAGGTGGGTTTTCTCGTATTACTCCCATTCCTCCCCCTCCCCACTCGTTGCAGTCTGTCACCACTCCAACTCCATCTCACTTCTTACCCCTTTTAATAATCCTGAACTACAGTAATTTTTGTTTAGTTTTTTTTTTTTGCAGCAGTGGATAGATTTGGGCGGCTCTTAACATCGAGGTCTTGAGAGCCGATGAGGGTGAAGTGAGGTGTGCGTAGAGCAGCACCAGAATGCAAGGACGGGAGAAACGGGAGATCCCCGAGAAAACCCTCCGAGCAGTGGCATCGTCCGGCACGATTCCCACATGCGCAAATCTGGCTCGCCTAAGTTGCGAGGCGAGTAGTCTAACCACTACATCACCACGGCTGCTATTTATAGATGGAAATATAATAAAGTTAATATGGGTAGGTGCCTGATACTCACCAGAAGAAGGTGGAGAGGGAGGCGATATAAATCAATATAGTACCATTTCATTTGATGTAGCAGTGACAATATAAAAACAATTACCCATTGAATATACAGCAAATATTGGATTAACACGTATAAATTAAGGAAAAACGATAATTTAATATGGGATAACCAACAAATAGAAACAGTAAATAGAAACAATAGAATAAGTATAGTTATAACGGGAAACAATAAATAGAAAACAACTCAAAAGTATATTTGAAAAAACACAGTTATAACAATGGCATGAACTATATGTAGATAATGACACAGGCCTTTATTTTAAAAGATACATTATACGACTTAGTGGATTGGTAAAATAACAACGAAAAAATTAGCAATGAACTATTAGAAACCATACTAGAACATGCCCAGACCAAATTTTATTTACACAAAATTAATGTAAGAAACAGCAATGAATACAAATGTATAAATATACAAACAGTAGATCACTTATTATATAACTGCCCTTTACTAGACCTAGAAACACGAGAATTATTAACCACTCTACTCAACTTAGGTGAAAATTGGCCATTAACACAATATAAAAATATTTATCACAAACCATTTCATACCCATATCACAGATTTCATCTTAAACATTCAAAGTTTAATTCGAACTCTCATTTATGATACAGATAGTGATTAGAATTTCACCTTAGCATGTATAGACTCCTTACGTTTAAGTTAGGTAAGGTTTTTTTTTTGTTTGTATCTTGATTTCAAATTACTAAAAATTACTTGGCACAAACGTATAAATTCGAGTGTAAAACCGTTATGTTTGTTTGGATTGTGTTTACGTTGTTTTGCATGTAGATGATTTGGTATTTAACAAAACTGTATACGTTTGATGTAGACAGTCATTACTTGTTTTGTTTTTTTGTTCTGTTTTGTACTGTATGTTTATTTTGAAGGGAAAAAATGGGGGAGGAGGAGCTGGGTCGCCCGGCGGCAAACTCCACATGGTTCCCCGTGGGCTGGGCGCTTGGAGTTAAACTCCATCGGGGGAGGGGGGAAGAAGAAATTCAGACACATAGTTAATGTAGTAAAAATAGGGAGGGGACAAGGTGCCCGCGCTTTCCTCGCTGGCGATGTCTCACGGGGCGGCGGTGACCCTTGCAGTCCGGCTGGTATAGGCTGTTCACGGTAAAGTGAGCGCTTTTTAAGGCCCTCCCAACAGGAATTAACCAATAATAAATATATCTTATTGCAGCCACATGCATTAAATTTCGAGGGTGGGAGAATGTGTTCACTGTGTTTATTGGTCACGTTGCAATTCTTATATTAAAACAGCACCAGGAAGATGGAAATTGGATGAACGGAAAAACATAGAAGGGCCTTAAAAAGCGCTCACTTTACCGTGAACAGCCTATAGCCAGCTAGTCTGTTGGTGGGTCTGTTGGCCTGTGGGGTGGTTCTGTGGAGAGGGGGCGGGAATAACCTATCCCTGGCTTCTGGCAACTGCCATGATGGAGTGGTGAGAAGGCCGGCATCCGGTTATCTCCCACAAAGTCATGGCGAGACCCAGGGGAGCGATATGTCTCACATTTCTCTTTATGAGAGAAAGGGAGGTGATATTTTATGTAGCAATAATAGAACTACTATAATAGTTTAAGCGTTTTGGCCCGAAATTTAAATAACTAAACAAAATGTTTAATAATTAGACAAGCGGCCAGGCAAATCACCGCCTTCCCGGATTCGGGACCCCCCACCCCCCTCCCCAAATTTCAAAGCCCTCCATAGAAATCCTTCTAAATTGTTAACCTATCTATTCCTGTAGTAACGTTCACTTGGAAGTGGTTACTAGAATTATTTTCCCTATTGAAATGTAATCGCTCATCAAAGTAATGCCTACCAATCTAATAATTATTACTAGTATAATTTTCGAAACTAAATTAATAAATGTTCCTCTTGAGACCTCACTAACGATACCTCACATACCATTAGAAACAATAACATAATCTCGTATATTGATGTCGTCCGACTCACAAAGACATCAGTATTACAGATACACACAAATACAAATAAACTGAAGGAACGACACCGACACTGTACAACATCCTACACAAACAACATCACACTGACACCGTCACAACACAGACACAAACAACAAACACACGACGGACATCTCACGAAAACACGACCACGACCGTCGGCCCCCTCTGTCTCCGGAGAGGATGGCGGGGTCAGGGTTCAAGGGTGGAGGCAGAGGAGTTTTAGCTTTTGACATTTTAAAATTATAACGTTACATTTTTCTTTAGGATTAGAACAAAACATAATTTTAAGCTTCTGTAATTTTAAAATTTAATTTGTTTTTAATTTTTATAACGCGACAAATTTTATGTCTCAACTATTTTCCAAATTTATTTTAAATTTAAGTATCTAAGACGAGCTATGGCCCCTTCAGCTGGGTACTGGTGACATTTTAATATGTTCTGTCCGTCACGGCAGTATTTCGCATGGAGTTTATGAAAAAATGCATTTGGCTCCGTGGGATCTTGGCGTACGGACTGTCCTAGTAATTGTTAACGAGTTGATTCGAACTGTGTGTGTGTGTGTGTATATATATATATATATATATATATATATATATATATATATATATATATATATATATATATATATATATATATATATACATATATATATTTCAATAAATATAATAAACTTAAACTCAGTAATGGCTGAAGTCTTCTTGTTCTCTGTTATTAACCTTACTGTTAAGGTTTTAAACAGTGAAATCTTAACGTTTTGTCGTTTTGTTTTTGGAAAACACACTTAAAAAATACCCACTTGCACAAGTAAGATAGTATGCGCCTGAAAAAAAAAACTATTATGTGCTATCTTAAGAATTCGCCACACTGAGGGGGAATATTTTAAAATTTTCGTGGTTTTAATCATAAGGCGGTTTCTGTATATTTCTGATTAGTGGCTATCATATACGCCAAGTTCAACATGTTTAGAAAAGTATGGGCATTTACACCTTCGCCCTATATTATGACAATATATGAAATCACAACCACTGAGTTTGAGTACAATATTCTTCTCTCTGAACCACCAAACATCTCGGTTATTTACCTGTAAATAACGGTGTAGAAAGATGCATGCTAATTATCTTAATTAACTTCTAAATTGTCTAGGATTTTGAATATCCTTCCAGGAAACGTGACGTCTTCCAAAAAAAATTCTGATATACAAGTCAAGACACCAAGTCATACCACACACCCGCCATAAAGAAGGTTCTTGTACTGATAGAGAATATAATTTACTGCCGGAGAAGTTAATAAACAGTAAGGTTTCCATTAGCTCTATACATAGCTAAATGTTTATTTCTGTTACTGGCTTCCGTATTTAAGAAAGGTCACTTCCCATTCGACGACACAGCAATGGGAATTCTTCTACTTTGATCATGAACGTTCGGGATCATTTAGCAGACACCTGAGCTGTGTCTGAAAAACAGCACACAATTATAGCAAGATAAAAAAAAGAGCACTCGCCATACAAGAATAATAAGTCATAAATATAAATACATAACACTATAACCTTAGCTTTAATCTTAAAATTGAATCTTGTTTAAAAATTGTTCATTTCTCTCAGCAAGTAATATTAATTCATTAGTAACATTAAAAGTCAGTTTTGCTCCCTTTCATTTAGTGTAGACAGTTCATGTTCGGGAAACCTTCCTTGCACTCGATCTTCGGGTGATCTCGGGTCTCCTCGTGTCCCACGACGTCTTGAAGCAAAATACTTCCGCGGTGTCATCTTTTTGTTACATTAAGTGAATTGAGTACATGCACAATGCATAAAATTTTATTCCGGGCGGATGATGGCTGTTCCTGCATTTTTGTAAACAACGTTTGATAAAACCTTCTTTAAAATATTTAAGGCAAAATCTTACATCTTCCATCCTTTAATTTTTTTGGGGTTCTAAAATTAGAAAGAATTTGATTCTGTAATATGTTTTTACGAATTTAGAAGTGATCTGATACTCCGTCGGCCACTCTCTAAGTGTCACTTATTCAGAAGAATACGATAAATTCGTTATATTACGTAAGAAAGAGAATAAAAAATGGTTGGAACATTGTTGACACGGGATTATATCGAGAAGCGAAGAAACTGGCACAAATAGAATAGGTGTTTCTGCAGTGATGGCTACTGGCTTCTGCAGGATGTTCGCGGTGAAACTAGCACTTTTAAAAGCCCTGCTTAAGATCTACTTGTATGCACGTTGTGTAATCTTCCACCTTCTGTAACATTAACATTTGCATGAGCCTCATCACTTTATTCATGCACCGGTAAAGAGAAAATGTAAAATTATTATAAAAGTAAATATTTTGCAAATATACTTTATATTACACATTGTTGCGTTGAAAAAACAAAAACACGAAGCGAAATAAATAATTTAAGTTAGCACAAATTGTTACCTAACACTTTCTATTCGACGTTAAATATGGAACTACTTTCCATCCATTGTTACCAACTTTACTGGGCGCAATGTCGCCCAGCGAGCCCGTCGAAATACACGCAGGGAGGGGCAGTGACATTTTCCGAAGGTTGATTTCGGAAGTGCTCACTTGATCGCGGACAGCCTTTCTTGATGTATCACGTGTTGAGAATGTCTGCAGACCTGCTCCGACCTCAGCAGCGTTGAACGTTTCGCAATGGACGGAGCACTACGACGCTGGAACTACTAGAGCGTGAAGGTCGCGAGTTCGGTAAACACATCAGCTGTTATCAGCGGAACACGAACCAACCAGATGCCCGGTCGTGTTTTTACAAGCTGCGGCGGCGGGAGAGGAACCTATGCGTGCTGTGCTCTACTAGTGTGCTACGTACGACCGTCGCCAGCCATTTGCGACGTTAAAGGTGGCTCGCGGTTAAAGTGAGCACTTTTGAAATCAACCTTAGACTCAAAAATCAGTCGAACTCCCGTGGCGCAGTCGGTTGGCGCGCCGTCGATCTGGGGGGTGCGGGAGGCTCTGGCTTCGAATCCCGGGGGAGGCACGGGTGTTAATTTAAGGGGGTAGTATCCACTCCATCTTAGAATTTTCTTGTAAATCTTCGTAATGAAAATGTATGACCAAAAAAAAAAAATCAAAGCTGGACATGACATGGACGACTACTTAACGAATATTTTTTTTTTAATTTCTAGGGTTTAAAATATACCTGTATTTTCCCATGTGGGACTGAAATGATAAAATAATTAGATAATGTTTGATTACGGTTACAGATGTGACACTAATCATGTAAGAAAAATAAGTGCGATTAAGAAATAACTGTAAAAATGTTCCCTACATCATGACCAGCTTAGTTTTTAAATATCGACTCCGAAAATTAAGTTAATGAGGAAAATACGCAAATCCAAGATAGCAAGAATATTTCTCTCTTAAGTTAGGTTATAAGTTAGCCCTTAAACCATCCTCTGCTAAGCTTTCAAGAACAAAACCGAGGGACGATAAAAAGTCCTTACAATGCAATCCAATTAGAAAAAAAATCACTGCCCCTACCTGCAGATATTGTAACCCTTTCGGCCACAGTTTCCTCTATATGGGACATTGCTTATGAAGTGGCTTTGATGGTCTGCACTGTACACAGTAGAACATACTATCCAATGAGAACGTTCCCCTACGCGTTAGAAACATCATTCGCTGTTGAAATTATATTTCGTAGCCGTATAAACCGATGCTACCAGTGAGATAAAGAACAGGCAGATTTTTATTGGTTCCGATGCATGACAAAACGTCATGTCGATATCAGTACAGTTTCGAACAAAAAAATAATTTTTTTCAACGCCTAAAATTATAGCTTTATCTGTGACTGAACAGGTTAACGGGCGCACTGAGGGACATGCGCCCAGTAATGTTGGTAACGATGGAGGGAAAGTAGTCCCGTATCTAAACGTCGAATAAAAAGTGTTACGGAACCATTTATAATCATTTAAATGATTTCTTTCGCTTTCTGTTTTTTTTTTTCATGCATCTAAGGGTGAAAATGAGCGTATTTGTAAAATATTTACTTTTTTAATAATTCCACAGTTTCACTTGACCGACGCACGAAAAAAGTGATGAGGCCACGGCAGTGTTAATTTTACATAAGGCGTAAGAATAAACAACGGCCATGCAAGTAGATCTGGTCTACAAAATGTGGCTTCGGCAATAGTAAGAATGAGTGTGTTGACGGCGGCTAGGGAGGCATTTGCCCCTCACTGCAGTCTCACGAGGGGGGCGACACAAGAAAACAATGCATAGTCGAGTCGTCATTATAGCCAACTTGTCTGAAGCCCTATGGGCATATCCCGTTATGGACATAGGTCGGGACGTCATACGTCCCGTACATCAGACTTCTTCGAGCATTAAACGTAATGTCAGTAATTTACCACTTCCGCGATCACAGGCACGTCTGCTTTGATGCTCTAAAGGTCCTTGCGCAATAGAAGACTTTTAACATTTTACTTTACGTTTGCTTTCCGACATGTTGTTTCTTATGGGGCTTGACACTCTGGAACTGTCAAAGGTAAAGTCAAGCACTCTTGACTCTACGATTTCGAAAAATTGTAATTTAAAGTCAACGCCAAGTAGCCATTTTGCCGAGAATCTAACAGATGTTATGTGGAATATGTGTTATCTTATTGTATGGCTTTTTTCCTCTCGGTATCTTAAACAAAACTCCTATTAAATTATATAAATTAAAAAGGAATATTATGTGAAGAGGAAATATATGAATTGATATTGTTAATAAAGTAAACAAGTAAGTTTTATGCTTTCAAATTAAATTTTAATATAAATTTTAGGTCTATTTTTGACAAAAGCTACGTAAAATGCATTCCTGGATAATATGAAAACGATTTACATAACAATATACACATTTTTACGAAGCTCACATCTGTGTTCTGACTTCACAATTGTATCGTGTACTGGCGGTTTCGTCAAATGAAAGGAAATGTGTAAAGTCAGATGTTACAAGTTTTCTATTTTGTAAGAGCCTTAAAGTAGCATAACAGTGCCACAGGTAATTACAATTGACGCCGTCAGATGGCACTTGTCAACAAGTACGTTCGTGGAAGTGGTGTTTGCCGTATTGTGTCTACAGTATCCTTTCTTCCAGCGTGTCTTTGTGTTGCACGTTTCGGAGACGAATTAATAAGATATTCTAGCCTGTAAATGTTCAGAGAAAACGTTGACTGAGGATTCATACTAATTTCTGCACATCACAAATACTATTTTAAATTGTCCTTTTTTTTTTTAATGAAACAATTTCCTTTATCGTGAGTGAGTGAAGACATTTGGGCGGCTATTAAGATCGTGGTCTTCAGAGACGACGTGGGTGAAGCGAGGCCAGTACGGAGCAGCGCAGGAATGCAAGTACGGGGGAAACGGGAGATCGCCGAGAAAATCCGCAGAACCGGCGGCATCGTCTGGCGCGATCCCCACATGCAAAAGTCCGTCGACGGCTCCGCCAGGAATCGAACCCTGTTCGCCGTAGTGGAGGCGAGTAGTCTAACCACTGCATCACCGCGGCCCCCTCCTTTATCGTTTCATTGGGGTCAGATTTCGTGTGTCGCGTTGTTGGGCGTGTTCTTTATGGTAAATTAGAAGAATTTGGGAACCCTAGCCATTTAACCTCTGTTAAGGTTTATTCTACTCACGTTAGGAACAAAACAAGATTTCTTATGTAGGAGTTTGGTGTAGGGAAAATTTACGCCGCTAGGTGTGCTGTGTTCCAAAAAGTAACTTTTGATTAAAAATTTTAAGTTACGTCAACAATAAAAGAGAAAGAACATTACATGGTTACGAATTCATTTTGTATTTGATTTATGATATTGCAATTATGCTGTTTTTAACATAGAATAAAAAAATTTAAATATCTGGTACCTCGCCGACACTAGCGCTTACCTAATAGCGAAAATGTTCAACTTACCTAAAAGCGAAAATGTTCAACTTACCTAGTAGCAAAAATGTTCAACTTACCAAACTTTTAAAACTGGTCTTGATCTTCCCAGCCAGAAGTAGAAGTAAGCTTACAGGCTATTCACGGTAAAATGAGCAACTTTTGAAAGCCCTGCTTAAGATCTACCTATACACGTTGTGTATTCTTACATTTGATGTAAAATTAACAGTGCCTTTAGCCGTATCACTTTATTCATGCTTCGGTCAAGTGAAACTCTGAAATTATTAGAAAATTCAATATTGTAGGAATTTGCTCATTTTTACACTTCGATGCACTAAAAAAAACAGGAAGCAAAATAAATAATTTAAGTTATCGCAAATGGTTACCTAACAGTTTTTATTCGACGTTAAGATATGGAACTATTTCCCATCCAACGTTACCAACTTTTCTGGGCGCATGTCACTCAGTGCGCCCGTTAAAATATACGCAGGTAGGGGCAGTGACTTTTTTCAAAGGTTGATTTCAAAAATGCTCACCTTACCGTGAACAGCCTTTACGTATGTACGTACTCTCTGGTAAGACAGCGTGTCGGCTTCCGATGTAGCGAGGAGAAGGCGTGCAAAAAGTAGCGTGAGCGCGGAACAACGCATCCATTTACAGCCGCCACGCCTTGCCAGGCATCTGCTCAAACAAGCCCGCGGATGATTGACAACTTCCTGATATGCGTCGCGTATCTGAGGGGCGTCCCGCTGCAGGATGAAATAGATAAGAGCTCATCCGCAACGAGTGGCTATGCAGTAGCGGGTCGCATCAATTTCGCGCAATTGTCCGCCGCATTTCATACAGTCGGGAACACTGTTGTGGAAGGACGACAAATTAGGCTATCTGCAAATCCTATATCCTATATAATGAGACGGCCTCTGTCTGTCTGTCCGTCTTTAACACTTCTAAGTCCCTTGAAACTCAACAGAAGTTCTTCAAATTGTGCAGAGCGAATCCTCAGGGTCAAATACAGGCCAGGTTTGAATTTCAGCAAGATCAGATTACGCAGTCATTAACTTTTACCCTAAAAACTCATTTTTAATTACTTTTTTTTTATATGAAAGTTTAGTATTAATGCAAAGAGATTATTGCATAGAGATATGAAGGTAATGGTTAATCATTTTTGTTTACTTTAAATGTATCGCTTCGATGTTGAGTTAATTTCCAAGTGGGGCCACAGTGGGTCAGTGGATAGAGCGCTTCCAAGTGGAGCCACATTGGCCCAGTGGATAGAGCGATTCCAAGTGGTGCCGCAATGTCTCAGTGGATAGAACTATATCAAGTGGGGCCACAGTGGCCAAGTGGATAGATATATATCAAATGGGGCCTTAGTAGCCGCCACTGCGGCCCCACTTGGCATCTCTCTATCCACTGAGACATTGCGGCACCACTTGGAATCGCTCTATCCACTGGGCCAATGTGGCTCCACTTGGAAGCGCTCTATCCACTGACCCACTGTGGCCCCACTTGGAAATTAACTCAACATCGAAGCGCTACATTTAAAGTAAACAAAAATGATTAACCATTACCTTCATATCTCTATGCAATAATCTCTTTGCATTAATACTAAACTTTCATATAAAAAAAAAGTAATTAAAAATGAGTTTTTAGGGTAAAAGTTAATGACTGCGTAATCTGATCTTGCTGAAATTCAAACCTGGCCTGTATATATATATATATATATATATATATATATATATCAAATGGGGCCGCAGTGGCGTAGTGGATAGAGCGATTCCAAGTGGAGCCTTAGTGGCTCAGTTGATAGAGCGATTACAAGTGGGGCCGCAGTGGATTAGAGAATAGAACTATATTCAATGTTGAGTTAATTTCGCATCATTTTTTTTTCTCAGTCTTCGTATGATAGCAAAAATTTGTAACATCGTAACTGTTCTAGGCAAGAGACAATACTAGAAAAAAGGTCACGGGCTGGGCTCCTAGTAGACTATATAATACAGTTGCTGGCTGGTACGTGGTCGCCGCGCCAGCTGTGCGTACATACCGAAAGTCGTGTGTGTGTGTGTGTGTGTGTGTGTGCCACACGAGCGCTGAGGAGATGACGCAGCTACTGTCATCAGTATGCAGAGCACAGCCGAGGCACGAGCACAAAATACCAGCGCAACTGCGGAGGTCGGCGCATTCCCCCCCTCCCCCCCATCCCGGAGCGGTTTTTGATGGCGCGACCTGCAGTCCTGCGGAGTTGCCGAAGGTATGGAAAAGATTTCAACAGTTCCGTATACCCATCCGCCACTGCGGAAGTCGTGGGTTCGAGTCTCGCAGCCCCGTAGGCGAAGCTGTGTAAGGTAAGGGGATCGAACTAAAAATAATAATAATAATAATATAATTAATTCTAAACCTTTGTAGACTACAGCTGGTTAAAATAATAGAGGGAATTTCAGTAATTTACCATGTTTTACTGAACTGTCTGTAATTGAAGATACCTTTTTTTCATATATGACATGAAGATACATTTTGAAATCAAATAATACTTGTAATATATTTACTACCATTAAAAATGTTACCCTTTACTGAATTACACAAAGTGAGAATAGCTGAGATAGAATTTAATAAATAATCATGACGAACTTTGTATCCTCATGTACTCCTGCACGTAAAAATATTCTGATCGCGTATATAGCTTTTCTTTGTGTCGGGTATTTCTGCTGTTAAATCGTTCGAAATGTATCAAGGGTGGGCGGAACGAAAAGTGCGTTGATTTTATCTTCCCCGGATTTTTAAATGATAATTGAAACAAACAATTTCCTTTCTTTCTCTGCACTACTAGACTTGCTGCTTGATGAATGATCATGGAATACGTCCCTGAGTTGGAAAAGAGGTGGGGGGAGGGGGGTGGTTGAACCCCCCAAAGTATCCTCCCTTACATACTGCCCTGGAGTCTAACGTACTCAAGGTCACAGCAACAACGAATGGTAGTGAAGAGGGAAAACAATTAAGGGGGTGGGGGCAAGGGGCCACTTATCCCCCAGATGGTTGTCAAAGTTCGTCAGTGGAGCTAAACTCTAGACCATTAACCACTTAACTTATGCATTAATTTGTTGTTGCTGGTGTATTAAAAAGAGGATATTTTTGGTCAGAGGAGTACTAACGAATTCCTTGTAAAAGACTGTTCACGGTAAAATGAGCACTTTTGAAATCAAATTTAGGAAAAAGTCACTGCTCCTGCCTGCATATATTTTAACGGGCGCACAGAGAGACATGTGTCCAGTAAAGTTGGCGACGATGGAAGGAAAGAAGTTCCATATCCTAAAGTCGAACAAAAAGTGTTAGGTAAACATTTATAATGAATTAATATTTCTTTCGCTTTCTATTTTTTTTTCTAACGCATCGAAGTGTAAAATGGACAGATTTCTGAAATTTCCCTTTTCTAATAATTGTACAGTTTCACTTGATCGACGCATGAATATAGTGACGATGCCCCTGGTAACATTATTTTTCATAAGTCAGAAGAATAAACAACGTGCATACAAGTAGATCTTAATCAGGGCTTTCAAAAGTGCTCATTTTACTGTGAGAAACCTATAATAACCTACATGACAGAACATATGAAAATAATTCCTTATGGTTTGTGGCACTAGTAGGAACCAATAATAACATTTAGGTATGTTAGCAGCAGCCAATAGCATCCGCCAGGAGAAAGGTGGTGTGTGTATTGGTGCTGGCTTCTGGTAATGTACTGCACCGATCATGATAACACTTATTTTGAAACACGTCATTCGTGAACGAGTATTCTTGGGATAATATGTTAATGGGTTAAGATAACTGTCTTAAGCATTTCAGGCATGCTATAACTGACAGTTTGAGGTGTAGAAAATAAGACTTTTCTAATGTGTACCGTCTAATGAGCTGTAGGTTTCATGTTCGGCCGTAGTGTGTTTTTTATTTGAGTCGACCGTACGCTTGTAGCAACCGGGGAACAATATGCGGCGTGCTCAGTTTTATCATTAACAACCACTCACAAACGAGAGGTGCATGAACCACTTTTGCTCACAGCATATTTAAAGGAATCAAGACAAATAAAGTCTGTTCACGATAAAGTGAGCGCTTTAAACAAATCAACCTAAGGAAAAGGTCACTGCCCCTATAAGCTATTCATGGTAAAGTGAGCACTTTTGAGGTCTTAGTAACATTTTCCTTTCAGCCATTTTTATACTGCAATCGCGCTTTTAAACAAATACGTTAATATAAATAAAAAACACAGTGTGTTTATTCCACCGCACTCGAAAGTTAACGTCTAAGGCTTTCAAAACTGCTAACTTGACCTTGAATAACCTATACCTGCATATATTTCAACGGGTGCCCTGAGTCACAATGCACCCAATCAATTCGATAATGATGGATGGAAGTAGTTCCGTATCTTAACGTCGAACAAACTTAGGTAGCTATTTCTGATTATTTAAATTATTTATTTAGCTTTCTGTTTATTTCTTAATGCATCGAAGTGTAAAAATGAGTAAATTTGTTATATATTTACTTTTCAAATAATTTCACATTTTCACTTGACCGACGCATGAATAAAGCGACGAGGACCACGGCAATGTTAATTTTACAAAAGGCGGAAGAATACACAACGAGCATACAAGTTGTTTTTAAGCAGGGCTTTCAAAAGTGCTCATTTTACCGTGAATAGCCTATACCTTTCGGACTCCCTTCTTTCTATCTTTACCTTATTATTTTATTCATCTTATCTACGTTTTTTTTTTAAAAGAACAGTATCATTAATACTCCTGGCTTGAGATTACACATCAATTGTAACATTCTTATTATCATTCTCGCACTATCTAAAATGGAATGAAAGAATAAACTGTTTTATATACAGAACACTGTTAGCAAATGCTGGGGAAAAAAAAAAAAACTTTTTGAAGCAGACACAAAAAAAAAAATTAAAGCAAGTTGAGTAGGGATTCTGTCGTACCATCATCAGTGTAATATTAATTACCTGCGGAGCCCTGCCTACCTCTTCTCCCCCCCCCCCCCCCGGTACAATCACTCGTGTGAGCGAGGCACGGAATCGATTCCACTGATTGAGCTGTTCCGTGCATCTAATTCAGCATTGCCTCTGCGCACAAGGAACTGAAATGACGTCATTTTCGTCGTGCAGCGAGCGAGTATGGGAACACAAACGATCACCTGACATCTTACTGGCGGAAAGTCTGTATAACAAAGTTCAATGAAGTTTTTCATTTCAAGTTTTTCATGTACCCGACTGTAATCCATTCACGGTTACTTCACACTTTTCTGTAGCCTTGCTGAAGTCCTACTTCCAGGATATTCCTCCGCCTCATACAAACAAAGCTTAGCCAATTCTAGAAAATTACACCGAAGGACAGTGCACCGAATTCGTGCGCACTCAGTTGTAATGATATTTTGCGTGTGAACTATTTCTTACTAGGCGCTACCAACACACATATTCTCTCACTGGTTTTTCTCGTATATATTATAAAGTAATTATTATAATTAATATAAAATACACAGATACAACTTCAATTTAACGAAAAATAATATACTTTCGTGTTAACACGCGAATAAAGCATTTGTGAAGAGTGGCATATTTGGGAAATAACTAAACAAGGCATAAATGGGGCGTTTTTCAAAGGTTTGATTTAAAAAGTGTGAAGAAACCGCGAATGTTTTTATGTCGAGCAGCGTCTGAAAACACTGTTCTTAACTACTCCAGGAGAGTTTCAATTCGATATTTCTTAGTTGCGTGAAGTTTCAAACGTTTGGGTCGACTGAGGTATCGACGATGGCGAATCGTTCGGGCCACCCGTTTCCTACCACGGTCACGCGAGATCGTGGTAGGTTTACTACGAGTACTTCCATCTAAACTAACTCGCGCTAGGTTTCGTTGGCCCGCCTCACTTTCCTCTACGATACTGAAGACATCGGATGTTTTGCAACCATAGTGGGAGACAATCCAGAAAACCCGTTGATAACAAAATCAGGGGATTACGTTTTGGCATTGCAGCTCCGAATTTATCGTCTACATTCAAAATTCAATCACACCACTCGATTGCCAAAGGATCAAAGAATATGTTACGTTGAGTGAGGACTGCGCAGCATCGCTCTGCAGAGGGGAGGGAGGGCGCCGCAATTTTGAGTTCGTTTCGCCGCGTCTCATAACTTCCGCGTAGAATAACTCTTGACTAGAAGGAGCTACGATGCTCGTTTAGGTTTCAATCGACAGATCTCTTCAAGATCAATCAGTTGCGTGTATAAAAACATTTGTGTGGCGTAGTTATGGTGAAATTGTGTGAGTTTGATGTAAAAAGTTAAGAAAACTTAACACAATGTCGGTCTATACTCGTCAAAAAGGCAAGTCAAAATACAGATATCGTATACGGTTCAAAAGAGCATCTCAAGGCGTCCGAGCGCGTCAACGTAGACGTATTCACGCAAAACAAACGGCCGTGTCCCCAACACAGCCAAACCCTATTTTTCTTTCAAACGCAATGCATTGATCACATAAACAACGCCTTAAAATAAAACATTAATTTCATTCGTTTCCGCTGACTGCAGACAAAGTATTTTTTTTCTGGTTGCCTACTTTACGCTGTGTTGGTAATTTGAGTGAGTGAGTGATTGAGTGAAGAGAGTTGGGCGGTTCTTACGAGCAAGGTTTTGAGAGCCAGTAAGGGTGATCAAGGTGAGTATGGAGCAGGGCAGTCATTAAGGGGCGGGGGAAACGGGAGATCCCCGAGAAAACCCGCCGAGCAGCGGCATCGTCTGGCACGATTCCCACACGCAAAGATCCGGCAGCGACCCGGCCGGGGATCGCACACGGTTGGTTCGCCTTGGTGGGAGGCGAGCAGGCTAACCGCGCAGCCACCGCCGGCCTCTGTTGGTGGTTTGTAATTTTCTGTCCGCAGTTCAGACGCAAGCCACTGCAAAGTTACTGCCGTACGACTTGATGGCGCGCCTATTTCTAGCGGAAACAAAGTTGGCGTTTGTGGTCGGACTACATGCGCCCAGCAAAGATAAACTAGCCACTACATTCATACGCACTATTTTTCCTCAAGTGGTAACTGTCAATTCTCAAACACGCGAGCGGTACGTAGCTACATTTTAGTGAATAAAAGAACGTAGTACAGGTTTACTAGATTTGTTTATATTGTCGCGGCAAATTAAAATTATCATGGAATTTTCTACGACGTCAACACGATAAAGCCAAAGAATAGTTAAGAATACAGATGTGAAACAGCCGCTTATAGGCTGTTCAAAGTAAAGTGAGCTCTTCTGAAACAAACTTCTGAAAAAAAAAAAAAAAACTGCTCATAACTACACGTAAAGTCTGTTCGCGGTTTCTTCGCACTTTTTAAATCAAACTTTTATAAAATCACCCTATGTATGACTTTCTTGGCAGTTTCCGAAATGTGCCATGTAGCACAAACGTTTTATACGTGTGTTAATGTAAAAATACCTTATTTTTGGTTCAATAAAAATTCTTTGTTTATATTTATCTATTAATTAATATAAATAAAAACACAGATAAAATAGATGTGTTGGTAATGCCTAGTAAGAAATAGTATCTTTAAACATTTTAAAACCAAACTTTTGAAAAATTACCCCAAGTACGCCGTGGGTTGTTTCCTATGTGTGCCATCCGTCACAAGCATTTTATACTCCTGTTAACATGGTTAAATTTAATTTTTCTTATATTATATATATAAATTGTAATGTTTAATTTTCAATCGACTTGAGAAAAATCTGGGAGAAACAGGTGTGTATGTAATGCCTAGTAAATAGTAGTCCATAACCAAAATATTTTTTTAATGAGTGGGAACAAATGTGGTGCATTGTCCATTTGGTGTAATTTTCTAGACTTAATTAAGATTTGCTGGCATGAGGTGGAGGAATAGTCTGAGAGCAGAGTTTTAGCAGAACTTCAGATAAAATTATAAGTGACCATACTTCACGGGTTTCTAAACATTACTGAGACTGTTTATTTCGGCTAACGCAAAGAGAATTAATCTTCCCCGGAGATACATTGTGGCAAGATTCGGTCACAGTGTAGGTAATTATACAGAGGTGAAATAGCGCGGTGGTTCCTCTGACGTCAGCGCAAGACTTGTTTCTGATTGGCTGCTGCGTGCTGCGTGAGCTTCCCTGTTGGCCGGACTACCGACTGGCGAATAGGTCGCAAGGCGATGATTGGCGATTTTTTTCTTCTAATTGCCCTATTACTAAGTTTCAAGTGTATCCCGAGTGCAGAACAGGAGCTATTTGCGTATCGGGGCGTCCCTCTCGCGTTTACAAGGAAGGGGAATCATGCAAGGAGACATGCATCGCGGCAGAGAGGGATTGGCCAGCCATGGCCAGCGATTGGGGCCATGACTACCTACCTGAGTGTACCTGTATCTAAAACTATAACTACGAAGAGACGGGGGAAATACCGTCATACGCAACGTAAAAACTCAGCCGACAGGAAAAAATTCAAAATTTTTGCATGCATTGAATGGAAACACTAGGGGAGAAAGAAGGCAGGAAGGATATCATTCTTTATTAGTAAAGATGAAAGACTAGTATAGAAGTGGGCACTATTCTTTATTAGTAAAGATGAAAGACTAGTATAGAAGTGGGCACTATTCTTTATTAGTAAAGATGAAAGACTAGTATAAAAGTGGGCACTATTCTTGTGATGGCATGATTTGGCGCTGGCTTTGACCAGAGTGATGCTTGGACATCACTGTGGTGAGGGAAGTGACGCCATTTTGCTGGCGTGTGCGTCTGGAATTCGTGGTATAAGCGGTTGTTTCGTTACTGCATTCTTAATGCAACTGCCTATTAAAATACTATCTGAGAAATCAGTTTTTGCACGTATAGACCATTCACGGTAAAGTGAGCATTTTTGAAACCCCCTCACGTGGAATTATAGTCAATAAATATATTTTATTTTAGCCTTATACGTTTTCTTCCGCGTGCGGTGGAATATATATATAATATGTTTATTACATACATGGCAACATTTAGTTTAAAATGTAATATAAGGATAAAAAATGGTTAACTAGGGCATCAAAAGTGCTCACTTTACCGTGACCAGCCTGTATACGCGTATCTCTTAAAATAAATGGCCTGGGAATAGATTTTTTCAGAAAGATAAAAAGACTATAATTTATAACAGCGAATTCTTACTTTAATAGTATTATATATATCGAATGAGAAAAAATAGTGAAAATTGTTAAAAAAAAAAAACATTCTCTATGGCTTTCCTGAACAGTTCCTTCAAGAGAAAGGACAGAAGTTCAAAGTGGCATGTATAGTTTAATCCACTGGCTTTCATCGTGTGTAATAATATCTTACTGTTATATATATATATATATATATATATATATATATATATATTATATACTATTCGACAACCTTCAGCTGTAGGTTAACCACAAAAAAAAATAGGTTGAAAACATGTATAACCTATGATCTAAAGTGAATACTAAGGGCGGCACACATCTTTGAAGTTGGACCTGGAACATTTGTTTATTGCAAATATTGGGGATAATATTGAAGATGGAACACCGATCGTCTGGGTAATTATTAACTGATCAAAGATCTTCAAACGCCACAACACTTCTCACTGTCATCAAATTATTTCATGTAAATAATTATCGCTACTACCTCCATTTCCAACTAACATCCATGTCGCGGTAGCATATTCGGGATTTAAAAGATGGATTATTATTCCTCATCTCAGAATTAACAAAAGTGTCACCTTGTGTAAATACCCTAAACCTAACTGTTTTGGAGTAATTCGTGTTTTACTTTCAAAATATAATATTTACCAACACGGAGCACGCACAATACCCCATATAGGCTATTCACGTTAAAGTGAGCTCTTTTTAAGGCCCTTTCAAATGTTTCCTTTAAGCCCATCTTTATCTTCCCCCTGCTTTTTAATATACACATTTCCATGTAACTAATTAATACATTGGATACTTTCACCACGCTCAAAAGTTAACGTGTGAGGCTGCAATAAACCATACTTATTACTGTCTAATGCCTGGTTAGAGGGCCTTAAAAAGTACTCACTTTACAGTGAACAGCCTATAACACACTTTTGTGGCTTTTAAAGGGAGGGGAAGATTCCACAGATAGGCGCATTACTGTGGTACTGTAATATACTTTTTCTTTTACTGTAACTTCAAAAAATGTGTACCTCCTCTAGAATTGATTTTAGACCATATGTCGTATATATGTTTTCAACTTCTTTTTTTGTTATCAACATACACCCGAAGTTAATAGGTCGAATTTAAGATATATCCTGTATGTCGTGTTTCACAAGCTTTTTGTACTTGAATTAACATACAAGTAGCTTATGTATGATTAAATTAAACTTTTACTAATATTTGATCTATACATTATAATATGTAATTTATAGTTAATGCCAATAAAAACAGGGAGAAATAATGTGTGTTGGTAACGCCTAGTAAGAAATAGTTCTTACACAAAATTGTATTTCACTGAGTGCGCACGAATGCGGTGCGTTGTCCTTTTGGTGCAATTTTCTATATTCGGTGCGTGAGGCGGAGGAATATCCTGGAAGTAGAACTTGAGCAGCACTTCAAAACAGTGTGAAGTAACCGTTAATGGCCTATAATTCGGGATAAATTCAGCCTCCCGGGGACGCATATCTCTGTCTTGAGAAATCCCAGTGCAATACTACATAATGGCCAGACGTAACGTTGAGGCGTTTAAAATTTCTTGCACGCTGTTCACGGTAAAGCGAGCACTTTTTAAGGCCCTTCCAACAGGCATTAACCACTAATTAATTTATCTTGTTGCAGCCTCAGGCTTCAAATTTTGAGGGTGGTGGAATGTATTCGCTGTGTTTACAGGTCACATTGCAATGTTTATATTTAAAAAAGCAGCAGGATGATGGAAATTAGACGAAAGGAACAATTTCCAACCTATACCAGGGATTCCCCTTAACTATGTTGTGACACGTCTGGCTGTGAAGCGACTGTGACATGTAGCTAAAACTATAAGTGACAGGCGCAGCAGAAACGTGTCACAAACCTGTGAACATGTGCACCGCGTACGACTTGCCACAGCCGCAGGTTACAGATGGCTCGTTACAGCCATGCTGGTGACAAACAATAGACTAAAGACGAGCTAAACCGATCTCGCTGGCCGCGCGCAACCAATCTTGCGGAAACGGCATGGTTTGGATGTCAGGTTAGAAAACTGATTTGTGGACAATTGCTTTGAGATGTATGTATACGACCAATTTGTAATGCAGTTTGATTCAATTCAAATCGGCCAAGGCATTTTATTCGTATCATAGTGCTTGTCATTTAAAAATTAAGATATAAACAAACACTTTCATCGCTGTTGACCACGTGACTTTGACAGTTTTGTATGATTGGGGTAGGTCAATGTTGGGCACATGCGTAGGAGACGAATAAGCGTTCTACCTCATCTTTAGTCTACGCTTGATATAGGCCGTTCAAGGTAAATTGAGCACTTTTTGAAGCTGTTTGATCAGACATAATAAACAATAAATACATTTCACTGTGGCATCGGGCTTCTGGTTTTGGTATGGTGAATGTATACACTGTGTTTATTACTCCCATGGTAGGGTTTACATTGATAAGTGGAAAGATATAAATTGGCTGGAAGAAAAAAAGTAACTAGGGCTTTAAATGTGCTCACTTTATCGTGAGTGGCCTATACAATAGGGTATCAGATAGAAAGTAACAGGTTGGTACTCCGTTATCCACTTCTGTAGCAGATAGGAAGCGCCAGTGGCAGACGTGTCTCGTATAGGGCTGTTCGATATCATACAAATTTAATATCGATAATTTTCGAAACAGTTACTCGGTATTTTCGGTATTCCGGAATCAACGATAATACCGAAATTATCGATAATACAGAAATTATCGATAATACCGAAATAATCGATAATGCCGAACATTTCGATAATACCGAACATTTAAATAATACAGAAAATTTATTTAATATCAAAACATCGATATACCCATATTTTTCAGTTAGATATAGTTCGATAAGTTATTTTTCATATCGATAACTATCGATATATCGATATTTCGAACAGCTCTAGTCTCGTGACGCCGATGTGCCGTCACGATCATAGTGACCGGAAATGCGTAGCTGTGCGCGGGAAGCGGCACTGAATGCTCCTGCCTCCCATCGAGGCAGAGAGGGTGCGCTAGTGTTTATGTGTGTGTGTGTGTGTGTGTATATATGTGTGAGTGAGTGGAACTGGGCGGATGGCGTCAGCAGCGCCGTGCCATTGTTTGGTGTCGTGGTGATTCACGCGCGTTCCAGCTGTAACGACTTAGCCGCGTGACGGGTCGCCGAATACCAGCCAGCGACGAGCCCCTACTGCGATTCACGCTCCCACTACCCGCTCGCGTCGCTGGTTCGAGTCCTCCTTCGGCGTGGGCTGCGCCGCGCGTGCCCATCCCGAACTCTCCACGCATTCCATTCACCCTTACTCCCGACTAGTGTGGTGTAGTAACGAGTTACTTTACAGTAACTTCCTGGGGTAAAATTTCTGCCTCATACAAACAATGTTTAACCAAGTGTTGATAATCCCACCAAAGAGACGCACTCAGTTTAGGAGTTATATGGACCTGCACGTTTTTTTTTTTTTGTGAAATAGTTGTTTGCGCGAATACGCGTATCTCGGTGAATAAATGTTCTGCAAATACGACTTTTTGTCAGTTATCTATGTCCCTATTGTTTTACTTTTGTCATACTTAGTATATTATTGGAGAAAAAAATTCGTGGAGATGGTAAAATATCGCATTTTTAAAGCTTGGCGATACAGTTTCCTTAAACGGCGAGAGAAAAGTACAAATATACGGGCGTAGTTTGATCTGTGGGCTTTCATCGCGTGTAATAAAACCCGACTGTTACAGATCTGATTTACACCGCACAGCGTAACGACGGAAACACTGCACGCCTTGCGCGTAGGTGCGATGAAACACTAAGCGTGCGTGTTAGTGTCGCCCGTATCGCTCCCTCGCTTATTGACCTTGGGCGCGCAGCTCCAACTAACTCTTATTAATATTTTGCACACTTGTTCTCTCTATCTCTCTCTCTCTGTTTTTAATTCGTACTTCTTATAAATAAAATATATTTTTTAGATAACATAGCAACAGTTCAATTCAATGAAAAATAAGACACTTGCATTACATGCTTGATTCAAGCTTATAGGCTTTGTCGTGGTAAGTTTGATTCAAGCTTGACTGAAACTGATTATGCTATTGAGATGAGCGAGTGAAGAAAAATCGGGCGGCTCTTGACGAGGGTGAAGTGATGTAAGCACGGAGCAGCGCCGGAATGAAAGGCGTGAGGGGGGAAACGGGAGATCCCCGAGAAAACCCGCCGACCAGAGCCATCGCACGGCGCGAGATTCCCACATGCTGAAATCCGGGGACGGTGCCGCGCCGGGAATCGGGTACCTATAGGTAGAGATAGGAATATTTCGCGAGTTCATTTCAGGACGAGATAGACGTCAAACACGTGTACACTGAAGTTGACTTTGCAATTGGGTCGCAGTTTGTTGCACACACCCTGGACGACTCTGATCCAATAGCAGACTTGCAGAGAAACAAGTAGCAAGTGATATACTGCCAGGTGAGAAGTAACACTGTCTACTCTATGGACAAACATCTGAGGCTCGAGTATACACATGACTGCGGAGTCTAGCCTACATGTCATTGCACTCGCGAATTTTTCGCTATCCCTAACTATAGGCTATTCACCGTAAAGCCAGCACTTTTGAAAGCCCTCGCATTTCGAATAACAGTCAGTAAATTTATTTTATGTTAGCCTTAAACATTAACTTCCGAGTGCTGTGGAATATATACATCGTGTTCTATTACTTACGTGACAGTATTTATTTAAAATTGTAGCTAAAGGATAAGAAATAGCTGAAATAAAAAGTAACTAGGGCCTCAAAACTGCTCACTTCACCGTGAACGGCCTATACCTCACTGGTCGAGGCTCAGAGTGTATAAACAGCGCACTCGTGTACGGCAGTGCTGGGATTTGAACCCGGGAAACTCGTCTGGAGGCTACGCCTTAGTGACCTTAGCGAGCAGGGCGAACTCGCGAATGCGTGTGAGTATGTCGTGGGGGGGGGGGGGGAATGTAATTGCGGGCAGCACTGTGGTAATCAGGTCGGCCTAGGCCAGGGGAAGGGTCGCGAGGCGGAAGAGGAAGTGGCATGGGGTTAGTGAGATGGGCTGGGCCGACGATGCAGCACTGAGAGCATGCACGCACGCACGCTCGCACAAGCCGCTGCAGCAGCTTGCGGCCGCCTGATTGGCGGAGCAGGGCGCCATCACGTTATTACGTCGGCGGGGATCAATCAATCAGCGCAGATCAGGGCTTGTTAACCTCGCCTCGCTCGGTAAACATCTCATCCTCGCGGCCGACGTGGTGTGAGATCCACTTCTCTCCTCCCTACTTCCCCCCCTCCGCTCCTACCCCTTCTCGAGGAGGCGGAAGCAATCACGTTACAACTGTCCGAGAGGTTAATTAAGCACTCCTGACGCCAACCTCTGAAAAAAAAAAACCCTGCCCATAACTGTAGTACTAGTAGCGATTTACCGAAAATATGTCATAACTAGAGATGATGGAAAATCTCAAAAATCTTTGGAACCAATATATCTTCTATAACACTTTAACTAGTTCACTCTTTCACGATTGGATGAACATGATACTGACTCGGCCGAGTTGTTTGCAGACCAATCACGAACGTTCTGCTTTATAGTATCAGAATCCTCATTGGCCCGTTGAAATGGGGTGGTAGCTTCATACATACACGACAGCCAGTAAGGAAAGATAGCTGTCGGGCATACGCACAGTACGTTGGATCCTAGTAAACAGCCAACTTTCCCCGCGATAAACCATCATCTCTAGTCATAACCCATTCAGATCCGGTGTACACAATTGTAAGTCATTTTTGGTCTGTGCTGCACACTGGAAATATCTATGACCAATGGTCCTGCCTGCACGTGAGGTTATTTCCGCTCAGGTTACGAACAAAACCGAGTCTTCTTGTGGGAGAGTGTGGCACAGGTAGAGCCACGATATTTCGCGAATTCGTTCGGCGGTAGACTGCAAACACTTGACGACGATTGTTTTAGACACGCCCCGTTTAACTGCGAGCCAGTGATAAGCGGGAAGCAGTAGTGCGAGTGAGTGTTTAACAGTCCTGTACGCAGGCCTCGCTTCATCATACGTAAATGTTGCCGTCACGAGTGTATAGAGGACTGTCCAGCCTAGCTCGCTGCCAACTCAATCCGCGGAAGACTCGGGCTCTAGGCGCTGGGGAAATTTCCGCCGTTAGGTGGGCAGCGTTTCAACGAGGTCACTTTTGGTTAAAATTTTAAGCTACGTGAATAATAAAAGAGAAAGATTTTACTTGGTTACGTAGTTATTTTATACTTTGCAACTATTTTGTTTTTTTTTTTTTTTTTAACGTAGAAAATAGAGAAAATCGTATACATGTGAGGCACTATGGCTTATCTAGTGGCGAGAAATTTTACTTGCCAAACAAGAAGCACTGAGCTTCCTAGCTTTATTAGAATAAACGTTACTCTTATTAAATGATTCACAAACCTTTTTCCTGTCCCAGGTTGTAATAGGTTCATATAACTGTAGCAGAACATATGGACTACAGACCATTGGCTGTGGCAACGAAACAAGTGTTGTGTCGAAATAAGTACAGCACGCGTCACAAAATGTTTTGTTTGCAACACTTGAAACCTTAAATTAAGGTGAGTCTGAAAGTGTTAAAGTGGTAGGACCTACACCTTCCATGTCGGATTTATTTTTGTTTCACTGTAGTTTACTTTTCAGATCAAACATTTTAAATCCATAACTGTCAGGGTATAGGAAATATATTAACAGATATTTTCCCCATGTTTTTTTTTTTTTTTTTTGTTGCATCTGCAATCGTAACAAAGATTAACTCATTACACTCTAAAAGTGCTTGTGTACTGTTACAAGAGAAATCCTTGTAAACCTAGTTGCCAAGAAAACCTTTGTAAAACTACAAACACGTTTATTGTAAAATCTGCAATAGATACCCTATACTTGTAATATCACAAATGATAGCCTTGCATTACAACTTATGAGAAGTGTACATTAAATTATTTTTTCTTCTACAAGACAAATGTGATGAATAAATAACAGATAATAAATATAAAAAAAATTTCAAAATATAATTTATGGAAAAAAAAAAAAAAAAAAAAAAAAAAAACACTACCAGCATGGGGACTAGAACAAAACCCCTGGTATTATCATCCTGCACCTTTAACTATAAGACCAAGTTGACTTACATGTTTAACACTTATTTTTACAGTAAATATAACTGAAAGTACTTACAAAATACACTACCAGCATGGGGACTAGAACAAAGCCCCTGGTATTATCATCCTGCACCTTTAACTCGTGGATACGAATCAGTACAGTACAAACATTTCTAGAGGTCTATTACAAACATGGCTCTTGTAGTTTTACAAGAGAAATCTTTGTACTGTTACAAGCATTTGGAAAATTACAAACAAATTCATAGCAAAAATTACAATGAGGAGAAACAGACTGAAGTGAGTCCATTGTAGTTACATGAGTCCTGTACAGTAATCCTGTATGTATATGCTGTTCACGGTTAAGTGAGCACTTTTTAAGGCCCTTCTAAATAGTTCCTTTCTTCATATTTCCATCTTCTTGCTGTTTTTTAATATAAACATTTAACTGTAGCCAATAATCACAGTGTGTACATTTCATCACCCTTAAAACTTAATGCTCGAGGCTGCAATAAAATATTTTTATTAGTAGTTAATGACTGATGGGAGGGCCTTAAAAAGTGCTCACTTTACCGTGAACAGCCTATAATAGTCAGGCGTGAATTATAATATTTATAACGTTACATTATGATGGCAAGGAAACTTACACCTTACGTCTTCCGCCGACCTAGCACTAGAACTGCTTTGCAAAATGTTTGAAATCCATTTTCTTTTAAAAGTAAATTAAGTACGCGCCCAACGTGCTGATTTGCGAAAAGAACACACAATTCAGATTATGTCCGTAAATTATTTTCAAGACATTATGCAAAACTGCAAAACTAGAAACACCATTTCGGAGAGCACTACGACATTACTATATAAATAAAGGAATTTTCAAAATCGCGTATCTTCAAATATTTGGGTGAGGCGGCAGTTCAGAGCCCTGCGCGTAGCGGCGATGGCGCACTTGATTTGCGTGAGAGTACAGACCTTATCGCTCGCACGTTTCTCCAACTAAAAAACGTCGATGCTGACATTTCGCGTTATAATTCGGCTAAAAGCTAAGACATAGTGAAAGCACAGAATACGTGAGTATCCAGAGGTGGAATGGCCTCCCTGCGGCCCCTCTTGGGATTCTTTAGCCACCGGGCCACTACGGCTCTACTAGGAGAGCTCTAGCCACTGAGCCACTGTCGCCTCAATAGGGAGTGATCTAGCCACTCAGAAACTGCGGCCCCAATTTGGATCGCTGTAGCCACTGGGGAGTGCTCTAGCCACTGAGCCACTGCGGCGCCTCTTACGAGTGCTCTAGCCACCAAGCCACTTCGGCCCCACTAGGGAGTTCTGTAGCAGCTGAGCCACTGCGGCTCCACTTGTGATTGTAGGCGTACCCCTTCGCTCATTGGCTACTGCGTGCTGCGGAAGATTCCCCGTTGGCTGGAGCTGCCGGCTGGCATGTTTAAGTTACCAATCGCTGATTGGCGAACGCGCCCCGACAGGTAGCTGGTCGGCGACGTCATTTTGCTAGCGCGTGCGGCTGGAGTTCGCGGAATAAGAGCCCGTTTCGCTTCTGTATTCTGAACTATTCCGTGCTAAAAGTACACGGTACTGCGAACGCCGTGATTGGATCTCCGGCCATTAAAAATGCCTTGCCACATTCTAAGCAAATTGGGAACAAGTACCTCTATACGCTATTCACGGTTACTTCCATTTATTCTGAAACCCTGCCGAAGTTCTACTTTCAGGATATTCCTCCGCCTCATGCAAACAAAGCTTAGTCGGATATATAAAATTACACCAAAGGGACGACGCACCGCATTCGTGCGCACTCAGTGTAATTGTATTTTGCGTAATAAATATTTCTTACTAGGTATTGCGAACACACCTAATTTATCCCTGTTTATATTCAAATAATTATAAACTAAATATTATAATTTATAGATAAAATACAAGTGAAAGTTAATTTTAACTGTAAATGAGATACAAGTGTGTTAACAGAAGTATGGCGCACTTTTAATACAAGACATATTTAGGAAATAACCAAACACGTCGTACACGGGGTGATTTTTCAAAGGTTAGAGTCAAAAAGTGTGAATATACCGTGAATAAACTATATATTAAATATGTACTGTTTCTTCATAATTAACTTCCATCCTTCCCTCAAAATATTCTAAACCTTCCTCCAATAAGAGTACAAAAATATAAAGCTGAAGTGAAAAGAGTTGGGTAGCTCTCAACAGTGAGGTCTTGAGAGTCGAAATGGGTGATTGAGGTGAGTACGGAGCGGCGCCGGAATGAAGGGCCGGGGGAAACGAGAGATCCCGAGAAAACCCGCCGACCAACGCGGACCGCATCGTCCGGCACGATTCCAACTTGCGAAAATGCGCTCACCCGGCCTGGGGTTGAACCCGGTTCGCCTTTGTGGGAGGCGAGCAGACTAACCGCTCAGCCACCGCGGCTCCATAAAAATATAAAAACATATTAGCATGTATTTAAAGTAGGGATGCGCTAAACAGTTACTTTCACATAACGAGTTCCATCGTTCCAGTTCCGAGTAAGTAACACGTTCCAGTAACGTGTTATTTTTGTAACAGGTTACTGTGAAATATTTCTCGCCTGCCCCGCATACACTAAACATAAGGTAGACCGCTTATACGTCTTCTGCGCTCATACCCAACATTGACGTACCCCAAAGGAACACAACTGCCAAAGTCACATGGACACCAATGATGGACGTGTTCGTTTAAATCTCAATTTTCAAATGGCAAGCTCTGTTACACGAATAAAATGCTTTTACCAGTTCGAATGTAATCAGAAAGCATTACAAATTGGTTCGAGGAAATATAAAAACATCTCAGAAACAATCCACGCCATTTAGCTAGACGTGTAGGCAGAAAAGCAGTTCAGTGTTGGGACACGGAGATTGGTTGTGCGCAGCCAGCGAGATCGGTCTACCTCATCTTTAGCCTGCGCTGTTCCGACGTTCCCAAAGCGAGGCGTTCCAAAAAAAAAAAAAAATACTTTTTTACGCATGCGCAGTAGTCATGCGTTGGTTCAAGTGAGGCGAGCCAAGACGTTCTAAAAACAACGGTATAAACGATGAGACGTGTTATAGGTAGAGTCCCGAGAATTGAGTTGGCAGCAAGCTAGGCTGGACAGCGCTTTGTACACTCGTGGCATTATCGTTTGCTTATTGGTTACTGTGATCAAGTGAGGCCTCTGTACAGGACTGTTAAACACTCTCTCACACTACCGCTTCCTGATTATTCCTGGCTCACAGTTAAAGTGGCGTGTCTAAAGAACTTTCGTCCATCCGCAACAGTAGGAGAAAATAACAACTGTTTGGAGTCTACCTCGCCTCCGAATGAATTCGCGAAATACTCGTGGCTCTATTTATAGGCTATTCACGGTAAAATGAGCACTTTTGAAAGCCCTGCTTAAGATCTACTTCCATGTACGTTGTGTATTCTTCCACCTTATGTAATATTAACATTGTCATGGACCTCGTAACTTTATTCATGCGTCGGTCAAGCGGAACCGTGAAACTATAACAAAAGTAAATATTTTACAAATCTACTAATTTTTGTTCTTCCATTCATAAAAATGAAAAAACAGAAAGCGAAAGAAATTATTTAATTTATCATAAATGGTTGCCTAACACTTTATTCGATGGTAAGTTACGGAACTGCTTCCATCCATCGTTACCAACTTTACTGGGCGCATGTCACTCAGTGCGCCAGTTAAAATATATGCCGGTAGGGGCAGTGACTATTTTCTAAGGTTGATTTGAAAAGTGCTCACTTTATCGTGAACAGCCATTACTCGCATGGAGGTAATAGATGATGGAGTAGCAACAGCCTATCTTCTTCACGATTATCAAGTGAAGCGGATTTCTTGTCCGACTTCTTTCAACTGCGCATGCGCAGACCGATTGTTTACGTCAGCCGCCATATTACGAGTGCCAAAAGTTACATCGTACATAGGTATTAACAGTGACGTAATTATTGCGTTTTGTTCTTGCGGGATGTTTTCAAATGTACGTGAACTAAATAATCCTGTGCATCAAAATGCTCTAAATACAATATTTGCCACTACTAGCCCTGTCCTTGCCTTTCATTATCGTTTGTTGTCCGGTTTCTCTTTCGTGTCTTGGCTTCCACTCCATAGACTAATACCTCCATGGTTACTCGAGTAACATGTTACCAAATTGTAACTGTTTATTATAACTGTTACGTTAAATGACGGCCATCTCTAATTTGAAGTGCAAGCTGTCGGAAGATTCCACAGGTAGGTAGAGGGTCGGAAGCCGATTAGAACCCTCGGTTTTTCAGCGACGCGGATCGAAGAGTGACTCGGCCACGGGTATAGGCCGTTCACGGTAAAATGAGTGCTTTTGAAGCCCTAGTTACTTCTTTTTTTTCAACCAATTTACATCTTTCCACCACTTGTTAATGCAAACCATGCTATGTGAGTAATAAACGCAGTGTATACGTCCACTATACCCAAAACCGAAAATCCGAGGCCGCAATGAAGTGTATTTGTTTGGTTATTATGTGTGACGAAACAGCTTCAAAAAGTGCTCACTTTACCGTGAACGGCCTGTAGACCCGGGGAAGCGGACGCCAGGCCCCGCCTGTCGTTGGTCAGAGAAAGCCTCGCGCCTGATTAATCTGTTAATTAAGCCGCGGTTCCGCAACGACGTGTCTCCCTCCTCCTCCCCCCCCCACCCGCGAGCGATGCGTATCGGCTGACTGACACGGTCGTGCACACTACCTCCCCCCCCCCCCATGTATCAGGACCAAACCAACCGCGCACACAAACATACACGAACTGCAAAACCGGGACACGCCCAGGCTGGATCCCAAACACCACCGCCCCTTCGCCAGGCCTTGGGGCTTGTCCTCTACCACTGACGTTACCAGGATTCTTCGCGTAGCTGTTATAGTTGATACACGGTATCTCTGGCCTTTTCTGAAGCCCTGCTAAAGTTCTACTTCCAGGATATTCCTCCGCCACGTGCAAACTAATCTCAACTAAGTCTGTAAGATTACACCAGAGGGACGACGCACCGGATTCGTGCGCGCTCTGTTGCAACAGTATTTTGTATAAGAATTATTTCTTACTAGGCGCTACCAACGCACATGTTTGCTCACTGTTTTTTATTCAAATTATTTATAAATGAATCATTATAATTTATAGATGAAATATGAATAACATTTCAATGTAACAGAAAAAAAGAGTAACTTTTATGAACACAAGTATAAAACGTTTGTGATACATGGCGTATGTAGGAAACAACGAGTACGTCATAAATGGGAGATTTTTCAAAGGTTTGATTCGAAAAGTAGAAGAAACCGTGAATGGACTATACCTTCGCTTCTTGTTTTTCGGAAACAGATTTTATATATATATATATATATATAATGTAAAAAAAGAAACACCCACTAAAACAAAAATAATTAAAATCAAAATAGAAAAAACATACATAAGTGTATCAATAACTACCAATACAAATTATTATAATAAAACAATATAAATAAATTCTAAATTTAATGCACTTCAATCTGCCAAATTAGTGTTATTAATAAAACTAACAACATATTTGATTTATATGGTCCTTTCGTACGTGCCTCGCGAGACTCTCTGCGCACACGCAAAAAAACTATTAAGTTAGGAGATTTGGGCGGCTCTTAAGAGGAGTGTAAAGTGAAGCATTTTTTTTTTTTGTGAAATCGTTGTTTGCGCATATTCGCGTATCTGTAAACACGACCTTTTGCTACAAAAGATAAAAAAAACTATTATCTATGACTCTTATGTTTTTACATTTAACGTATTAAGTATATTCATGGAGAAAAAAATTCGTGAAAATGGTTAAATATCGCATTTTTGAAGCTTGCCTATGCAGTTTCCTTAAGCGGCGAGAGAAAAGTAGAAACATACGGACGTAGTTTAATCTGTGGGCTTTCATTGCACGTAATAAAATCACACTGTTACAGATCTGACTTGCACAGTACAGCGTCACGACGGAAACACTGCACGCCGTGCGCGTAGGAGCGATAAGGCACTAGGCGTGCGTGTTACTGTCGCCCGTATCGCTACCTCGCTTCTTGACCTTGGACGCGCAGGTTCACACTCCTCTTAAGAGTGGGATGCGTCCAAGGTCGAGAAGCGAGGGAGCGATAGGGGGCGACACCAACATGCACTTCTAACGCCTCATCGCCTCCTTACACCTCCTAACAACGCATGCATTTTATATTTTCCTCCCTACAGCGAATACCCACCTCGTGCAAATTGCCATGGGCATTGGCGCTTGTTTTTCGCGAAAAGATTTCAGGACAAGTTGTGCTCCAAAACAATCAAGTTCAGAACCAATTTCGTGGTTGGATCATTTGAATTGTCGCGCGTATTCTCTAGCTTCTCGCGAATCACGGACGGTCAGAAACTTAGTTCTGATTGGCTCACTCGCGTAGCAGTGTTTTCACACAAGGACAGGCGGCTAACAGCTGAATGAGGGTTGTACGTGTGCACGTAGAATTTTCAAGTCTTAGCCTTCTCGGAAATATCTTCGTGAAAAACAGGTGGTCCTAGTCGCCTTTGTGCTTAGAGCTAGCTTTATTAGAGGGTTTGGTCAAGCCAAAACTTCACTCAGCTGATTGAATCACGTTTCTCGTGCACACAATTTTTGCTTGTAGAGCGTATAGATCTAGGGCTTCGCGTGCGTATAGAACCTCGTACCCTACCTGACTCCATAGACTAAAGATGTCGTAGACTGCTTATTCGTCTTTTGCGCATTTACCCAACATTGACCTACCCCGAAGCAACTCGACTCTCAAGGTCACACGGAGTGATGCACGTGTTTGACTATATCATAATTTCTCAAAAGACAAGCACTTTTATATGAATAAAATAAGTTTATTAATTTGAAATTAATCACACTGCACTACAAATAGGTTTGAGGCAGTATACATGCATCTTGTTTACTAATCAGTGTTCTACCCTCAAAACCGATCCATGCCGTTTGTGCTAGACATGCTAGCAGAAAAGCAGTGCAATGTCGGGACATGGAGACTGGTTGTGAGCACCCAGCGACATCTCTCTACCTCATACCTAGTCTAAGGTACCAAAAACCACTCTTGGCCGGACTGAGCGGCAGACTGCCTAGTGGTTACACGTAGAGCCATGAGTATTTCCCGTCTTCGTTCGGAGGCGAGGTAGACTCTATAAACACTTGCTGTTTTCCCCCCACCGTTGTGATTGGACGACAGTTGTTTAGTCACGCCTCGTTAAACCGCGAGCCAGTAATAAGCAGGAAGCATAAGGTGACCAGACGTCCCGATTTTTTCGGGACTGTCCTGATTTTCGAGGTCGTGTCCCGAGTTTTTTAGAAGATCATTCGGGACTGCCGTTTGACCCGAATGTTGGGACCTGACAAGTGTTGACTCGTGGCATGGCCGGTTTTGGTTGAATTTGGGACAGACCAGCAAGGGGGAGGGGGGTGGGAGGGATGGCAAAACATGACGAGGCAAAATAATTATTGTAACTAAATTTTTGATAAAAGTAAAATAAAGAATGTTATTATTTTTATTTCGAGTCTTTAATCAATAAATCATCCGCCTTATAATAAATAATTTGTAAAAAAAACAATGGTATTCACTTTTTTTAACAAACCACCCCCTATAAACAGTCCACCCCCCTTCCCCCCCACACACACACCCTCCACTACTCTAACCTTCCCACTACCGACCATTTATGAGCCAAAACGAGCTTCCCGAATTCGGGTCTCAGAAAAATATGGTCACCTTAAGGAAGCAGCAGTAGTGTGAGTGTTTAACAGGCCTGTACAGAGGCCTCGCTTGATCGTAATAACCAATACGCGAACGATAATTTCACGAATGCATAGAGGTCTGTCCAGCCTAGCTTGCTGCCAACTCAATCCGAGAGATACTCGGGGCTCTAGTTACACGATAAACGATGTGTAGGTGAAAGTTGTTCAAGTCTCCTGGTCGTAGGACGGCCTATATCACCGTGCACACCTCGGCGCGCCATAGAGTGTGTGGCTTGCTGGGTAGGGGGTGGGGGGTGCCCTCAACACGTGACATCCTGTGCGCGATAGGCCGGCGAACACGCGTCACGCATCCTGACCAGGCTCACACTGCGTGCTACGACACGCAGGCGATTGTGCGTACCTCGAGCAGCGTCAGCGTCCTGCGAGAGAACATTCCATTGGCGCGCCGCTGTTGGTTCCGTAGGTCTGTCGCATACCCACGACTAACTTCCTGGAATTCGAAAGCTAGAGACGTGCAAAATCCGCTTTGTTATTTAACACATTTAAGGTCTGCACACATTTACTGGCACTTAAGACAGATTCGAAGTGAGTCACCTATACCCACTACTGCAAGAACACCGGTTCTGTTGGTGTCTTGTGTTAAAACTCACCATCGTACTATAGGTCCATACCACACCAAACACTGCCCTCTACTTTACAACGTTCATTATTGGCCGGTCATCAACCAATGGAGAGTCGAGCTGTTAATGACCCAATCGGATGCTCTCTATCGTATCAAAGGATTTACAATCAATCATGTCCCTTTGAGTGGTATATAAACAAATAAATTCTATTGTTTGCAATATCGTTGTTACTACAGTGTGATGTTCTTGTGAGGTCACGTTTAACACTGGCCGAATAAAGAATGCACGTCCACGCGAGTTCTGTTCTGAACAACAAATAAATTTTAAAATTAGCTTTGCTCGAGCTACACTTGAGCATAGTCTACAAAGTGTTAAGAGTGGGATGGACCCCGCGCGTACAAGGTCAAGAAGCGAGTGAGCGATACGGGCGACACTAACACGCACGCCTAGCGCCTCATCGCTCCTACGCGCAAGGCGTGCAGTGTTTCCTTCGTGACGCTGTACTTTGCAAATCAGATCCGTAACAGTGGGGTTTTATTACACGCGATGAAAGACCACAGATTAAACTACCCCCGTATCTTTGTACTTTTCTCATAGTCGCTTAAGGAAACTGCATTTGCAAGCTTTAAAAATACGATTATAGATTATTTTTATTTTTATTTTTTTAAAATCTTTTCTGGGGAAAAATCGTATTTGCAGAACATTTATTTAGCGAGATACGCGTATTCGCGCAAACAACTATTTTACAACAAACGCGGGGGTCCGTCCCACTCTTAAGGACAGACTGAACAAGTTACTATATGTTTGACCGACTACAGCCATTGGCCGGAAATGTGTCTGTCGCTCCTCGGAAAACTCTCGAGCCAATGAGATGTCAGCGGCGCAGTGGCCAATCTCTGTCATAAGGAGGTCAAGCAGGTAGGTGGCGTTGATTGAAGTGCAGCGGCCAGTGATACTGCGAACTGTGCTCGCTTGATTATAAGCCAGTCGAGTCTATCCTGTCACCGAAAGACAATGCGAATTTTGCGCGTCTCTATCAGTAGCAAACGTCAATTTCACTTTGAGAACTGTGTCCGAGTTTAGCTTGGGCAAGACTTGTATGAATATTTCTCTGCCGATAAAAAAACAAAATTGGCCTTGATATAGGTACGTTATTGGAGGATAACATTTATTCCATCTTAGATTTATTGTTTGTTACACCGCAGCTTACTTTTCAAATCAAATATGTGTAAACAAGGACTGTCAAGCATAGGCCATATCTTAAGGTTCCCGTCTAGTTGGAGCTGTTTTCCGCGCTTCAGACCGGCCGCAAAGCGTGGGAGCGGTAGCGGCGACACTCCCTCGCACATCAAGTACGCTATCGCCACTAAGCGCATGGCTCTGAACTGACATGCAGTGTTCTCCTCACACTGTGCGGACCTCAGCGGCGTGTGGTGAACTGTTGCAATGTAAGCTGGGTTTTGCTCTGTGCTGTACCTAATCGGTTGCTGGTTTACACATCGGCCAATTAAACGTAGTAGTACAGTTGACGTCACAACAAGTGTGCAATATGTAGAGCCACGAGTATTTCGCGGATTGAGTTGGCAGCAAGCTAGACTTCACAAACACGTATTATACACTCGAGACACTATCGTTTGCTTATTGGTTGCTGAGAGCAAGAGAGACCTTTGTGCAGAACTGTTCAATGCACACTCACGCTGCTGTTTCCTGCTTCTTACTGGCTCACACTTAAAATGGGGGTGTCTAAATAACTGCTGTCCAATTGCAAAGCACGATAAAAACAACAATTTTTTTAAAGTCCACCCTGCCACCGAACGAAATCGCGAAATACTCGTAGCTCTAGCAATGGGTGCCTCGCCGCTCTCTCGTGAGTGGCCGCAGTACATTCAGTTTCTCGCGGCTCCACACTTGTTAATGGTTGCTGCTGCGTGCGCCGAGTGTGTACAGCACTGAGCAAGCTACAGCTTACCTTGCAACACTTCACCACACGCCACTGCGTGTACCTACGAGACTTTCAGCGGTGACCGTATTATTTTATTGGTGGAAAGTATGTAGCAGAGTTCAATGCAGGGCCCTCGAGTAGTTTTGTGTGTGTCAGACACATATATTTTGAAATACAACGTTTCGAAAAAAAGGCCGTTTTTAGCCGTTTGGGAGTACTCTAAAATGGTTGTTCAAATGTGCGTGACGTCTTGAAAGCACTCGACAGCCGTCGTCTGAAGTGTGTGTTATTTACGTAGAGCAGCACATTGGACACACGTGTAATAGTTTCGTAGAGCAGCACATTGGACACACGTGTAATAGTTTCGTAGAGCAGCACATTGGACACACGTGTAATAGTTTCGTATAGCAGCACATTGGACTCACGTGTAATAGTTTCGTAGAGCAGCACATTGGACACACGTGTAATAGTTTCGTAGAGCAGCACATTGGACTCACGTGTAATAGTTTCGTAGAGCAGCACACTGGACACACGTGTAATAGTTTCGTAGAGCAGCACATTGGACACACGTGTAATAGTTTCGTAGAGCAGCACATTGGACACACGTGTAATAGTTTCGTAGAGCAGCACATTGGACACACGTGTAATAGTTTCGTGGAGCAGCACATTGGACACACGTGTAATAGTTTCGTAGAGCAGCACATTGGACACACGTGTAATAGTTTCGTAGAGCAGCACATTGGACACACGTGCAATAGTTTCGTAGAGCAGCACATTGGACACACGTGTAATAGTTTCGTAGAGCAGCACATTGGACACACGTGCAATAGTTTCGTAGAGCAGCACATTGGACACACGTGCAATAGTTTCGTAGAGCAGCACATTGGACACACGTGTAATAGTTTCGTAGAGCAGCACATTGGACACACGTGCAATAGTTTCGTAGAGCAGCACATTGGACACACGTGCAATAGTTTCGTAGAGCAGCACATTGGACACACGTGTAATAGTTTCGTAGAGCAGCACATTGGACACACGTGCAATAGTTTCGTAGAGCAGCACATTGGACACACGTGTAATAGTTTCGTAGAGCAGCACATTGGACACACGTGCAATAGTTTCGTAGAGCAGCACATTGGACACACGTGCAATAGTTTCGTAGAGCAGCACATTGGACCACGTGTAATAGTTTCGTAGAGCAGCACATTGGACACACGTGCAATAGTTTCGTAGAGCAGCACATTGGACACACGTGCAATAGTTTCGTAGAGCAGCACATTGGACACACGTGTAATAGTTTCGTAGAGCAGCACATTGGACACACGTGCAATAGTTTCGTAGAGCAGCACATTGGACACACGTGCAATAGTTTCGTAGAGCAGCACATTGGACCACGTGAATAGTTTCGTAGAGCAGCACATTGGACACACGTGTAATAGTTTCGTAGAGCAGCACATTGGACACACGTGCAATGTTTCGTAGAGCAGCACATTGGACACACGTGCAATAGTTTCGTAGAGCAGCACATTGGACACACGTGTAATAGTTTCGTAGAGCAGCACATTGGACACACGTGCAATGTTTCGTAGACACACATGGACCACGTGCAATAGTTTCGTGTAGAGCAGCACATTGGACACACGTGTAATAGTTTCGTAGAGCAGCACACTTGGACACACGTGCAATAGTTTCGTAGAGCAGCACATTGGACACACGTGTAATAGTTTCGTAGAGCAGCACATTGGACACACGTGCAATAGTTTCGTAGAGCAGCACATTGGACACACGTGCAATAGTTTCGTAGAGCAGCACATTGGACACACGTGTAATAGTTTCGTAGAGCAGCACATTGGACACACGTGCAATAGTTTCGTAGAGCAGCACATTGGACACACGTGTAATAGTTTCGTAGAGCAGCACATTGGACACACGTGCAATAGTTTCGTAGAGCAGCACATTGGACACACGTGTAATAGTTTCGTAGAGCAGCACATTGGACACACGTGCAATAGTTTCGTAGAGCAGCACATTGGACACACGTGCAATAGTTTCGTAGAGCAGCACATTGGACACACGTGTAATAGTTTCGTAGAGCAGCACATTGGACACACGTGCAATAGTTTCGTAGAGCAGCACATTGGACACACGTGTAATAGTTTCGTAGAGCAGCACATTGGACACACGTGCAATAGTTTCGTAGAGCAGCACATTGGACTCACGTGTAATAGTTTCGTAGAGCAGCACACTGGACACACGTGCAATAGTTTCGTAGAGCAGCACATTGGACACACGTGTAATAGTTTCGTAGAGCAGCACATTGGACACACGTGAATAGTTTCGTAGAGCAGCACATTGGACACACGTGCAATAGTTTCGTAGAGCAGCACATTGGACACACGTGTAATAGTTTCGTAGAGCAGCACATTGGACACACGTGCAATAGTTTCGTAGAGCAGCACATTGGACACACGTGTAATAGTTTCGTAGAGCAGCACATTGGACTCACGTGTAATAGTTTCGTAGAGCAGCACACTGGACACACGTGTAATAGTTTCGTAGAGCAGCACATGGACACACGTGTAATAGTTTCGTAGAGCAGCACATAGGACACACGTGTAATAGTTTCGTAGAGCAGCACATTGGACACACGTGTAATAGTTTCGTAGAGCAGCACATTGACACACGTGTATAGTTTCGTGAGCAGCACACTGGACAACGTGTAATAGTTTCGTAGAGCAGCACATAGGACACGTGTAATAGTTCGTAGAGCAGCACATAGGACACACGTGTAATAGTTTCGTAGAGCAGCACATTGGACACACGTGTAATAGTTTCGTAGAGCAGCACATAGGACACACGTGTAATAGTTTCGTAGAGCAGCACATTGGACACACGTGTAATAGTTTCGTGGAGCAGCACATTGGACACACGTGTAATAGTTTCGTAGAGCAGCACATTGGACACACGTGTAATAGTTTCGTAGAGCAGCACATTGGACACACGTGTAATAGTTTCGTAGAGCAGCACATTGGACACACGTGTAATAGTTTCGTAGATCAGCACATTGGATACACGTGTAATAGTTTCGTAGAGCAGCACACTGGATACAAGTGTAATAGTTTCGTAGAGCATCACATTGGACACACGTGTAATAGTTTCGTAGAGCAGCACATTGGACACACGTGTAATAGTTTCGTAGTTCAAGCGCAAGTTTGGGGGAAGACTTAACTGATATTTTCATTTCCGGAACATAATCCCGTCTGTGTTCGATTCATCTGTAACCGTATTAAACATTTGCCCATCATTTCCCCCTTTTTTCAGTCTCACATGAGAAAATACGAATCGAAATCAGTGTACTCTGGTTTCAGGAATTCTGTGAAGTAGTTCTGCGTGAAATGATAATTACTTGAGTTTTAATATAAAATCCTAACAGTAAGTCGATGTTAACTGTGGGTAGCACACACATTTACAAGACAACCAAGACAAGTTATAAGTGAGTTAAGTACATCCATCACTGCAGAAACACTGGTTCTGTTATCCTCTGTGTTCCCACTCACTACCGTTCTAGTGGCCAACATGACAATGGACACGTATACTGTGCTGTACAACATTCATTATTGCCTGGTCATCAGTCACTAAGAGTTGGTTTTGTCCAACTGTCTTTTATTTGTGTAAGATGTTTTACAATCGCATCTGTCCTCTTGCGGGGATGTAACAAGAATATTTTTGTAGTCAGGAAAGCTGTAGAGTTCTTGTAAGATCCTGTCAAACACAGGCAGTACAATGATTGCATAGAAATTGATTTTTTTTTTTCAATGGCAAATAAATTTATCAAATTATATTCTCTCGAGCTACTCTCGAGCGTAGTCCTCAATCTGTTAGAGTGCTCCTTCCGGAATCTGTAGAATACTACGACTAATTCTTCAGTTAAAATAAATCCTCTAATTTAAATAGTAGAATATAAGTTATTCATAGTTGGTCAATAAATAAGCTACAGGATAAAAGAAACACAGCATACATTTGTGAGATAAGTCAAGTACGATGTATTTCCACGCGAAACTAAAACATTGTCAGCATAAAAATGAAAAAAAATGTGAATGTGGTTGTGATCGAACCTCCACCCAAAAAGGAAAGCTTGCTGCAGTTTTCATAGTTCGCCCTTTTACCCACTTTTTTAAATATAAAAATACATTTATTATCACACACGATATACAGAGGCGTTTACCCTTAACCTATTATATACAGTACACATTCAGCCTACTGACCTTCTTTGCCACTGCATGAGGAGTGCTCGTATTATGGGCACTGAACATAAATGTGTAATGGCAAACGGCTATATGTTTCATAATGTGAAAGTACTTTATGCTGTCTAAATACATAGATATTTTGTGCACGTAAATGTATTTGCAAGGTTCGAAAGTCAATCTAAGTTACGTTTCGCTCGGATTCTGTGCATTGAAAGGTAAGCATAGTGATTTCAAATTACGAGGTTATCGATGTTTGCTATTATTAGCCATTTTACAATGTAACGAGACACTGCAGGTTTAAACAGTTATTTTTGATGACAGATTGATTAGTAATAATTTTAACAATTCAACAGTGATATAATTTAATAAGATACGTTTGTGTTTACCAACAAAAATTTTGTTTCCGGCATGTTGACTAATCAAATAATGAGAAAACAACAATTTTCATAAAATACTGAATTGGTTCTTACATTCCGCTGCTGAATTGGCACAGTTATTACTAATCAGTGTGTCGCGTCAAAATAACATTTCCATCTGTAAAATCTCGTTTCTAAGAAAACAGCAGCAATCTCGTTCATTGAAGCCACTATAATTATATTTTAAATCATAAATTCTGAGCGGCCAGAATATGTCTATATTTCGACAGCAAGGCGTACTTTCACATTACAAAACTTACAGCCGTTTGCCATTATATGTGTATGTTATTATGCAAAATACGAGGTCTGTAATTACAGTGGCAAAGTAGTGGAATAGATAGGAATACAAATCATAAAAATTGCACTATTTGTTGCATTTTGGGCGGAGGTTCGAGCCTAACCACACCCAAAAAAGTTTTTACAGGTAATATATATTTTTTATTTTATAAAAAATAATTGTACTAATTTTTTTATTTCGCACCGTAACGCGCTGATTTTTTTTTTTAAATCCTTGTAGATATTTATTAATCAACTATAAATAACTGATTTTCTATTGTTTAAATTAGTGAATTTCTTTTAACTGAAGGCATTAGTAGTTTTCTTTTTCTACTGATTCCGGACGGAGCAGTTTCAACTGGCAATTAGTAGATACCCATTTATAGGCTGTTCACGCCAAAGCGAGCAATTTTGAAATATTTCCTATTTGGAATAATTGTCAATAAATATTTTTATTTTATTTTAGCCTTAGATGTTAACTTCCGAGTGCGGTAGAATAGATTTGCTGTGTTTATTACTTGCATGGCAATATTTATTTAAAAAGCTGGTTAAAGGATAAAAAAAACGGTTGGATGGAAAACGTAACTAGGGCCTCAAAAGTGCTTACTTTACCGTGAACTGGCCATAAATCAATTTAGAGAGCATAATTTCAACGACACTGCGGCGCACTTCAGGCGCCACGCCAGGCAGGCGGACCCCTTAAGACTATTGGATCCCTCGCCATATTGGATGTTTTATTTAATTATTCCTAATTCATATTTAAGGAGATTTATTGGAAAATGCGGCAGTAGAAGCTTAGATAATTGTCTTACTCATCATCGCGGACCTAATATATGAACTACTAACGCAAATTTATGCAACTACTAACGTAGTACAACATTTTATTTACCAATTCATTCTCGCCGTCTAATGACAACGAGGGAACTCCTATTGACAATCAGGTACAAACATTTGCACAGAAGCATGATTTATGTAATGCTTCTATAATGAAATATTTCCAGTATAGGCTGTTCACGGTACAGTGAGCACTTTTGAAGCTCTAGTTACTATTTCCACTCAGCCATTTTTTTTTATCCTTTAACCATCTTTTTAAAATGAATATTGCCATATAAGTAATAAACGTATTATGTATATTCCACCGCACTCGGAATTTAACGTCCAAGGTTACGATCCTAATTTATGAATGCGAAAATTGTATGTTTGTTACTCATTCTCGTCGTAATGGCTCGACGGATTTGGATGAAATTTGGTACACGGGCATATTATTTTCTGGATTATCATATAGGATACTTTCATCCAGGAAAAATGAACGGTTTCTTAGGGAATATATCATCTATGCCACCAACTATTAAGATAGGGCACTTGGTCATTAAAATTAAGGTTTGAATTTTGCCCGTGGATGAAGCCGCGGGTAAGAGCTAGTAAAATATATTTCTTGACTTGTATCCCAAATGAGAGGGCTTTCAAAAGTGCTCCTTTTACCGTGAATATCCTATAATGACCATGATTCTCCTGCTATGACACTAAAACGAATAATTTCTTTATGAGGGGCGAAACAGCCTCTTACGTCCTACCTATCTTCCCACAAGGCTGTTCACGGTAAAATGAGCACATTTTAAAGCCCTGCTAAGATATACTCGTATGCACGTTGTGTATTCTTACGCCTTATGTAAAATTAACACTGTCCTGGACCTCACCACTTTATTCGGGCGTTGATCAAGTGAATCTTTGAAATTATTAGAAAAGTAAATATTTCGCAAACCTGCTCCTCTTTACACTTCGATACATTAATAAAGTACCAAGCGAAAGAAATCATTTAAGTTGTTAGAAATGGTTACCTAGCTTTGACGTCAAGGCATGGAACTATTTTCCACCCGTCGTTACCAACTTTACTGGGCGTATGTCACTCAGTGCGGCCGTTATACTATATGCAGGCAGGGGCAGTGACTTCTTCCTAAGGTTGACTTCGCCGTGCATCGGATGGTGTCGGTGTTCGCCCTTCAGAGGTCAACCCGGGAGGGTCAGCGGTCTGTTCCCACGCCACTTCCCCTCCCCCCCCCCCACTTCGTGCTTCTGCTACTCCTTGCCTTTGTGTGGATGCTAACTCGCGCCTTCTGCAGTCACAATGCGGACCGTCCCCCTCCTCCACACGAGCCTGTAATTGAGGCGGATGTGCGCCTTAGTGTCTTTCTGTCAGTGTCGCGCCCTACACCCATGGCCCACGGTGTTCCGCCGTGAAGGGTCTCCGCCCTTGGCTGGCTGCCAACACTCCTCTCTGCAAGTGTTCTCACTCGTGGAGGACCCAACTGGGCTGGAGCCCGGAACTTCGTCACGTGGCACGCGCGCACGGAAACTGCCACAGCCGAGACCAGTAAGTAACTCAGGTTTTCGAGGTCACGACATTAGAGGCTGTTCACGGTAAAGTGAGCACTTCTGAGGCCCTAGTTACTTTTTACTTTCAGCCATGTTTTATCCCTTAACCATCTTTTTAAATAAATAGTGTGTATATTCCACAGCACTCGGAACTTATAGTCCAAGACTAAAATAAAATATATTTACTGACTGTTATTCCAAATGAGAGGGCTTTCAAAAGTGCTCACGTTACCGTGAATTGCCTATAGTTCTGCGTGAGTGCAGAGATATGACAGGCAAGCCCGGGGGTTAAGGGGGCCGCCTACTAGGTGCTAGAAATGTGTTGCAGTGTGTTGGAAAATCCGTTTTTTTTTTTACCGAAACTATTCCACGTGAGTCCAATGTGCTAATTTACGAAAAGAAAACAAACTTCAGACTATGATGGAATGTCGCTTTCATGAGACTATGCATGTTAGAACAGTTATTTCCAAGGCCTCCAACATAGCTAAAAACAACCTTTTCAGACTGCCGTATGTCAGTATGTGCTAACCGGATCTACGTGAAACTCAGATACAGGCCACCACTTAAAGTCCCATAGAAAAAAATGGTTCGGCGAAAATCTTGCGAACTAGTTTAGTGCTTCGCGTATAGGGGCAATGCAGCACTTGTTGCGCGTGCCAGTGTCGCCCTTAGCGTTCGTTCGCTCCTGTGCCATGTCACGTCAGGTAGGCGGCCCCCTTAAGGGGAATGGTGATGAATGAAAGCAGTATATTTACCCTATTTTCAATATAAGTCGTTTTCCAAAGAGTTTATCGACCTTTTTACGTTGTGGGATTTTTACTGCCTTCATTATTCTCGGAGCACTGATGGAAGAAAGAAATTTTTTTTTTCTTGACTTCAGCCAGAGCTCCGAAAATAACGAACGCAGAGAATACTTAACCATGTAATAAGGCGTTCAAAATCTTTATTTGCGTCTTGTCGAACCAAAAATGTCGAAAAATCCTCTTAAAAAAAAATTGTGACAGAAATTAAATAAATATACGATCTTCGTGCACCTTTACCCTTAAAGGCTGTTCACGATAAAGTGAGCACTTTCAAACTCAACCTCAGAAAAAAGTCACCATCCCCACCTGCACATATTTTAACGTGTGAAGTGATTGACATGCGCCCAGTAAAGTTGGTAACGATGAATGGAAAGTAGTTCCATATCCGAAAGTCGAATAAAAAGTGCCAGGTAATCATTTGTGATAACTTAAATTATTTGTTTGACTTTATCTCTTTTTTTTTAATGCATCGAAGTGTAAAAATGAGCAGATTTGCACATTATTTTTATTTGTAATAGTTTCACTGTTGCACTCGACCGACGCTTGGTTAAAGTGACGAGGCCCATGACAGTGTTAATTTCGCGTAGGGCTGAGAAGACACAGGTGCATAGAAATATTCAGAAATTTACCATAACACTGCATACGCTTAGTGAGAAACGCAGGAATTTTAATGTTTTCTTCTATACGTTCATTGTAGCGTTCCTACATTTGCTCAGGGAAGATTTAAATGCATATGGAAATTCCCAGCTATATATAGTAGCGCTGCTCAGCATACATATATATATATATATATATATATATATATATATATATATATATATATATACACACAGCTTAATGTGTGGTATTATTTCCATGCAGTGTGTAGGTTAAAAACTTCCAGTACACTCTAGGAAGTTTACCAGAAAAGTTTTTGCAGTGTACAGTTCGATCATAAGCAGGGCTTTCAAAAGTGCTCTTTTTTTTTTTTTTTTCGTGAACAGCCCATAAAAACATACATACGACTTCCCCCCCAACTACCTCACAGCAGGGTACTGTGGGTAGAATACAACTAGGTCTGCAATCTCTCTCTGGGGAAGTTGGTTTGATACCGTTAAAATACGACGCGCGAAGTCGTTGACTAGCCACTAGTTATTAGCCGCAACCTTCGCTGGCGCACCCTTTTGTGATCAACTTCGAAAAAAAAAAATTTAATTAAAATGTTCTTCTAATGCAGAGAATGATAAATATTTGGGCACGAACCCGAGAATATTCCTTCGCTTGTGACACGTTGCAGTAAATGCAATATTGTGGCCGGGGCTATGCGAGATCAGTGGCTCGCACCTAAATAGGTAATGCATCTTCCTACGCAATGGTATTAGTTGCTGCTAAAGGCTGTTCACGATGAAGTCAGCACTTTTGATATCAACCTTAGGAAAAAGTCACTGCCCCTACCTGAAAATATTTTAACGGGCGCCCTGAGTCACATGCGTCCAGTAAAGTTGGTAAAGATGGATAGGAAGTAGTTCCGTATCTTAACGTCCAGTAAAAAGTGCTAGGTAACTGTTTCTGATAATTTCAACTATTTGTTTTGCTTTCTGTTTTTTTTCTTCAAATGCATCGAAGTGGGAAATAAGCAGTTTTGTAAAATATTTACTTTGGTAATAAATTCACAGTTTCACTTGACTGGCGCACGGATAAAGTGATGAGGCCCATGGGAATGTTAATTTTACATAAGGCGGAGGAATTGCTTTGTTGAAGTTAATGTTACTAAGTTTGATGCAAACGTAGGGTTCCAACAGCCATTTCCAAAAGGAGGGCGGATGTTATTACCAACCGCGTTTCTCCAGAGGTGTAAGATTTCGTTTTACAAAAAAAAAATTCACCAATATTTTGCTTAATCACAAGTGTTGTCTGATGTTTTTAATTAACCACATTTGGGGGTGCATAGCTACCTCGGCGGATAAGTTGTGCACGCATTTTTGTCTTACAGGGCCTTCAGAAGTGCTCATTTTTACCGCGAACAGCCTACACTGGTCTTTGGTTAAGCGTTTGTGGAATGTGTTGGCACTCCTGCAGGGCTTCCTCTAGCCGTGCAAGTGTCTGGGGAGTGGCCGAACGTCGTCTCGTTGAAGAGACGCCGTAACATCACCGCCCTGGACTGTCCCCTACGTAGTCCCGATCTGAACCCGATAGAGCACCTATGGTATCATACGAAAAGGCAAGTTATAGGACGTGCAGACTCTCCCCCAGACACTGGTCCAGCTAGCCAGGAGTGGCAACACATCTCACAAACATGCATCCGAAGACTCGTTAGGAGTATGCTAAGACGTCGTGCTGCAGTAATGCAGGTAATATGTGGCAACACAGCTTGTTGACAGTCTACGCGAGTGCATAATTACCACATTCTGTTTTAAGTTTATTCCAGAAACATTAATTTGCTACTTTGCATAATTTATTATTCTAATGTGATTTACGAATATCAAATAAACGGGAGCCATTTTTAATTAAGATATTCACATACTGTATGTAGAGTTGCTTTTCTTAATTCGTTGCCAACTCATCCCCGTCGTCTATCTATACCACGTGTTTCTAAAACATGTGGACAAACTTCGGCATACAATTTATTGCGAAAATATAAGACGAAAATGTATATACAACTTATCCGCTTAGGGAGCTATGCATCACCAAATGAGTTTAATTGAAAAAATCAAAAACACATGATTAAGCAACAAATAGGTGAATTTTTTTATTTATATAAATGACATCTTACACCTCTAAAAACGCGGTTTGTAATAACAACCCCCTTCCTTTTGTAAATGGCTGTTGGCATCCTACGGTTCCATCAAACTCAGTAGCACTAAAGTCAAAGCAATATTTAAAAGACAACCAGTGGATCAGCATATCTAAATGGAAAAAAAAAAAAAAAAAAAAAGGTCCTCTTGTTGAAGCACTCTCAGGTGAATCGTGTGTATGGTAATTCATTTTGAACGTTCAAAACAGAACTTGTGGTGCAGACCAGATAGGCAAACCACAATACAAAGTAATACAAATTAAATGAGGATTTTTCAGAGGCGCACAGCTCCCTCAAATCACATGACAAGAAAAGTGGGACTTACATTCTAGTCTTATATTTTCGGAAGGAATGTACTGCCGAAGTTTTCCCCCGTGTTTTAGAAACACGTTGTGTACTATACAAACATATGTAGTTTTAGAAACACGTTGTGTACTATACAAACATATGTAGTTTTAGAAACACGTTGTGTACTATACAAACATATGTAGTTTTAGAAACACGTTGTGTACTATACAAACATATGTAGTTTTAGAAACACGTTGTGTACTATACAAACATATGTAGTTTTAGAAACACGTTGTGTACTATACAAACATATGTAGTTTTAGAAACACGTTGTGTACTATACAAACATATGTAGTTTTAGAAACACGTTGTGTACTATACAAACATATGTAGTTTTAGAAACACGTTGTGTACTATACAAACATATGTAGTTTTAGAAACACGTTGTGTACTATACAAACATATGTAGTTTTAGAAACACGTTGTGTACTATACAAACATATGTAGTTTTAGAAACACGTTGTGTACTATACAAACATATGTAGTTTTAGAAACACGTTGTGTACTATACAAACATATGTAGTTTTAGAAACACGTTGTGTACTATACAAACATATGTAGTTTTAGAAACACGTTGTGTACTATACAAACATATGTAGTTTTAGAAACACGTTGTGTACTATACAAACATATGTAGTTTTAGAAACACGTTGTGTACTATACAAACATATGTAGTTTTAGAAACACGTTTTGTACTATACAAACATATGTAGTTTTAGAAACACGTTGTGTACTATACAAACATATGTAGTTTTAGAAACACGTTGTGTACTAAACAAACATATGTAGTTTTTTGGGGACATAAATATTGTGATCGGGACACTTTTCCCCCAACTTAGCAAATCTGGGTCTATTAACGTGTGTGGGAAAACATGGCGTACGTTACCACTGGCCACTGAAGTTTTGTCGTGGTGCTCCCATTTATCCCACTTCTGCTTTCCTTTACTGCTCCATCTTCATCTTACTCTACCGCCATCGGATCTGTAGAGCTCAGCTATAAACCCCTTAAGAGGAGGATGGACCGAAACATTTTCTGTGAACTGGTTGTTTGCGCGAATACGCGTATCTCGGTAAATAAATGTTAAGCAAATACGAACTTTTTGTCAGATAAGACAAAAAAACTATTATCTATGCCCCTATTTTGTTTTTACTTTTGTCATGTCAATTGTATTCTTGGAGAAAAAAATTCGTGAAAATGGTCAAATATCGCATTTTGAAAGCTTGCCTATGCAGTTTCCTTAAGCGGCAGGTGAATAGTATAAAGATACGGGCGTATTTTGATCTGTGTACTTTCATCGCGTGTAATAAAACCCCTGTGTGACAGATTTAATTTGCACAGTACAGCGTTACGTCAGTAAACACTGCACGCCTTGCGCATAGGAGCGATGAGGCACTAGGCGTGCGTGGTAGTGTCGCCCGTATCGCCTCTCGCTTCTTGACCTTGGATGCGGGTTTCCAAGGGGGTCCATCCCACTCTTAAGGAATATTTATTTTTTAAGGTCGGAGGATAGTCGGAGGTCTGCTTACTACTAAGTTAATCTAACTTTCCTCTCAGAACAAAATACCCATTCTCACTTTCCAAGCGTTCGAACCCGTAGCCTTGTTGGCTGAATGCCCGTAAACGACCTCATCTACGGATTTTATGTGTAACAGTTATTCGTAAATAAACGTTGTACAAACATGAATATAGTAAGCATGCAAAACTAATAAGAGTCTGCAATTTTGTACTTTTATTTATTGATAAGGGCTTCTTCATACGGTATGTATTGGCAGCAAAAATTGCAAAATATATAGCCTATGCATTTTATTTCTAATTATTCCAGACATGTGTATATCGGTCGATGCCTGTCTCTCTCTCTCTCTCTCTCTCTCTCTCTCTCTCTCTCTCTCTCTCTCTCTCTCTCTCTCTCTCTCTCCTTACATCTTGCTATATGCGGAAAGTGAAAGAGAGAGAGAGAGGGAGAGAGAGAAAGAGGGAGAGAAAGATAGAGGGAGAGAGAGAAAGAGAGAGAAAGTTGTAAAAACTTTTTGCGAAAATTGCTTGAAAAAATTGGCGATTTCTGAGGTCACGCGTCGTTTCTCAAACTCGGCCAGGCGTAACATCACGTCTGCAGGTCGAAGGTGGCCGCAGCTCGCGTGTGAACTCTACTAGACATTGCCATGTGGGGATATCATCAAAACAAATGTGCATATCGAGACACTTTTTTTTTTTTCTAGCGCGCGAGCGATTCACAAAACTGCGGAATGCGTTCAGTGAAACAGGCCGAGTAGGGATGGAAAAAAGGGAGGGGGGCGATACATTTATTATTTTTGTAAGTAGAGAGAACGAGCGAAATATATGTTACATTAAAATTTTTTTATTCACTGCTGAGTTGGTCACTATCATGTGTTCATAACTAGCTCATTAAAATCCAGCAGTAAAGCAGATAATTTTATGAACGTATTGTATAGGGTTTTTTTTAACGTCACCCGGTTTTTATGCTCGAAAGCTTGGCAGGGGACGGCTTACAGATTAGCTTATAACCTAACTTAAATTAACACCCATGCCTTCCCCGGGATTTGAACCCAGAGCCTCCGGCACCCGAAATCGGTGGCGCACCAACCGAATGTGCCACGGGAGGTAGGCTTTATAAACGTAATAATATCACTATTTTATACTGAAAATATACACAAAATGCCTTTCAGAAAGCGCACAGTCCTCAAGCAACGGTTCCATTTGATCTACTGTAACTACTGCAGTGATTTGCGAACTCTGGATGTAAGTACATAAGAGGTTATCGATACAGGGGATGGTGATTAAAAAAAAAAAAACTAGGGGGCATCGGAATATGGCGGATGGATATGTTTACATTGGAATGCACGAGGAATGTTTTTGTTAGCGTTACCCTTCCCGAGGTCAGAGAACTAGCTCGACCATTAGCTCTGTCTCGTCAGTAATAATGCTCGTGAGAAACGCTGTTAACACATGGGCTTGTTACAGCTTCATTCGCCACTGGTACACTCTTCTTCGTGTGGAAACTGGACCCTGTGACAGTGCCGCGTGCTTCTCATGATTCGGTACGCGCCGCTCCAATTGTCCTATTCAAATTGTGATTGGGAACATCAGGAAGGGCGTAATGACTGTTTACTAGGTAAAACTTGTCGTACTGTTTTCTTAAATTTCTATAGATATGTACGCTCAATTTGAATTGGTTAGAAACAATAAAGGAATATCATATGACTGGAAGGTAGACTAACTTTCGTCCTTTGCGTGTATCTCGAAACACTGACTCGCCTGAGGGGGCCGCGGTGGTGTAGTGGTTAGACTACTCGCCTCCCACCTAGGCGAACCGGTATTCGGTTCCCGACTGAGTCGCTCCCGGATTCTCGCATTTGGTTATCGTTCCGGACGATGCCGCTGGTCGGCGGTTTTTCTCGGAGGTCTCCCGTTTCCCCGGCCCCCTCATTCCGGCGCTGCTCCATACTCACCTCGCTTTCACCTTCATCGACTCTCAATACATCGATTGCTTCCCCGTTTCTGCTCTTGACGCTTGAACGCTTTGTTTTCTGATCGGGTCCAGGAGTTCTTAGGTATAGGCAGTTCACATTACAGTGAGCACTTTTGAAGCCTGGGTACTTTTTTCTGTCAGCAAATTTATATTCTTCCGCCACTTGTTAATGTAAACACTGCCGCACGAGTATTAAACGTAGTGTATACATTTCACAATACTCATAACCAAAAGTCCGAGGCCACGATGAAATGTATTTATTAGATTATTATTTCTGATGAGACTGCCTCAAAAAGTGCTCAATTTACCATTAACAGACTGTATCTGTATTTTCGTACTCCAGCAGTGTCCGAAACGGCTACGAGACCATTATTTAGGTTACTGAACATACCACGTGACCAAGTTTAGGCCCTAAATATTTGGGGATTTAGGGTTGAGATTCGCTGAGGGGAAGAAGCACACTAAATCCCCAAATAGATCCGTAAAATCGTCTGCTGTTGTTTATTTACGTTTTATTTCCCTCGTTGTGGCTGAAACACAGGCATGTGCAGCTCTTGAAACACTGCACAATACGTGCACGTGAAAAATGGAAAATCAGGTATCTACATGAAGTAATTTTAAAATAAAAGTTTGTATGTTGTATTAAAATTGTAAAAAAAAAAAATCTGTTCGATCGGTTGTTATTTGAAATGGAATGTCAATTACAAGGAGCGAAGAAATAACGAGAAGGTTGATATCGGTTAGAAAGAAATACGATCACTTATTCACAAGACAACGGGGTTGCGTGAAAAGGCTTGGGAGTAAGTTATTTATTGACATGGTGACAAACAAAATAACGTCGAAATTCCTCAAGCGTGTAGTTTCCAACTTTGTCGCATGTAGCGCTCTTACAAGCCGTTCGAAACCACCCACCCCAAAAATTTCTAAACCCTAAAGGTGGGTTTGCCATTTACTTAACAAATAAATTCGCTGTGTGCTTAAGATATGATTCACTCTGTTCAAGGATATTAGTTTATGACTGTCGTGTGCGGGTCTTGACGGGTCGTGTGCGTTCTTGTTGTTACTTAAGAGATCGTTGTGCAAGTCAAGACGAAATAGCCAATCAGAGCACAGCGACAGTTGTTTTTGGCGGGAAATTGTATTTGCAACTTGTATTTACGTTATGTCGTATCGTGAAATCGTATGAAAGTAATTATTTTAATCGAGAGACAGTATCCTCTTAATCTAAAGAATAGTTAATGGTCATGTTTTGTTTTGTGGAAGAGGTTATTGAATTCGCTTTAATTAATATTTCCAAGATTTTTTTATGTAAATGCCTAATGTTGGCACCGGCTTCCCCTTCTATAATATTTCACGAGTATTTTAAAACGATCACGCAAGCAGTAAACACTAATAATTGAATATATGAAAATTGTCCATTTTACAGGTTGTTTCGGTTTTGATAGGCTAGACTTAACAGTTGCTAATTCAATCATAAACTGCAAATCTTCTTATTGTAATTTTACGTGTGCTTATCGAGTCGTTAAGTTCAAATCTTAGTTGTTATCGTAAACCCACCGTTATTGCCCAGATTGGCCGTTTCTGACACGGCGTCCGCCCACGGCTGGGTCGGTCGCAGTCGCTCGGCGAAGGCCGTCCTCGGCGGGCTGGCTGAAGAAGTTGCGGGCCGCGGGGTCTCGTAAGGCCAGGACGCCGCTCGCTGACCGTGTCGGGGGGAGGGCCGGAAACGGAAGTAAGGTTGCCCCCAAGGTGTCGCTGCCATCCGCCTCTGCACTCCATTCACGGTCACTTAGCAACATTTCAGAAGCCCTGCTGAAGTTCTGCTTCCAGGATATCCTTCCGCCCCTTTGCAAACAAAGCCTAACGGAGTCTAGAAAACTACACCACAGAGGCGACGCATCGCATACGTGCCCACTCAATATAATACTATTTTGCATAAGAACTATTTCTTACTAGTAGGGATAGGAAAAATTCGCGAGTGCACTGACATGTAGGCTAGACTCCGCAGTCATGTGTATACTCGAACCTTAGATGTTTGTTTATACAGTAGCCAGTGTTACTTCTCACCTGGCAGTATATCACTTGCTACTTGTTTCTCTGCAAGTCTGCTATTGGCTCACAGTCGTCCAGGGCGTGTCTAATAAACTGCGATGCAATTGCAAAGTCATCTTCAGTGTACACGTGTTTGACGTCTATCTTGTACGGAAATGAACTCGAGAAATGTTCCTATCCCTACGTACTAGGCATTGCCAAATACCAAAATACCCATTTCCTCCCTGTTTTTCCCATATAAATTATAAATCAAATATTGTAATTTTTATATAAAACATAAGTCAGAGTTCAAAAATAAGATACTTTTATGTTAACCTAAGTATAAAACGATTGTGATACACGACATATTTAGGAAACAATCAAGCATATCATACACGGGGTGATTTTTCAAAGGTGTGATTCAAAAAGTGTGAATAAACTGCGAATAGACTATATCTGATCGTCGAACTGTGTGCGGTGTTGGAGTATAGATTGGGTAGAAAAAATATCATTAGTTGTCTTCGATGGAGCCTTGTCTACCCAACTGTCATGTTATTTGGGAAAACCTACAGCCAACGATCCCATACTCTATTTAGTTTACTTTTAATCGCTATTTCTACGATAAATGTGTTGGGAAATTTTGTAACTTGAATTTAAACTAAGTAAATTTTTACAAAAATTTTACAGTGTTTGTATGAATTCTTGTTTTATATTCTGCATAAGTTGTACTTCCTTAAAAAGTTTGGTATAGGCTGCTCACGGTCAAGTGAGCACTTTTGAGGCCCTAGTTACTTTTTCCTTTCAGCCATTTTTTTTATCCTTTAAACACTTTTTAAAATAAATTTTGCCATGCAAATAATAAACACAGTGTGTATGTTTCACCGCACTCGGAAGTTAACGTCTAGGGCTATAATAAAATATATTTATTGACTATTATTTCAAATGAAAGTGCTTTCAAAAGTGCTCACTTTACCGTGAATATCATATAGAATGTGTACTCTGCATTTCGTAGAGTCGAGTGCAGTGCTATCCATTTGAAGACACTCTACTTGTACGTCTAACACAAGTGAAACGTTATATACCTATATCCGAGCGAGTTTCGTTTTCAAGGCCGCACGATGGCCTTGAAAGTGACGAAAGTGATAACAGATCTGCCCTCTAGCAGGTCAGGCGTATATGTCCCGAAACGCGGAGAAATTCTCGTGTGGCTTCACACACACACATTTTACTGTTGGTGATTACACGATAAAGTGAGCACTTTTGAAATCAACCTTAGAAAAAAGTCGCTGCCCTTATTTGCATGTATTTTAACGGTGCGCATTGAGTGGCATGCGCCCAGGATAGTTGGTAACGATGGATGGAAATTATTTCCGTATCTTAACATCGAATAAAAATTGTTAGTTAACCATTTCTGATCATTAAAATGATTTCTTTCGCTTGCTTTTTTTTTTTTTTTTTAATGCAATGTGTAAAAATGAACAGATTTGTAGAATGTTTACTTTTCTAATAATCTCACAGTTTCACTTAACCAACGCATGAAAAAGTGACAAAGCCCATGGCAATGCTAATCTTACATCAGGCGGAGGAATACACAACGTGCATACATGTAGAATTTAAGCAGGGCTTTCTAAAGTGACCATTTTACCGTGAACAGCCTATACTCTTGGCTGCCGGTAGTTATGCATGTACTGCGAGGTGAACTCCGCAGATAAACCCAGCGCCGTTCACAAGTGCACTGCGGGCTGAAACGTCCGTGCGTGGACGGTGCCCCTGCCGTTTCTAGTGGAACATCGTGGGGAAAGAACTCCCCATTGTCTGGCGCTCTTCCTTTCTCACAAGCCGACTGTCACTCACGTTGTGTTGTTTTCTCACGGCAAGCAACGAACTCCACTCAGGTCATTTCTACCCGTGCGAAAAAAAAAAATGCAACGTACCTTTTCCAATACATCCTCATGTTGTTACCGTCTTTATGTGGCGAACAGTTGCAATATATCATCCACTTTAACCCATTCAGATCCAGTGTACACAATTATGTACATAACGCACGTGTAGGTAATTATTGGTGTGCGCTGCACACTGTGAGACTCTACGACTGATGATCTTACCTGTGTGGGTAAATTATTCGTAAACCATCTTACTGGTGTAGCTCCTGATTGGTTCACATAACTGTAGTCGTACATACAGCGTACAGACCATTGGCTGTGACGACGAAACAAGCGTCGTGTCGACGTACGTACAGCACGCATCATACATTTTGTTGTTTGAAACACCTGAAACTGTGCGTTAAAGTAGGCCTGAAAGGGATCGAATCGAAACAGTTGTTGCTGCTCCAAATCAGCGGATTTGACTGCAGGTCTGTCGAAACTTCTCCACTTGAATCAGTAAAATGGTACTGGTCATTTAAGCTGCCGCTGGGCCGCGGTGGTGTAATGGTCAGACTGCTCGCCTCCCACCTGGGCGAACCGGGTTCGATTCCCGGCGGACTCGCTCCCGGATTTTCGCGAGTGGGAATCGTGGCGGTGATTTCTACTTATGCGTGGTGAATTGCATTGGCTTCGCAGTGGAACCTCAGAAAGTCCCACTGACTCGCAGTAGATAACAGGTCATTAACTCGAGATCCAGTAAAATAATTCAACTGATTGAAATTACTGATTCAGATTTAGAGTGTGATCCTTGCTCCACGCCCACGGTCGTAGAAGACTCATTTGGTTCGTGAACCCAGACACAGATCCCTGCTGTTTACGTGGCTAGCATAGGGAGGGGATTTGCGAATTTTTCCTTAAAATGGGCAAATGACGTGTTCACAACACATCTTGCGGCTACTGCATTAACTAAATCAGTCAATAAGGTGGTCAATTTGCTAACATGATCAGATAGGCAAGTGTCCAGACCCGTGCTCACGCCTGTACTACAGAGCATAAAGTATAATCCACTCTAGGTTACTTCACACTTTTCTGAGGCTCTGCTAAAGATCTACTTCCAGGATATTCCTCCGCCTCGTACAAACTAATCTTGACTTAGTACAGAAAATTACACCAAAGGGACAACGCACCAAATTCTTGTGCACTCAACTGTAATAATATTTTGCATGAGAGCTATTTTTTTACTAGGTGCTACCAACACACATGTTTTCTCATTGTTTTTACTCATGTTTATTATGAATGAAGCAATAAAATTTATAAATAAAATATAGGTAAAACTAAAATTTAACGGAAAATAATCACGCTCGTGATACATGATACATGGGGTGGTTTTTCATAAGGAGTGATTCAAAAAGTGCGAAGAAACCGCGAATAGATTTTGTACGTGGAGACTAAATGGTTTGGCGGTCCCGTACATGCGGGCCCACACATTCTCTCATTGGCTACGCGAGGCACTGATAAGGGGCCTCGTGTATGATTAGCTGTTTCATGCTGCGAAAGGTTACTTCATTAGCTGGTTACCGGCTTGTGTGTAGGTTACGAGGCGCTGAATGGCGAACATTATGCTGCTTTTTCTATGAAATAGTTGTATCTAGGTAGATAAATGTTCTGCAGACGTTTTGTCAGAAAGGATTAAAAAAAACAATTAGCTATGTCACTATTCTAACTTTTGTTATATTAAGCGTATTCCTGGAGAAAAAACTCCTGGAAAAGGTTAAATATCGCATTTTTAAAGTTTGCATATGCAGTTTCCTTAAGTGGTAATAGAAAAGTACAAAGATACGGGCGTAGTTTAATCCGTGGGCATTCATCGCGTGTAATGAAACCCCTCTGTTACAGATCTAATTTACACAGTACAGCGTTACGCCGGAAACACTGCACGTCTTGCGCGTAGGAGCGATGAGACGCTAGAAGTGCGTGTCAGTGTCACCCGTATCGTTCCCTCGCTTCTTGACCTTAGTCGCGGGGGTCCATCCCACTCTTAAGGGGACTATGTAGCTGCGCGTCCAAGGTCAAAAAGCGAGTTAGCGATACGGGCGACACTAACACGCACGCCTAGCGCCTCATCGCTCCTACGCGCAAGGCGTACTGTGTTTCCCAATAGCGCCACTTCCCTCACCTGAGCGGTGTGTGGTTAAGGCCACAAAACCAAGGCAAATGGATGAATAAAGTTCCTGTCCCCTCTCTACTAGTTTTTCATCTCTACTAACAAGAGCATGTTTCCACACTCTCTGTCTCCTGTAGCATTTATGATTAATACATGCAAAAATTTTGAATTCTTTCCTGTCGACTGGATTTTTACGATGTCTATGTCGTTTTTTCCCATTCGCTTCTTAGTTATAATTTAACTTAGAGGCACGACAATTTCGCGATTTCGCTCGGTGGCAAGATAGAGTTCAAACACTTGTGCTTTTCTCCTGCTTTGTGATTGGACAGCAGTTATTTAGCCACGCCCTTTTTAACTGTGAGCCCATAAGAAGGAAACAGCATCGTGAGTGTGCGTTGAACAGTCCTGCACAAAGGTCTCTCTTGCTCTCAGCAACCAATAAGCAAACGATATTGTCTCGAGTGTATACAGGTCTGTGAAGTCTAGCTTGCTGCTAAATCAATCCGCGAAATACTTGTGGCTCTACGGTACACTGAGGGAGGTAGTCATGGCCTCAATTGTTGGCCGTGGCTGTTCCAACCCTCTCTGCCGCGATGCATTGCGCCTTGCATGATTTCCTTCCCCTGTAGGCGTAAGGGGTTCAGCCCTGAGACGCAGTTAGGACCCCGATCCTACGTTGGACGTACATCTAACACTTAGAATTGGGGTAGGTTAAGGGGAAAAAAAATTAATTGCCGTCGTATGTGTATATGAAAGACGGCCAGGTGGGATGGGTCAGTTGTCCCCAACCTGAGCCTCTTATTTATGATATACCAACGGGAGGGCAAGAGCCATCGCAGGGGCCTACACGCGCGCAGAGGGAGTAGCGCCCCGATGATGGTAAACGGCGCGACGTTGCGCCAACAGTACTCTGCTGCCGGGTCGGACTTGAACATGGCCGGGTCAAGCTTCCCGTGCGGAAGGAGAGCCTAGATGGTGCCTGCTACCCGACGGCCGCGCGTACCTTGCAGCCGCGTCGCGTCTCAGTTCGTACTTCGCGCCTCCGAGCTGTCGTCGTGACGACAGCTCGACGAACGCGCGGGCGTCTTTCGCCCCGACGCAGAGTGGGACAGTATACTTACAGCCGCCTGTTTTTTCGCGGAAAGACTTACGCGGAGGCTAGACTTCTATATCCCCTATGTACTCCTAGCGGTCTTCATCTGACAATTGTCCGCTGGTGTTTGTGCGAAGACAGTCTGTTACAAGAGTGAGCCAATCAGAATGAAGTTTCTCCGATGCTGATCGTCCGTGATTCGCGGGTAGACAGATAAGACGCGTAACACTTGCAAATGATCCCACAACGAAAGTGGCTCTGAACCATAGTGCTTTCGAACACAACTTGTCCTGAGATATTTTCGCGAAAAAACAGGTGCTCCTATGTATAGTCTATTCGAGTTATCTCCACACTTTTTGGATCAAACCTTTGAAAAATCATCCCCTCTATGACGTGTTTTGTTTTTCTTAAATATGCCATGTATCGCAAGCGTTCTATACTTCCGTTAACATAAAGGTATTTTATTTATGGTTGAGTTGTACTTTTACTTATATTTTAATCGATACATTATAATATTTAATTTATAATTAATGTGAATAAAACAGGCAGAAAATGCGTATGTTGGTAATGCCTAGTAAGAAATAGTTCTCATGTGAAATATTATTAAACTGAGAGCGCACGAATGCGGTGCGTTGTCCCTTTGGTATAACTTTATAGACTTAGTTAAGCTTTGTTTGCTTAAAAATAGAGCAAGTAGGGCTTCAGAAAAATTGTAAGTTGTCATGAATGGACTATACGCAGATATTCAGCGAGTGTTACCGAGATAAAGCCTGTTAACGATAAAGTGAGCACTTTTGAAATCAACCTTAGGGAAATGTCACTGGCCCTGCCGGCATATATTTTAACGTGCGCCCTGAGTGACATACGCCCAGCAAAGTTGGTAACGAAGGATGGAAAGTAGTTCCATATATTAACATCGAATAAAAAGTGTTGGGTAACCATTTGTTATAACTTAAATTATTTCCTTCCGTGTCTGCTTTTTTAATGCACAGAAGTATAAAAATGAGCAGATTTTTTAAATATTTACTTTCTTAATAATTTTACAGTTTCACTTCACCGGCGCATGAATAAGTGCCGAGGCCAGTGGCAATGTTAACTTTGCATAAGGCAGAATGATACGCAACTTGCATACAAGTAGATCTTACGCAGGGCTTTCAAAAGTACTCACTTTACCGTGAACAGCCTATAGGGGGCGTAAATTGTAATACATTAGGGTGTTTTCTGATTCGATTCCCGGCCTGGTCATCCAGATTTCGGATTTCTGAAAACTATCCAGCCGAATGACGGATGGTTTTGTAATTACACCCTTGAAAAGTCTGCATCTTCACGGACATTTTTCACTTAACGGTAGTCGGTAGGAGGCTCCTCTGGAAACGCCGATCCGTATTGATGCGTATTTCCTGTAGCTTCTGGTTTGAGGACGAACAGTGCCCAGTCCACACGAAGCTCGCTTCGCCTCTGTCATGGGAATAAAATCCAATTTTTGCGACAGTTGTGGCACCCACTCCGCATGGACCTATCTCTTCAAACATCACAAAGTAGCATCCGGCTCCTATGATAGTTCAGAAACTCATTAAAAACGGTACTTTGTAGTTACGTGACACAGCAGCGATGCTTACTTGAAAACCATAAGTTACTGATATAACTTACGAGCCTCAACGTGGGTGTAATTGATTTTTAAATAAAGTCCTAAAAAGCTGAGTGGACAGGTAGTACTTGTAGTTTCGTTGGGAGCAATGTCATCAGAAACGACACCAGTAACATATGCAACAGTAGTGAGACAATTACAATTACACACGTGCTATACCTGCGTCTCGAACCAAAAACAATTCCCACCGTAAGCTAGTGTGCAATGCACTGCATCACGGAGGTAGTATTCGCAGCATCAACTTCGGATATAACCAGTCTAATGTCTCGAATGGCAGTGTTCACTAACCCAAAGTATTTAAAAATTAATAGCTCAGACACATGTCTAAAATCGAAACAGTTAAATCTGCTTTAAATCAGTGAATTTGACTACAGATCTGTTGATACTACTCCATTTAAATCAATAAAATTCTTCCGATCATTTTAGTTGCTATATTCACTGATATAAGAGTGATTTCTACTGGTTCCCCAGTACAGATCACCTCATCAACTAAAGATTCAGTGAAATAATTATACTGATTGAAATCACTGATTGAGATTTAGAAAGTAAAATTGTTAATGATCACTAAGAAATTCAGACATACAATATACATTTACGCGGAATCTAAACAACCGAATTCTTGTACTACGTCCGATTATTTAACTACTTTTATTAATCACAGAAATTTTCTTTGTGTGATCCTGGGAGTTCTTAAATGCACCACAGAACATTGTAAAACTAGTGTCATTGCTTTCCCAGAGTTTCCATGTGTGGTTGAGGTGATCCCATCCTTTGCAGGCAAAATGATTTGTTTTAGTGAAGGCTAAATTTTGTATCAAACAAATTTCAGTTTACGAAACATCGTGAATTAAGATTAATTTCACATTCCCTGCCGTTTTTTGTCTAATTTGTATCTGTACTGTCTTTGGTGTTTCCTGCCGTCGCCTGTCTCGGTAGATCGTCATTACTTGATCAACATCTTTGTTGTTTAGTTCCATATTTGTCGGCGAGTCCTTCACCACCGTCTATAACTCACATTTTCTGCGTCGAGCGATAGCATCGTTGGAACATGGTTATTTTCTCTTAGTTCGTCCTTTTTTGTTGCTTATAATTAATTTTCGTAATTATTGGCTACGTTCCAACGACTCGATTTCTTACATCCAGATTTTTCTTTAATATCTATCTTTTTAAAGTGTGTATGATTTTGTTCGGCCATTTTTTCAAAATTCAGATTTCTCCCTCTCGTGCAGTTTTTCGTCGCTAACGGCAATATCAGAAGTGTAGTTATATTCTGAATTCAGTTAAGTTGCACTGTAACCATTAAATATTGAAAAAGTATTTACAGTAATGATATTGACAGCGAGTCTAGAAGAGTAATCCCATGTATTGACACTATATTAAAAAGAGTTAGCAACTGAAATGTGATTCTTTTGTTTTGATCACGTTAGGTAAAGAAGTGCCACATTCGTAATATGGTTTTCCAAAATCGGTTCAGAAGATACTTTTCCTTCCATGAGCAACTTGCCCCTTATCTAGGCAATGGCCTAGCTGTTAACGAAACGTTTAGCCCAACGTACCAGTCTAAAGATTTCACGAAGTCCCCCCCTTGGTTTACGGATGTAGGCTGTAAAGACATTAAGACTAAATCAATGTTAACTTGTACATTTTATTGACGAATACGCGTGGTCAGAAAGCATAAACCTAGCTAGGATGTTAAAAATGTTCATTTGGCAGTTAGCCAGCCATCAACACAGTTTAAGCCGTTCACGTGCGCATAAAATATTCAGTTCAGTTATTGGAAAAGTGGAAATTTATGGCGTGGAAATAACTTACTAATTTCTTATAAGAACTGACACTTTGTAACCTATATAAATTATTTCAGCAGAACCATGGTAAAGGTTGTTCATGATAAACTGAGAACTTTTGAAAACCCTGCTTAAGATCTACACTGAAAAAAAATATTTTGTGGCAGTCACAAAATATTTTTTTCAGTGTACTTCTATGGACGTTGTGTACCCTTCCGCCGTATGCAAAATTAATACTGCCGGGGGCCCTACCGCTTTATTCATGCGTCGCTAAAGTGAAATTATTAGAAAAGTAAATATTTTACAGATCCGTTAGTTGTTACTTTAGATGGATAAATAAAACAGAAAGCGACCTAAATAATTTAATTTATTTCAAATGGTTACCTAGCATTTCTAATTCGACGTTAAGACATAGAACTACTTTCCCTCCATCGTGACCAACTTGACTGGGCGCATGTCTCTCAGTGCGCCCGTTAAAATATATGCAGGTAGGTGCAGTGATATTTTTATAAGGTTGGTTTCAAAAGTGCTCTCTTTATCGTGAACAACCTTTAAAAGAAGCAACCAATTGTAAAGTAGTTGGTTTGTCAGTATCAACCAATAGCATTACTGTATACACTGGATAATATGGTAAGAGGTTTTAAAAAGCGCGAATATTCATAATAACGTGTTACCGAAAATATTCAAATCTGCTTGAGCCTTGCTTTGAGTAAGGAACATTTTCCTTTTATTGGCGTATCTCTATAACAATATAACAAAAATAATGTCGGGATGGTTCTTCTTGAGCGTTTTCACAGAGCTTGTAGAAACTAGTCGTGATCTAGTGCTCTGCTGACCTTCACTAGTTGACACAGTGCGCCGTGCGTATTTACGTTGTCGCGTGTATTACGTGTTAAGTATAGCGCAATGACGTTAACTCCTCTTACGTCACTGCGATGCCAGCGCTGCTGGAAGCACGAACATGAAACTCCTTTCTGCTGAACAGTACTTCCCCAGTTAGTTAGGGCCGTTGCAATTCCAGACATTTGTAAATTGCGAAATTTATTGGTTATACTCACTTTATTTCCATTGCGTCTGCTGTTACAATTTTTGACTATTTAAAGACATGGATATGGTCCCATTTTACGTTTGTTTAGGATTAAAGCATTACTATTAAACCACTTCCACATTAACCGAAAGTCATAAAGGAGGATGCATTTCTACACTGGGAGAAAATCGAACAAAATATTTGTTTGTATAGGGAAAATATATATATATTTAGTTGCCCTAACAAAATATATTGTTGAGCAAACAAAATTAGAAAAGCAACAAAATTACTTTTGTTTGTCTAACAAAATATATCTTTGAATAAACAAAGTTACTTTGTTGGGCCAAAAAAAAAATTAGACTGTCAACTAAATATTTGGTTGAATCCACTGTATAGACTAAGTATATTTGTTTGGCCACTCATTTGACTGCCTTCGTTCGAAAATACAGCTCGAGAGTTTGCTTGTGTTTTTTTTTTGTGACAATTAGGATACTAACCGTGTTTGTTAGTGAATCTATTGATGCCTAACAATCGTATAAACACATTAATAAAACAATGCGACAAGAAACTGACAAGTAAAGCTGTAAAACTTAAAATATTTGTGTATACAAGTTGCCCTATATTTGAAGTATATGTATTTAAAAGCTTTCTGGCGACGTCAGTTGTCACGTTAGCTGGGATTGCTATGGCGTAGCGCTCGGACGCAGGTGATCTAGGTTCGAAACTCGGTTGAACTTGTAAATTTTTTTAATATCGGCCCAAACTCTTAAATGCACTTGTAGATAAAGAAATCTTTAGTTGCATCAACCATATCTTACAGTTTGGGGCAACCAAATGAGAACAACAAAATAATTTGATTTCAGCAACAAAATATTTCATTGCCCCTGTAAATAATTTGATTGTATCAAAGAAATCTTGTTTGATTCAACAAAACTTTTTTTCTCAGTGTAGTCGTCATAAGTTGAAGTTATTTTAACACCGTAAAAACACTTGAAGCAGCCGAAACAAAGCTAGAAAATTTTGTAAAATTTCGTGGCTTGTGTATAATCAACTTTCCTCTTGGAGTACGGAGTTCACTTGAACGTACTTCAATTCAAAAAAGAAGATTGTTTTGCGTATAAACGTCTGTCACTGCGGTAGCATTTACTCGAACCTGTTTATTTCGCCAGACGAGCAGATTTACATGTAAACTGCAGGAGAAACACATTCAAGGCCTGAACTATACATACCGAGAATACGGTCCAAAAAAAAAAAAAAAAAAAAAAACAATTGTGTTGAGATACGTAATTGATGGACTGAGACACTCCTTATGTATGTAAATTACCACTGTTAAACTCCCAAGCACCGCATATGTATTCATTGGTTCCATGTGGCGAATGAGCAATTGGCCCCATAGCAGCATGAGGTCCTATAGCATATCCCCGAGCACGAAATTTGCTTGCTTGTAGCTACCTTCATGAATTTGTATGTAAGTAGAAAGCGTAAACGATGAACACGCTTAAATGACCAAATATTAGTTTTCCAACGAAATGTTTTTGGTAGAGAATTCAGTTAGGATATGGACTGGTGAAAACCTTTATCATATCAATGACGCATGATGAGTTTCAGCTCATGATATTTTACGCCATACGGAACACAGAGTAGTTTTTTTAACACTGCGAATGACATGATTTTAATGCGGTAGAACTTTTTCCTATTGAATATTTATATTTGTATAATTAGAAGTTGAAGTTGCAGTTTAAATACTTTCGTGATGCGGGAATAAGAAAAATTAATCTATTACTGAAATAAAACAACGTTGATGGGGCAGTACTACAATTATAAATATAAAAGACACCACTGGAAAGATTCGTACTTTGAAATATGAACCAAATTTTTGTGATAACATTTTTGAATTACATAAATTTTCACGTACAAAAATATTATATAAAATATTTGCTAAAAACGTTTTATCATGTGTTGAAGTAGTAAGTGACAAAAAATTTCAAAGTAAAATGTTTTCTTTGGGATATATATATATATTAGTTTTCTTATTCACTCACTAAAATAGAGATCTGAACACATAATTGCGTAAAAACTACGCAATCGAGCAAAATTTTAGTCTGTTTACAAGCTGGCGGAGTTTCATTTGAATGTAAAATAGAGAACACAAATGTATCAAACTTCGTCCTATGCTCCGTTCGATAGAAATTTTTCTACGAATGAAGCGCAGAATAAATGGAGCGGGTAAGGGCGATGTTACCCGGCGTATTTATTACGATATCTTCTCTACGCACAACGAACTGAACTGACGCGCATTTTTGTTTTTAGCAGTTTTCAACTGCGCCGCAATTTTATTCGTGGATAATCTTCAGCGAAGTTCGGAACATCCTTCCGCCCGATTGGCAAGCTTTCGCCGATCAGTTTGAAAGACCCGCTCTTTCCTGTTGTTGGAAGTGCTTTAAAGTACTGTTTTGAGTGTGCCTTGTCATTGGCGATCCATTCGTGCGTTCTTTCATGAAAACGTTACGGTTGGAGTAGACGTAGGCTGTAGTTTTGTAGTACAAAAATGCGAATTTCAAAAGCACTTGACCTGCTTATGAGGTTCATGTTTGCGAGCGTTTTTGCAAATCGTGTATTGTTTCTGCTTCGTGCCACGCATGAAAATGGGGATTGAAAGGACTTGACGAGCCAGTCTCCAAGCATCGATCACTTTTAACTGTGATATTGTTAGGGGGAAAAAAAAATCAGTAGGCTATGGCCGAGAAGGTCACGCCTGGCCGTTAATAAGCAGCGTGCGATGGCCTCCAGAATCTCGCGCGTCCACTCGCTGCAGCTGAATTCCTCACAATTTGTATCTGCAAATGAATAGTATTGTTACAAGCGATGTATGCTAGTGAATTAAACTGCAGATTTCACTTCGTGTACTTATCCTTCCGCTTAACGCCGTTGGTGCAAACTGTAGTTTAATTTTAAATGAACTCTTTTGAAAGCCCTGCTTAAGATGTACCTGTAAGCACGTTGTGTGTTCTTCCGCCGTATGTAATATTAACATTGTCATGGGCTTCATCGCTTTATTCACGCGTCGGTCTAATGAAAATGTGAAATTATTAGAAAAGTTAATATTTAACAAATATGCTCACTTTTTACACTTAGATGCATAAAAAAATACAGAGCGAAAGAAATAATTTAAGTTATCAGAAATGGCTGCCTAACGCTTGATATTCGACTTTGAGATACGGAACTACTTGTCATCATTGGTTACAAACTTTACTGGTCGCTGTCACTCAGTGCTCCCGTTAAAACACATGCAGATAGGGGCAGTGACTTTTTTCTGAGGCTGATTTCAAAAGTGCTCGCTTTATTGTGAACAGCCTTTAGAATATAAATTGCGAGTCGTGGGCAAGGGAATCTGGGATAGGAGCCAGGTGCCGGGCGGCCGTCATGTCGTGACGTCACCCGACCACCATATTGGATCCAGGTGACCTGAACCTGTACCCGTGACCTTGACGACCTTGAATCCAAAAAAAAAAAAATCAAAAAAATTGAAGAAAAATTATAAAATCCCAAACAGAACTATATAAAAAAAAATTAAACATAATAAAAAAAATTAAAGCTGTTAGTATATGTAGGAGGTCCGTGGTTCGATGACAGGTGGATCGACTAAGCTCCCGTCACGACTGGTCTTCGCCAGGTCGACCAGTTACCATCTCGCCAGCCATGCTAGATGTTGGGAGGAACGTATTTCCTCCCCCCCGACCCCCTCCTTGTTTGCTTGAAGATGGGTTTACAATTAAATAAACGTGACAGAAGAACTATGCAATTTCAACCTATCGCGCAAATGGAATCACGTCTTAACATATTTATGATTCACAAATTTCGTGATCACGTTTAACTCTGACCAACGAGCACTCGCGATGAGCATGCCTTCTTTAAATGTTGCCGGTGCGTGATCACCAACACTCACAATATTCATCAAGCATTTTTTGTCACATCATACTTCAAGGCTGAGTGAATCAGTAGGTACATTGCACTACACAGTCTCAGCTATTCTGTACTCTTCATTATTCTTAAGTTAACGCATCATTTTCCAATTGTAAACCCGCCCTAACGCGCGCTACTACATTTACAATATCCTCGTTTGTCGGTGGGTTTTCTCGGGGATCTCCCGTTCCCCCCGCCCTTTCATACCGGCGCCTCCCCACACTCACCTCGATCACCTCCATCAGATCCCAAGATCTCGCTGTTAAGCGCCGTCCAAATCGCTTCACTCACTCGCTCATTCTAGTCATCCTAAAATTAATGTCACTACTAATAGTCAGTTTGGAGTCGGTTGAACGTAATAACGGTACGTTATGAAAACGACACGGAGAAGTGTGACACAAACGCGACGGACAAACTGATGGAAGGTTAGAACATTTTGCTACCTCAACCAAGTGTACGTGTGTCAATATTAAGATGTAAGTTCTCTCAGAAATGCTATCAGAATTCGCCAAAGAAGGTGCCAGAGCTTGCAACATATCACTGTGAGCTCACACCTATTTCAAAATACTGTAGAGTAGAGAGGTTTTTAAAAAATTCCTTATTAAATTAGATTTAGTTAATAAAGAAAGGTTGGCACTTGTAAAGGTTTTTTTTTCTTCTATTGGCTGGACAGTATATTGGTTTTATGAAAAAGTAAGTAGGCCTACAGGTGTTTCTCTTCAGTAAGTCTGGACATGAATAAGTTATGCAGTAAAATGTGAGTGCTCCTCGTCATGTAGGTTATTTGTAAAAGGAGATTATGATGTTGTAGAGTGAAGTGAGTAAAGGAGATTATGATGTTATAGAGTGAAGTGAGTAAAGGAGATTATGATGTTATAGAGTGAAGTGAATAAAGGAGATTATGATGTTATAGAGTGAAGTGAATAAAGGAGATTATGATGTTATAGAGTGAAGTGAATAAAGGAGATTATGATGTTATAGAGTGAAGTGAATAAAGGAGCTTATGATGATATAGAGTGAAGTGAATAAAGGAGATTATGATGTTATAGAGTGAAGTGAATAAAGATTACATGTCAACATTCGTATTCTCAGCGGCTAGAGACGCAAAAAATTAGAGTAAAAAAGGAGAGAGAGCCTAAACGAAATACTCACCTTTCCCCTAGTGTGGGGCTTGAACCCGCTTGGAGGTAAACATATTTACCATTTCTTTTTTATTTTGTAATTAACAACCAACAGATTCTAAAGATTGAAATAAGGAAAGTACAGTTGTGACAAAAATTTAGAAACTTCAAAGATTGTAATTTTTGCTAAACAAAAGAATTGCGTTAATGAGAGAGTTTTTCTCTCTCTTTCTCTCTCTCTCTCTCTCTTCCTTCTCCATTATGTCATGACTATTGAGATCCTTAAAACTTATTCATTACTTCAGACTGGTCTTAATTTTTTCTTAGAAAAAGTGATGTTCAAACATTAAAAAAATTCCTGTAGTTAAGTAATAGTTTATATATGTAGTAAGTCTATACATAATACCCACTGTAATATGTATGTGTACACACATAGTAGCGGGTGTAAGCTGTTCCGATTAATTGAAAAATTTTGTAAACCTTGCTTAGGGTTAACATTTCAGCTCGTTTTATTTTAATCCTTCCTTCATATGTAAACTTAACATTACCATCGACCTGATTACGTTATCCAGGGAAGGAATAAGTACACATGTGAAAAAATCAATAACGTTTCTATAAAAGCAAAATGCTATTTCTGACTCTTAAGAGCAATACAAATAGTAATTACATAAAATAAATTTGGCGTCCACATATATTTAAACGTTGCAATTTTTTCAATTGTATTAAGACACGAAACTTCTCTTCCAAGCTCGCTACCAACTCTACTGGGTGAATAACAGCCAGTGTGTCCGTTATAGGTTGTTCACAGTAAATTGAACACTTTTGAAATCCCTGGTTACGATCTACTTGTATGCCCGTTATGTATTCTTCCGCCTTATGTGAAATTAACACTGCCATGGGCCTCATCACTTTATTCATGCGTCGGTCCAGTGAAACTGTGAAATTATTAGAAAGGTAAATATTTTACTAATCTGTTCATTTTAACACTTCGCTGCATAAAAAATAACAGAGAGTGAAAAAATTAATTTAAATATTACAAATGGTTGCCTAACACTTTTCATTCGATGTTAAGATATGGAACTACTTTCCCTCCAACGTTACCAACTTTACTGGACGGATGTCACGCAGTGTGCCCGTTAAAAATATAAACGGGTGGGAGCAGTGACTTTTTTCTAAAGTTGATTTCAAAAGTGCTGACTTTATCGTGGACAGTCTATATTTACTTGTACGCAAATTATGTTTTTTTTCTGCCATATGTAAAACTAACACTCTCGTGGGCCTAGTTACTTTATTCATGCGTCAGTCAAGTGAAACTGCGATGTTATTGGGAAAGTAAATACTTTACAAATTTCACTCATTATTACAATCACATGCATTTAAAAAAAAGAAAGGAAAATATATGTTAACCTAGCATTTTTTATTCAACGCTTATAGAATGAGACTGCATTCGCTCCGTTGTTACCAACTCTACTGGGCTCATGCCAACCGGCGTGCCCGTTCAAATATATGCACGTAACGCCAATGGCATTTTTCAAATGTTGGTTTCAAATGTGCTCAACAGCCTGTAAAATAAATAGTGCTAGGGAATTAATTTTATTTTTTCAAATGTTGATGTAAAAATTGTACTGAAATATGTGCGACCTACCCAGTACAGGTGAAAGCAGTTCACGATAAAGTGGGCGCTTTAGAAATTAACCTTAGAAAAAAGTCACTGCCCCTGCATCCATATATTTGACTGGGCACACTGAGCGACGTAGGCCCAGTAAAGTTGGTAACGGGGGATGGAAAGTAGTTCCATATCTTAACGTCGAATAAAAAGTGATAAGTACCATTTGTGATAACTGGAAAATATCTCTTTCGCTTTCTGTTTTTTTTTTTTTTATAATGCAACGAAGTGTACACATGAGCAGATTTTAAAAGTGTTTATTTTGTTAATAATTTCGGTTTCACGCGACCGACGCATATAAAGCGACGAGGCTCATGGCAATGTTAATTGTACGTAAGGCGGAGGAATGCACAATGTGCGTGCAAGTAGATTTTAAGCAATGCTTTCAGAAGTGCCCGTCTTACCGTGAACAGCCTATGAGCGTGGCAATACTGAAGTTCGCTCGAGGCCCACAGTGCTCGTGATCCAAAAGTCTAGCGTCTAGTCTGGCGAGGTTCCGAACGGCGCACCTGGGCGCCGATTTCCTTACCTCGCGTCGTTCCTAGGTAACTCCGCATTCCGTGTGGCGGCTTCCGCCGTGCCGTGTTGACAGGAGAGGCTCCAGTCCCACAAGCGACGCACAACGGCCGTAGTAGATGAAAAAAAGGGCTTGGGAGGGGAGGGATTCGTTTCGCGGTAGACCTGAGTCACCGAAGGCGCTTTCACTGCGGTTTCCCGCCCCCAGTAGGCGTGACTCAAACCCGCGCGGACCCACGTGACTTCCGACACGGCTGGGGCCGCTGAGGCGAGGTTTCGAACTACAGTGCACTTGTGGACGGGGGGGGGGGGGGGGGGGGGGGGCGTGCTCAGATCGGTCTCGCGACTGAAGCTAAATGATGTGTGTTGCACTCCAATTCGGAATCTAATTGCTCCATCCGGAATCAGTAGGATAAGAAAACTATTAATCTCTTCAGTTAAATGAAATCCACTAATACAAACAGTAGAAAGTCAGTTATTTATAGTCGATTAATAAAAAGCACAAGGATTAAAAACTGTGCATTACGGCTTGAAATAAATTAGGACAATTATTTTGTCACAAGACAAAATTATTACCTGTACAAGGAAATTTTGGAAGTGTCTGTTATCGAACCGCCACTTCCAAAACGCAACACATTCTATTGTTCCTTTTGGCTGACGTTCTACGAACTCTGCTACTTTGCCACTGAGAGAAACGGTCTCGCATTTGCGTTGTAACATAATCTTACAATGGCGAACAGCTGCAAGTTTCGTAATGTGAAAGTAATTCATATTGCCAAAATGTACACCATATTATGCGTGCGTAGGTACGTGTTTTTGTAAGGCTCGAAAGTTATTCTAAGTTAAGTTTAGTTCAGATTGTGTGCTTTAAAAGAGAAATATAGTGGTTTTAACCATTTTGTCGGTGTTTTCTATGTATCTGCCATTTTTTTTTACAAAACGAGATTTTACTGAATCGAACCGTTATTTTGAAGAGACAGATTGACCAGTAATAACTGTGGGACGTTAGAAATAATGCAATATTTTATAAAACGTGTCGTTTTCTCATTATTTTATCTGTTAACTTGCAGACCACAAAATTTTTGTCGGTGTAAATCCACCTTTCTTATTGAATCACCGCACTATCGAGTCAGTAAAATTATCACTGCTCTATCTGTCACTAAAAATAACAGTTTGAATCTGTAGTGTCTCGTTGCATTGTAAAATGGCGGATACTAGTGGACATCGATAATCTAGTACATTGAAACCGCTATATTTATCTTTTAAAGCACAGAATCCGAACTAAATTAAAGATAGATTGACTTTCGAACTTTGCAAAGACATGTACTTGCGCAGAAAATCTATACATTTTGGCAACAATAAATACTTTCACATCACGAAACCTACAGCAATATTTGACATTACATTTTGTAGTTCAGTTCCCATAATACGAGTATACATTTGGCAATGGTAAAGTAGGACAGTGGATATGGCTGATCATGAAAGCTTCAGCATGCTTTGCTTTATGGGCGGAGGTTCGAGCCCAACCACCTCCAAAAACGTTTTTGTGTAGACAATATTTGTGTTCTGCGACAAAATAAATCGTACCTAACTTGCATCACATAGGAATGCTTTGTTCTAATTTATTAACCAACTATAAATAACTAGTTTTCTGCTGCTTGAATTAGTAAATTTATTTTAGCTGATGAATTAATGATATTTTTCTACAGATTCCGGATGGAGCAGTTTCAATTGACTATCAGTAAAAAATAACTGATTCCGATTTAGAGTGTGGAGTCGGCATGGGCGCCTCAGCAGGAGGGGGTAAGGGACGACATTTGCGCTCCTCTGGAAACTGTATTTATTTTTCTCCAGGAAATGTGAAATAAAAAATTGTGTAAAGGCTGTTCACGATAAAGTGAGCACTCTTGAAATCAACCTTAGAAAAATGTCACTGCACCTACCTGCATATATTTTAATGGGCGCACCGAGTGACATGCGCCCAGTAAAAATTGGTAACGATGGAGGAAAAGTATTTCCATATCTTAACATTGCATAAAAAGTGTTATTTAACCTTTTGCGATAATTTAAATTATTTATTTTGTTTTCTGTTTTTTTTTTAACGCATCGAAGTGTAAAAAATACCTGGACTTGTAATATATTTACTTTTATAATAATTCCACATTTTCACCGGACCGACGCATGAACAAGGTTATGAGGCCAATGACAATGGTAATCTTACATAAGGCGGAAGAACACACAACGTGCATACAAGTAGATCGTAAGCAGGACTTTCAAAAGTGCTCATTTTACCGTGAACCGCCTATAACAAATAAATTCCGTATTAGCGACGCTACTTCAAAATGCAAGTCCTACTGGGAGCAGTAATTGAGTTCTCCCTCGTTCTACATCATTTTATTTTGATATTTCTTTGTGTGTTTGTATTTAATACTATATAGCAATATTATATTGTTTATTGTTAGCGATAAACTAATTTACTCACTTTTACAACTCGTGAAAGTTTGTTGCATGCATTTAGTGCGGAACCCAGCTGTGAATCTCACGCTCCTGTGAAAGAAACTTTTTTAAATTCATATTCCTTCCTTAGGAAAATTTCAGTGACTCCCATAGGAGCCGGGAGTCCATACTTCACAGCGTTCGAGATAACTAAACCAAAATTAGTGGCCTCCCTAGATATAATAAGGGCCTCATTGCGAAAAGTCGTATAGGCTGTTCACGGCAAATTGATTACCTTTGAAAGCCCTGCTTAAGATCAACTTGTACTCACGTTGTGTTTTTCTCCGCCTTATATAAAATTAACATTGCCATAGGCCTCATCACTTCATTTATACGCCGGTCACGTGAAACTGAGAAATTATTAGAAAAGTAAAATTAATATTTTACATATCTACTCATTTTTAATCTTAGGGGCATTAAAAAAAAAAACAGAAAGCGAAAGAATTGATGTAAGTTATCACATATGGTTAACTAACACTTTTTATTCGACGTTAAGACATGGAACTATTTTCCCTGTATCGTTACCAACTTTACTGGGCGCATGTCACACAGTGCGCCCGTTAAAATATAAGCAGGTAAGAGCAGTGTCTTATTTATCAGGCTGATTTCGAAAGTGTTTACTTCATCGTGAACAGCCTTTGTCTATTCTAATTTAAAAAAAACTATGGAATATTTTAATTTAAAACTTTCTTCAGGACAGAGATGAAAGTCTGTATTTTGTTGTCTATATTAAATTTGGTTACTGAAACTTATATGTGGTTGAAGAAATATGACAGGTCTACAAAAGTCTCTATAAGTAGCCCTCTGTTATTATGAATTATTTTGTAGAACAGTTTTTTAAACTATACCGACAATGCTGTATCTTTTCTGAATATATTGCTATTTTCAAACCCTATACTCACCGCTTGATACACTGCGGAAACAGAACACAAGCTTAGCTTGTTTAAGCGGTTATTCATCGCCGTGACGATACTCTCTTACGGCCAGAGGTGACCTTGAAGCGTCTGAAAATTTTTTACTAGGCAGGCTCCTTAAGCGTGGGATGTACCTGCGCATTTTCTGTGAAATAGTAGTTTCCGGAAATACGAGTATCTCGGCAAATAAATGTTCTGGAAATACGAATTTTTGTCAGAGATTAAAAAAAAACAATTATCTATGGCATTTTTTTTTTTTACTTTTGTCATACCAAGTGTATTCTTTGAGAAAAAAAATCCTGAATATGGTTAAATATCGCATTTTTAAAGCTCTCCTTTGCAGTTTCCTTAATCGGCAAAGAGAAAAGTACAAACATACGGGCGCAGTTTAATCTGTGGTCTTTCATCGCGTGTAATAAAACTTCAACTGTCACAGATCTAATTTGCACAGTGCAGCGTCACGACGGAAACACTGCACGGCTTGCCCGTAGGAGCGATGAGGCGCTAGGCGTGCGTGTTAGTGTCGCCCGTATCGCTCCCTCGCTCCTTGACCTTGGACGCGCAGGTCCATCCCATTTTTAACGATATATGTCTCACCCGCCGTATTGCGTCATTTGAATCAGAACTTGTAAAATAAAAATTTATACACTGCAGCTACACTGTTAAATTGTTCTGTAGAGTTATGGAAACTTTTACGGAGATGTAGAGTTAATTTACGGAAGGTCACTCTGTAACGGCGAATAACGGAAATGAGCTCTGTAAATATAATATATGGAAGCCTTCAATATTCTATTTTGAGACACGAACAATGCTTATGATACCTGAAGGGTATACAATCCCATCTTTACAATGCTACTTCGTGTAGAATAGTATTAGGTGAGTGGCAAACCCTCATGGAGTGCCAATTCTTTGATTCTTGTTCAGATTCTGCTACAGGAAAAATATTCTGCATACACAGTGAAACACGCACATAAAGAAAATAAATTCTTTTTTTTCGTAACTTCGTTTTATAAACCGCAACATAAACAAAATAGCAAGCGCTGTAACACGACTTGAAATTAAGAGAGGAACATTCGTCGCTTTCGTATGAAATTCATATTTACGAAATATTTCTGCGTAAATGTGCTGTAGGCGAGTGGTTCAGGTTATTGAGTGTTTAATGTTTCGTTACATTTTAAAATCCCACTACAGAACCAAATATATATATATATTTTTTTAAATTTCTTTGTTATACACAGTGAAACACATTACAAACATAAATTCATATTCTTGTCCCTTTTTGTAAACCTGAAAAATAAAACTCGCAAAGAATCTAACATGACTAGAAACTAAGAGAGCCACATACATGCATTTCTAAATGAATCCCGTATTTCCAACACTACTGTATATCTTGTAAAAGCGTGGTAGGTAAGTGGATCATGTGTTGGAAATGTTAATTTTTTTCTGGTTTCATATCCCGCTACCGGACAAAATTTTTGAAACTGTCTCATAGTAATTTTTATAAACAGTGACACTCACATAACAAAAGTGAAACTTTTTCGTCGCTTTTTTTTTTATAAACACAACATAAAAAAAAACAAACTTGCGAGTTTATGGACACGTTCCGTGAATCATGGAGACTTATGTCGAATTTACCGAGAAAACGTTATTGAAAAAAAAAAAAAAACTAAAAAAAAAAATCCTTAATCTCACGCAGATGTTTGGATAATTTGTAACTGATACTTTCCGTAATTTACGAAAATTTTCCTAACAGTGCATAAAGTTTTAAGAGGATTCATTGCACGTAGAAAATATCTACTTTTCCCCGGTGGTGGATTGTGGATGACATCACAAACTTCTTGTAAACCTCACGGTTAAGAACAGCAACGCCAAATACGCTAGATAATAATACCGGACAGCTGTGGGACAGGTCTATATGAACTGTTACACTTTCTTTCTGTAAGTTCAATGGGCTAAGTTAAGGAATGGAGGTCTTGATTAAATAAAAGAGATAATTATAATTTCCTAATTCTATTTACAATAACTACAAACAAAATTCCCTCGACTCAACATCTCAGAACAAATTGATATCAGTTACTATTTAATAACTTCAATTGATACAATTTATAACTACCTCAAAAAATCAATTCAATTAAGGAGTTAAAAAGTCAGTCCTAATAGAAAGAGTATCAAAACCCATCCAATTATTCTATAAACCATGTGTCCATATCTGACAGTTCCAATATTTACAATAAAATCCTTATTACATGTTCGGCTCTCAATACCTCGCTGTTAAGAGCCGCCCAAATCTCTTCACTCACTCACTCACTCACTCACTTATTACATGTCCACTTAGTCCCACGTCAGTTTAGTCCATGTCCCGTCAGTCCGCAATGTTCTAGAGTTATCCGAGCGCCCGCGCGCACAGTAGCCTTAACTCGTCGCGTCTAGCGCCCTTTCGTCCATTCACACCAAGAACACGTCGTCCGCCGACGTCGTTTCGCGGTCCGAACTAAACTTCGCCCCCGCACTCGGCCAGATGGCCTCCGGCAAGACTGCTGGACGCTGGGCCGCTGCGGTATTTATAGGGTCATAGGCCATCACCCAGATATTTATCTAATTCGCGCGCTGCCTCGAGTGTCTTAACTCCCAAAATATTCTTGTGCCTTCTATATGTTTGCCAGCTCCTCAGCAGGGGAGGAGGAGGGGCTGTAACGTCAGCCGGGTCTCACCGCTATCAATCATTCCCTGGGAGGGGGGGGGGGAGGAGCTAGATGGCAAGCACGTCTGGCTGGGTGAGGGGAGGTACGACGTGGGTCACCACAGGGCGCGAGTAACGGGAGCTGGCGGCCGGTGCCAGCTGCAGCCCATAACAGAATGACACAGGCAATCGTACGAAAAATAATGTAGTGGTAATGGGTTACACGTCAATAATTCATTAACGAGATATTTTTAAGTCGCGCATTTTATTAACTATGTTGATGCGTTTTCCTTTTTGCAAATAGTTGTTTCGTTTGGAGTTTGCTTTCGACATCATAATTTGGACATTGTTCAGAAAAATTGTTACCAGAGAAAAGAAAGTTATATTACTTCCGAATCAATTATATCGTCTCTCAAGACGTCTATGTTAAGGGGCGCCCAAATCTGTCCACTCCACTCCGAAACAATTATGTTGGCATAGACACTTTTAAATAATTTAAATGCGTTAGTGAACATCGGGGCTGATATATGTTGGCTGGAGGTGACACCAACACTAGGACTTATTGCAGAAATTAACAAGTTGTCCGGTGTTACTCACTACTAATTCTCTGGTCTGCATCATGTTGCTCTCGCATTCCATACACTTTTCATTATTCTCCTGTAATCTGTGCAATGACTTCGTAAAATTAACGTTTCTTCAAAGTTTCAGCAAAGACCACGAGTATTAAAGTGAAGAAGATCTTTATTGAAAGTGTAACAATTCTTCTAATGAACCGAATTCAGTAAATATAAAAGATAAATTGGCAGATAAATAGCTTAAATATGTCACGAAAAAATAAAGCAGTTATTTTGTTTTGAAATGAAAATAATCTAAATACAAAATTTGCATGATTATTTTCACTTTGGTCGGCACTCGAAAACTTTTATCTTGATTGGCCACTAGAAAATTTTCGTTAATGAAGTATTATGCACATCATCACGCAATCTGTTAGTGCACGCACTTGGTGATTCCTCAGTCAGTAAAAATATAATAAATGAAGAAATAGTGTGACCCTATCACATATGCCAAATTGAATGGAAACAGATGATGTCGCCAGGCAGATGGTAATGAATAAACAGCTGTGGCCCAAGTGCGCAAACGATTGAGAAGTGTATTATACTCGGAACGAAACGAATTCGCAAAATTCACGTACATCTAATGATGGCCTGAAAAAAAAACCTTGCAACTGTGTCTTTTGTAAGAGGGAAGGGGGGGGAGGTGACTGTTGCCCCCTTAGTCCACTGCGGGCCTCCACCCCTTGATGCGGCCCTGGCACACCCCCCACTTTCCAACAGGCAGCGCTGGCTAGTTCTCCAGCATCACTGGAAGTCTCGGAGCGTGAAAAACTCCAGGGGGTGCAGACGTCCGGCAGAAAGTTGGGGCGGCGGTATTAATGTTCTCGGTCCCTTGAATCCGCTGTATCCGACGGCAGCGCTCTGGCCGTGCTCTCTCGCTGTTTGCTCTGGGGGGGGGGGGGTTGCCCCCCACCCTCTCACCCTCCGCCTCCTCCCCTCCACATCCTTTTCGCTTTGTCGACGTGATTAAAATTACAAATTTTAATCCACATTTCCAGCTGTGGTGTTTGCTCGCTGTCTTACCACCCCCCACCCCCCAACCTCCAACTCCCCCCTGCTGCCTTTTCAACCGCCCCTCCCCTCCTCTCGTCGGGGCTCCGCGGCCTTCCTCTCGTGACGCCGGAACACTATGGGATCTCTACTTTCCTCCCCGTTCAACTTTCTCGCGCGTTGATGCAGACTGCGTTATCGCGAACGCCGTGGGACGTGCATTAATCGAGAAGGTTTGCTACTAACCGAGCTTTCGCCCAGCTGTTAAAATCTCCTCGACCACATCGCTTCGTGTATTACTCCCCGCTTCGCCTTGCTTTCAACTTGCTTTCAAATGATTCTCGTCCCGGCGTCCTAGCAGCGCTACTACGCTTTTACTGTGCACATTTTTCTTTTTATTTCCCTCGAAATAAATAACACGTAGAGTATACAATTTGGAAAGCATTTTACACAAAAACGTAATAATGATTTTCGTATTCGGTACTTTTATACAGTAAGTCTAACTTCTTTACAGCGAGCAGTCTCTTCAGCTATTGAAACATTGTCTTGCAGTATAGGCTATTCACGGTAAAATAAACATTTTTGAAAGCCCAACTTAAGATCTACTTGTATGCACGTTGTATATTATTCCGCCTTACGTAAAATTAACATTGTCATGGGCCTCATCACAATCTGCTCTCGTTTTTACACTTCGATGTAATAAAAAGACCAAAAAGCGAAAGAAAAAAATGAAAGTTATCACAGATGGTTACCTAACATTTTTTATATTACTTTAATATTGGAACTTCTTTTCATCCAACGTTACTAACTTTACTGGGCGCATGTCACTCAGTGAACCCGCTACAATATTTGCAGTCAGTGGCAGTGACATTTTTATAACGTCGATTTCAAAAGTGCTCACTTGATCGTGAACAGCCTTTATCAGGCATTCGGATTCATGTTTAATAGCTACTGTTATAAAAAGTGGACACCTTATTGTATATGCAGTTCCTCACACGTATGATGTCTGGCCCTGTAAAATATATCTGCTGTCTCCCTTTACACGTTAATTACCTATTTATAAGAATTTTTTCCACAAATTAGTATAGATAGGTAAACACATCTTATAGCATATATTATGGCAATATAAATTATTTTATGTACCACAGTAAAAACATGTAATGAAAATAATAGGTAACGGTCAATCACTGTGTAATTAAACAAGTATATGTGTGCCCAGTTATTAAAGGAACAAGCTGAAAGAAAGCACGTAATAGTAAACGTATATCTTACTCCCGTTGCTATTATTTGTCCCTATTTCACCTTTAGATTTACCTCACTCGATGCTTGCGACGTTTGTAAAACCTTGTTATGTAATAGACATTGACAGTATAAAATTTGTAGTTAAATTCTGTTTCGTAGATGTCTGTACAACTATGTCCAGGGCATAAGGAAAGTGTCGCAATGAACTGGTACATTCTGTCAAGCTTCGGATGCCACGAATTTCCGCAAGAGTATTAAAACAGACAGGTCGTAATTTCTAAGCACGCGAAGACGCCGTTGTTATTACTGCAGTTGTCGCTTTGCGCAAGTTATTTATATCAAAGTAGCGTGCCGTAAATATCGAAAGAAGTGTGTGCAAGGCAAGAATACGGGCATCAGACATGTACATGCAAATAGTAGCTCTCCATAGACAACACTACAGGATTCGGAGAGCTTGCAAGATTGTCACACCCTGGCTCGATGGTGTGTGGTGCTGTACCTGTGCGTATCGTTCCGAAGTTGTCAGCCGAGAAGGAAAAAAAAAACATATTTCCGTTTTTGTTTTCGGAATGAGAGCGAGAAAACGCCGTTGTTAATATTTAAGTTGTCACCTTGCGCAGGTGATTCATATTAATGTTGCGTGCCTTTAATGTCGTAAAAAAAAAAAAAAAGATCCGTGCGAGCCAAAAGACCGGCTTCCGACAGGTGTACGCAAACAGCAGCTCTCCATAGACAGTACTACAGGAGTCAGAGAGGTTGCAAGGACGTGACACCCTGACTCGCCCGTGCGTGCCGCTTGTCTTTGTGCGTACAGTCCAGAAGTTGTCGGGCGAGCAGAGTAAAGGACATATCTGTTTTTTTGTTTTCTGAATAACTAATTAATATGAAGGATGCGCGAGGTCGGGCTGGTTCTCAGTGGCTGCGTCACCGTCGGGTGAAACGTTGTACTGCCGTGTCACAACCACGCCGCGATGAGCATTTTTAATATACAAAGTTAGTGGACACACTGAGGGTCCGAGCCCACCTACAACCTGCCTATCGGGCCTTCCGCCAACACACACATACACACGCATATATTCTCTCTGGTTGCTCTTCTGTTATTTTTTACGGCGTTGTGTACATCGCCCAACCCCTCCGTCCCCCACATACCAACCCGTTTTACCTCCCCGGAATATTTTATTTGGTGTGTGCTTTTTAATTTTTCGCGATGCGAAGAAGGGGCTCTCCGCTGCCGGTGAAACAAATATCCTGGTCGAGCTCTTCATCATTTCATGTCCTCTCTCGTCCTCCCTTCCCCTTCTTCACACCCTCTCTCCATCCCCTACGCTCATTTCTCTCCACGGCTTCAGCAAACTCTCTTTCTCCCACACCACACCACCTGCGTTTTGCCACGATGTACGGTAGGCGATGCACGGGCCGGGCGAAAAAAAAAGAGAGAAATATATACTTGCCTCTCTCGACTATGTCACATTCGGCCCCAATGCGGGTGCTGCGCTGTAAAGAATGACTGATTTGAAACATGGTTTTTTTTTAAACCCATCTCCAGGGACGCCGTGCAACGCAAGTGTACGGCTGCGATAACTAATTATTTCAATTTAAATTGACGTCTACATTTCTGGGGCGTTAGCCGTCCAGTTAAGACCTCTAGCCGCGCATAAAAATACGGAAGTTAAAAATCAAATCACAAACTTGGTGAAACCGTGTTAACGATGCCCGTGTTACACAGTTGTGGAAGCAACTGTCATGTTGAAGCACTATGATAAGGTTACAAGTACACTCATCGTCAAGAATTATTGCACCCATAAGGAAGAGTCGGATTGCAATGCTATGCGGTAAATGTGTTAACGATATCCCTGTTACATAGCTGTGGAAGCCTACTGTCACATTGAAGCATTGTGATAAAGGTTACAAGTACACTCATCGTCATAAAAATTATTGCACCTACAAGAAAGTGTCGGATTTGCAATGCTATAAGGAAAATGTGTTAAAGATATCCCTGTTACACAACTGTGGAAGCATACTGTCATATTGAAGCACTATAATAAAGGTTACAAGTACACTCATTGTCAAAAAAATTTTGCTCCCACGAAGAAGTGTCGGATTGCAATGCTATTTGGAAGGAAGCCGAAGTCACAAAAAAAAAGAAATGATAACAAATTAAGCTTGGTACGAACCATAGATATTGAGCTACAGATACTAACACATTCCATTAGAAATCGTGACATAAATTTGTAGAGGTCCCTAATGGGGTCTTCTATAATCCATATAATGCAGCTTGAATATTCGCTCGCACATTCAGCAGATTTTGCAGTAGGGGTTAAGTCACGATAAACAGGTTAATAACATCTGACACATATCCAGTTGGGAATAAGTCTGGAGATGCGGCTGGCCATAACAGAGTATCCAAGGCTTCGAGACACATGCTTGAGACGGTAGCCGTATGAGGACGAACATTGTCCTGTTGGAATAGAGCACTGGCGTGAGCGTTCACAAAAGTAGGGCTGCTGCTTGTAGGACCTCATGAACGTACCGTTGGACTGTCAAAAGTGCCCGTGGTGAAGACCAACGGTGATCTGATCGGACATCGTACGAAATTGCACTCCCCATCATAATACCACGCCGTCTAGACTCGTGAGAACAAATCGTTCATCTTGGCGCTGCCAACGTTACATCCACGCACGGATGCATTGGTCGTCGTCACCAAGGCAAAAAACGGGACTCGTCACTGAAGATTACCAGTTGCCAATCTGCATGGCTCCATGACAGTCGATCACGATACCATTGCATTTTATAGCGACGTTGATATGGTGTTACGGACAGGGATCGTAACGACCTGGGGCCTATTTCATAAAAGTTACAATTCAACAGGTGACAGGTGACAGGAAAACGTCAGACAGGTTTACAATCAGACAAATGTGTGTTTCATGAACGTTGACAAGTTTACAAATTTGTCATAACAAGTTTGTAGAATTTTGTGACGATTTGACAAATAGTTGTTTCACAAAAGTTTTGAGCTGACAGGTAAAAATCCGACAAATGTGTTAAATATTACAGTACATACTGTTTTATGAATCCGATAAGTATAATCACTCGGTGACATATCTACAAATTTGTAGAATTGTCACTGCAGAAGTGACACGCAAGCTAACCTATGTAAACAGTAATTTGTAATGTTTATATAACATGGCAGTGCAATTGTGTTTCAAAATTGTGTGAATTAACATTACTTGCCAAATAGCACATCCTTTTCCTCTTGGATCAGGTTTAATATAGAAATATTATCCACATTACTCGAAATTCTGCTGCTAGAGTGAATTATTATTTACTGCTTAATTATTTGTGGTAGGAATCGACTGTCCATGAATCGCATATAAGGCTGCGATCGATTATCGTAAGCGCACTTGAAAGCTATCTAGTGTGTAATAAATGAAACTTATAGTTTGACATCTAACTGTCGCGTTTATGAAACTGTTATTTTAACACTGACAGTTTACACTTTTTTTGCTTGTCAACTAAGGGGACCTTGTATTATTTATGTAACATAACATTGTCATGACATATTGACAAATTTGTCGGATTTGACATAATTGTCGTATATGTCACACCTGTCACGTTATATGAAATAGGGCACTGCTTGCATGTAAGTCCTGCGTCGCGTACAGCTGTATGCCATCGGTATTGGTACTCACAGGATGTTGCAGGGTGAGCATCACTTTTCGCTGAATGGTCATAATCGTGGCGGTCGGGGCACTCCGCGCATGTCGGGGACAGTCCGCCTGTTCTCCCTCGGCGTGGTTCGTGTTTCGTGTCGTGTGCGCGTGCCTTCTTCTATCCACTGGCGCCAGCAGCGTGGTATGGTGATTACAAGCAAGGCATGCATTACCGTACATCGAAATGACCATTCCGCACCCCGCAGTCCTAAGACAGGCCCCTGTCGAACGTGCCCAACTACCGGACTGATCTTATATACAGTTCGGCCCTACCATTCTGACGTCACTTGCGCGGCCGAACGTGAAACGTGAATCACCCGCTTGTCTCACATTTTTTAACCTGCCAACCACGTTTCATACCTCTTGGGTGCAAAATTTTTTTGTCAATAAGTGTAAGTTCATTTCACGATGATTATTCTTTCATTGTAGCAAGCATGCAGCATAAAACCTTTTTTTTTTAAATATGGGAGTGCTTTTGTCCACGTCTTGTTCGACACGTCGCTGGTGCATGGCTGGTGGGTGTCGCACACAGGTCGGAGAGCGACACAGGTACCTGTTCCGTGCCGCAACCGCCGTTGTTAATTACCGCGACTTGGAACTGCAGCCACCGGCGCGGAAGACCGCCCTGCCTCGGCGGCTTGCGCGCCGACCCGGACGGCCAACGGAAAGGAGCAACCCTCCCTCCATCCCTTCTCTACCTGGCGTTTTAATTAAAAGGCTCTTAAATTGCCGCGGTGGTCGGCCTAGGAGGAGGACGAGGGTGCGAGGAAACAAAAAAAAAAAAAATGAAAGTTTCAGAAATAAATAAATGAAAGCCCGGGGTCCGGACTCCTCGGTGCGTAAAGTCGGGGCAAACTATGATCACAGGTGTGGGCGAGCTTGCCCCCCCCCCCACGCAGGGGGTTGTGGGTGGGGTCCAGGGTGAAACACCACGCCCCCTTTTTTCCACCCCCTCCTTCACCCCTCGGCAAATCTCTTTGCTGCCTCGCGCGTGTAGTTTTTCATCTCCCGAGTCGGTTTCTGTGTCCGCTACGCCGGCAAGGGTAATTTGTACCTTTTTGCGTGCGAGTTCCCAGTCCTCTTTGACCTATCTGTGTACTCTCCCTGGCGCACCTGCGTTATGGACCTTATTATTTCATTTCAGGAATGCATTGTTTGACGAATGGGCGGGGGGAGGGGAAGGGGACGAGCCAGACGTGGGGTCACGAGGGGGGGGGGGTCGACGTTGACCTCGCGTGTTTACCCCAGGTACCCGACGAGCCTCGACGCGTGAAGAGCACAGGCGCGGTACGCCGGGCCGCGTTTCACCAGCTCCGTAACGAGCTCTCTGAGAAGATGGCGGCGAACTCGGGCCGTGACCCGGAAACTGGGCGTGCCGCACTTCCTGCCCCGCGTTTCTTTCTACTCTCGCCCGAACAGGACACCTCGCTGACGAGCCGATACTTACCAACGTTGCATTAAAAAAAATCACATATCGCCCATGCATTCCATATCGCCCATGCATTCTCACTTTTGAACCCTTTGAGGAGTATGCACGTATATACTCGGGGATGCGTTTATATGGAAACTTTTTTACTCTTGAAGAGAAAACTAACATTTTATAGTTTAACCGTTCCACTGTAGTTTTTGTAATATAAGTAACACATTTTAACTAGTCGACGTTTCAGTTCGCAAGAATAAAACTGTTATTTTTTATAATTTCTCAAATGAACACGATGGATTGTAAAACCTGTTTCATCTGTCGTGATGCCGGCCAGTCAATAATAAAAGTTGCAGAGTACAGTAAGGTATTCCAGTGTAGCCAGGACCAATATGGACATGGTAAGTTGAGCTACAGATACCAACGCAATTGATATTGCTGCAGTGGAGATATATGGGCGTCTTACTTTAACGTTGTCTTCGATGCCAGTAAATCTGTGGCTTCCTAAAGGGTTAATTACTGCACATGATGATTGCATACATTGCACTCTAAGTTTATTTTCATTTCACAGTATCAGGTATACAGGATTATACTGAATTCCAGGTCTAAAATAATGTGAGACGATCCCTTATTATTCAATCTGAGAAAGAATAATACAGTAATCATTAACGATTTTACGTGTTTTCAAAACATCGAATATTAAAAAATAATTGGAAGCCACGTGCAATGAAACATCATGAGTTCCGCACTAGAATAGAGATTTAAAAGTAAATTGAAATGTGACGTTTGTGACACTTTGACGACTGACAGGTTGCATACGTGTAAGGCGAACAACCACACTTGTAGGTTTTTTCTAGATAATAGGCCGCCCAAACGTGTAAGACAAAGATTTTTTTTTTAATGTAACAATTCGCTGAATTCGGATTTTGATTGGATCTGTATTGCCTTCAGTGACTACGAAAGAAGTAACCAAAAAAAACGAAGAACACTTTATATAGATGGGGAACAGAAATGCAATAAAAATTAGATAGTATAAATAAACACATATGTGGAACAAGAGACAATAATCCAATTAGACATTCGCCGAAACAGAAACAAAAGAAGACAGCACAATTATGATAATACAAAAACAGCAAAAACCACAACCAAAACAGACAATGTCTATATATTTTTACATACTGTATTGTTTCTGTCTAAAGGTTTTCTGTCGTACTTTGCAGTTTCCAGCACGTAACTGTCGTTCCGACACAAACGTTCATAAACCAATAAGGAAATTCTGCAGTTACGAAACTGCAACTGAGCAAATTTATAATCCTCCTGCAGACGTTTAATATCATTCTGAACTTCGGTGATTCTTCACACCACTGACGTCAATTCTTCCCAAGAAGTGGCATTGCATTCTGGCCCATGTTACCACCTCGAATAAGATGCCTAGCAAAAGTGATTCGAACGCAAAAAGACAAAAAATTGTCGTGTGGTGCAGGGCGTTAGGTTGACAACACAAGTTGTGTGGGTTCGAGCTTCGGAGCTGCCATGGTTTATTTTGTGACTATTATTCTGAAACATTTGTCACTTCTCTCATATTTACAAATTAGGTTTGTTTGTAAGAGCAGAAGTTTTCTTTACGTTGTTACTGACATCACCACGAAAGCTTCTGCTGAATTACTGTAACGACAATAAAAGGTTATCATAGTCATTACTATACAGACCAAACAAAAATTGTGTTTGTGGCAAGGCTACTCTGTAGTGGTTCATATTTGTAAAAAAATTTCTTTGCGGCAGCAAAATTATGTGTTGCAGCAAAGAAAACGTTTTTACAGTGCATTAAACTACAAAAATAACTTAAATATTTTACATCCTTCAGAAAAGCTTTGATCTCAGCCCATAGTTTAGAAATGGTGTTCATAGTAACATGGCTCAACTATTTTCTTAATGAAGGAGATGGTTATGGCGTTGGTAATGGCGATGGTTTTGTGTTTTATATAGGAGCCCCCATAAGTTCAAACTATTAAGCATGATATCAAATATGAGCTACTTGATAAAGGAAGTTTGTTTAAAAATGTTAATTAACAGTTGAGAAATTTGGACGGCTCTTAACATCGAGGTCTTGAGAGCCGATGAGGGTGAAGCGAGGTGAGTGTGGTGCAGTATCGGAATTGGTGGGGGGGGGGGAAACTGGAGTTCCCAGAGAAGGCCCGCCGACCAACGGCATCGTCCGGCGCGATTCCCACATGCTAAAATCTAACCACTAGGCCATCACGGCCCCAAGTGTCGAGGAATGCTATTGTGCACCTGCAGTACTTCAAGATCAGGGGCGTGTACTGAAAATTTTGGCAAGCCATGCAACGCGAAACTTACTTTGGCACTTAAATTTGCACAGAGGAAATAAAGGTTTATAATACCAAAATGAAAATTAAAGGTTGCTGGAAATGTATTTTTAAGTGCTTTAGTACCCTTTTCCTCTCACTCTTAATCCAATTGTCAAATAACAAAATTCGCTGGTCAAATAAAATAATTTAAAAATTTAAAAGTTGAAAAATTTAAGATTTGTTTAACACCAAAAAGTCATAGAACACTTAAATTCGCTAGTAGAAAGTCACTTGAATTAGGGCAAAGGCAAAGTTATAAGTACGCTTGTTAACAAGAACAATTCGAAATCTGTTAGAAATGTTAATATTTGCATGTCTTGATAAGTAACTAAAAATGTAAATTACTTCTGAAAGTTTCAAAACATAATTTATTTTTGAATTCTAAGTTTTCAAGGTTTATTTCTATTGTAGTATTTGCCATTTGTTTTGTAAGTAATCATTCAAACAACAGGCATGACCAACATAAGAGTTTACGCAATGTTTCGCTATCGCACAACCAAACTGTTTCTTTTGTAAAGGTCAGGATTAAATGTTCGTACAAAGTTTCTGACTTAGTTCTCTGTCTAAATTGCTGAGAGCAGGCGTAGGTCTCCCATTTTTAACAAGTTCTAACTCCTCACTTAATGAGCATAAATGGAAAGATTGATTAAACACACTTATTACAATGTCACTTTTACCGTCATCATTCATCTTGTGAAACTACCGTTTAAAATTTTAGTTCAAATGTAACTGTAGTAAGCGCAAACCATCAGTCAGTATAAAAATCGAACACAGATATATAAACTCACTCGATAGCACACCGAATGCAGTCTCGCCTTGTGCATGCATTCGCCCACATTTCGCGCGAACTTGCCGTGACGTCACACCAGCTGAACGATAGTCGAGAATACCACAGCGCTATGCCTCGACGTTTTAGGAACCTCTTACACTCGATTATCGAGAAATGCACCGCGCGTCACCCCTCAGCGCCTTGCCACGACTTTTCGAGTAACTACTAGGGAAGTAGTTGTGCATTCCAGTCCCATGTGCCAACGAAAATTTATTTTGATTTCAAAGAAAAATGGGTAGTGTATGGTTAGGAAATATGTTCGCGTTTGAATTTTATTAAAGCATGCATTGCATTCATGGAGAATACGCCCCTGTTCAAGATGTTGTTCAGTGTCTAGCATTGTAGCAGAGAGTAAGCTTGCAGGTAGTGCGCAGATATCGTGGTGTGCCCGTTGGTTAGTTCAGCACCTCCAGTATGTAAATTTGGGTGTAGAACATGGGAGGGGGAGCACAGAAAGCGGGTGTTGTTCTCGTAAAACCTGAGGATCTGCTGTGTATAGTTCGGCATCTTTGATCGTAGCAGAGGTTTCCCCGATTGTAAGCAGGTGTCATGCGTTTTCAAGGTGGCTTAAAAGCTGCAAGATGCACAGTTAAGTGTCGAACATAGCATTCTAGATATTAGTGTAGTGAGCACATGTCGTGTTCTCGGTAGCAGTTGAGGAGCTATTACGATGTAGTCGATTGTCTTTTATGGTAGCAGAGTGTGGTTCAGACAGAGACTAGATGTGCCAGAATCCTTCCAGGGCAGCTGTGCTATTGTAATGTGTATATAGGCTGTTCGTGGTAAAATTAGCACTTTTGAAAGCCCTGCTTAAGATCTACTTGCATGCCTGTTGCGTATTTTTCCGCCTTATACAAAATTAACATTGCCATGGGCTTCATCACTTTATTCATGCATCGGTCAGGTGAAATTCTGAAATTATTCGAAAATATCATATTTTACAAATCTGGTTATTTTTATACTTCGATGTATTAAAAAAACCGAAAGCGAAATAAATAATTTAAAATATCACAAATGTGTTACTTAACACTTTTTATTCGACGTTAAGATATGGAACTATTTTCCATCAATCGTTACCAATTTACTGGGCGCATGTCACTCAGTGCGCCCTTTAAAATATAGCTGTGACGTTATAGGCTATTCACGGAAAAGTGAGCACTTTTTAAGGCCCTTCTAGCCGGCATTAACCATTAATAAATATAATTTATTGCAGTTTCAGATTTTAAATTTTGGGAGTGAAGAAATATATACACTGTTTTTGTTTGTCACAAGGCAATTTTCACATTAAAAAGTGATGGGAACATAGAAATCTGTCAAAAGGAAAAATTCAGCAGGGCCTTAAAACGTGCTCACTTTACCGTGAACAGCCTATAGTTGCAGTGGCTTTTTTCTTATGTTGATTTCGAAAGTGCTGACATAGTCGTTAACAGCCGTTAGCTGAGTGTGGAGCACGGCAGTGCAGTGTTGCTGTGTCTGCAGGGCTGCTGAAGGGCTCCACTACGCAGGAGTCGTGCCCGAGGGTGTCGCCAGCCGAGCGTCCCAAGACCCTGCGACGCCTTCGGAACGTGTACGAGAACGTCGCGACGCCCGGAACCAGGCTGGACGAGGCGGAGGATGCGGTGTGCAAGCGGGCGCCGCCCCTGCGAGGTGGGGGCGGCGTCGCGGTGCCGGGGGCGGTGGACAAGTCGCTCTCCATCCTCAGCCCCTTCGACGAGCAGGAGGAGTGGGCCAAGATCTCCGAGATCATGGCGTCCTTCGGCAATGACTTCGTACGTGACTCGCTCTTCGTCAGCGAGCTGGAGAGGGAGTTCCAGAGCAGGCTTGGTGCGTCACCATTCCTCTAACATTAATTTCTATCAGTATGCACTCATAGCCTCCACCTCCCTTCACATCCCTTCCCGGCTGCTTTATAACGAGAGGTTTAATATACTTATTGTTAGGGATAGGAAAATTTCGTGAGTTCAATGACCTATAGGCTAGACTCCTCAGTCCTCTGCATACTGGAGGCTCGGCTGCGTGTTCATTGGCTGTTGCCCCACACCTGGCAGTTACGGGATTCGCAAGGTGTTTCCTTGCAAGTCTGATATTGGCTCAGAGGCGTGCAGGGTGGGCCTAATAAAATGTGATCCAATTACGAAGGTGACTTCACTTTATATGTGTTTGACGTCTATTCTGTCCTGAAATGAATTCGCGAAATTTTCCTATCCCTACTTATTGTTAGAGACATGCAAAATTCACGTTATTATTCGGCATCAGGCTAAACTTCACAGTGCTGTTTGTACTGGAGCTGGCGTCGTTTCCCCCACTGGCTGCTGCATATATGTGAAGCGATGCCCTTTCTGACTGAATTTCACGTGATTGGGGCACACAATTGTCAAATGTTCATTTATTGGTGCAGATTTACCCAAAATGTGTCAAGATACATTATGCTCTAATGAGAAACGTATTGCGAAGATACGCGTGTTTAAAGTTTAACGTGTCCCCAAATAATAACGCGAATTTTGCAGGTCTGTACTTATTGTATTATAGAGCTACTGTACAATGGCAAAAAAATTTACTGTATATCCTATTCACAGTTTCTTCACACTTTTTGAATCAATCCTTGGAAGAATCGCCCTATGGATGAAATATTTGATTGTTTATTATATATGTTGTGTATCACAAGCGTTTTGTACTTGTGTTTACATAAAAGTACTTTATTTTTTGGTTAAATAGGACATTTACTTATATTTTATCTATAAATTGTAATAACTAATTTATAATTAATATGAATAAAAACAGTGAGAAACTAGATCTGTTGGTAATACCTAGTACGAAATACATGTGTTGTTAATACCTAGTATGAAATAGATGTGCTGGTAATACCTAGTATGAAATAGTTGTTATGCAAAATTATATTACACTGAGTGCGCATGAATGCGCTGCGTTGTCCCTTTGATGTAAATTTATAGACTCGGTTAAGCTTCGTTTAAATGTGGCGGAGAAATATCGTGGAAGTAGAAGTTAAGCAGGGCTTCAGCAAGTGTGAAGTCACCGTGAATGACCTATAGAAATATATGCATTAGAATATAGAGAACAAACCTCAGGTTACTAGGAGAGTCACGTTGGCCGGCAGGATGAACCGCATCACACTCACCCTCCGAGCAGCTTGCAGTAACATAAACTGCAGTTTACAGTCGTATAAAGGCTGTCCACGATAAAGTGAGTACTTTTGCAATCAACCTTAGAAAAATGTCACTGCTCCTACCTGTATATTTTAACAGGCGCACAGAGTGACATGCGCCCAGTAAAGTTGGTAACGACAGAGGGGAAATTAGTTCCATATCTTAACGCCGAATAAAAAGTGCTAGGTAACCATTTGTGGTAACTTAAATAATTTATATCGCTTTATGTTTTATTTATGCGTCTAAGTGTAAAAACTAGCAGATTTTTAAAATACTTACTTTTCTAATAATTTTACAGTTTTACTTGACCGACGCATGAAAAAGGCGATGAAGCCCATGGCAATGCTCATTTTACACAAGGCGGAAGAACACAGAACGTAATTAGAAATAGATCTTAAGCAGGGCTTTCAAAAGTGCTCATTTTACCGTGAACAGCCTATACAAAAATAATCCATGGAAAAGATGAAAATATGCACATTAATAGAAACAAAATAAAAAGGTAAAAGTTGCGTGGTCCGAGAGAGCCAAAGGGTGGAAAGTAATACTATAGATATTACAATGATCAGCTAAAGGAAATACTTATACTCCTACTTTACCCAAAAAGGTCATGGCGCGGGAGTGAAAAAAAAAAAAAAAATGCTTCTCTGGCCTTTGGCTAGCCACGAAATAAAACGCATTTACTTCTACTTGAAGTAACATGAATATTGTATCTAAAATTAGTGTTTGAGTGTACGGGCGTAATCTCTTCTCTCCAGTGCAATATGTGAAATGTACAAAAAACATTTTTGTGGCTTCTACCACGTTGTCTAACTCGAAATTATAGGTTCCCTACATGTCAGCCAACAAAGCCTTGTTCTGCAGCTGACATTGCACCATGTGTGAAATGGGTACATCGCAGCTTTCTCTTTACTGGCCGGAATATATTTTAGTACACCACTATTCTGCTGCGTGCGCATACAGTGTTCGCGCAACGGCGTGTAGTTAGTTTTCCCATCGGGCGGTCCACTTAAAAGTCTGTTCACGATCAAGTGAGCACTTTTGAATTCATCCTTAGAAAATATGTCACTGCTCCTATAGGTTGTTCACGGTAAAGTGAGCACTTTTTAAGGCCCTTCTAAATGTTTCCTTTCGTCCTATTAACCATCTAGCTGCTGCTTTTTAATATAAACATTGCTTTGTGACGAATAAACACAGTGAATACATTTAACCACCCTCAAAATTTAATGACTGGTACTGCATTAAGAAATATTTATTAGTAATTAAAGCCTTTTGGAAGAGCCTTAAAAAGTGCTCACTTTACTGTGACCAGCCTATACCTGCATAATTATTCAACGGGCGCACTGAGTGAGATGCACCTAGTGAAGTCGATAGCAATGGAGGGGAAGTAGATCCATAGATTAACGTCGAATAAAAAGTGTTAGGTAACCATTTGTGACGATTTAAATAATTTTTTCGCTCTCTACTTTTTTTTTTAATGCATCAGGATGCAAAAATTTGCAGATTTGTAATATATTTACTTATATAATAATTTCACAGTCTCACCGGACCGACGTATGAATTAAAGTGATGTAGCCCATGAATATAATAATTTCTCATAAGGCGGAAGACTACACAACGTGCATAAGCAGGGCATTCAAAAGTGCTCATTTTTCCGTGAACAGCGTATACCCTGTTGTAAGCTAAATAAAGTAAAACAGTATGAATTGAGGTTTGTTGTGTAATCAATAGAGGCCTGCGTATTTAGCGAATTAATTTCACTGAAAAATAAACTTATTGTGATTCTGTATCGTGATTGGACCGTAGTTATAGGCTGTTCATGGTAAACTGAGCACTTTCGAAAGTTCTCCTCATAGGATCTACTTGTATGCGAATTGCGTGTTCTTCTACTATATGTAAAATTAACATTAACTTTATTCATGCGTCGGTCGGGTGAAACTGTGAAACTATTATGAAAGTAAATATTATATAAATTTTCTAAATCTTACACTAATATGCATTAAAAAACAAAATATCCAAAAATAATATTTTTTAAAATTCACAATTGTATACCTAACACTTTTAACTTAACTTACGACATTGAATTACTTTCCCGTCGTCATTACCAACTTTACTGGACGCATGCGAGTCAGTATGGTAGTAAAAACATATGCAAGCAGAAGAATTGACATTTTTCAAAAGTTGATTTCAAAAGTGGTCACTTTACCGTGAAGAGCCTACATTTATACACGTCCTGTGTAACTGCGAGTCAGTGATAAATAGGTAGCAACAGTGCAGCTGATCGATGGAAAACAAAGTACAAATGTTTTATAATGTGGTAGTGGACAATAGGCTAAACTGTGGCTCGAGTATATATATAGGGTGGTGAAGTATAGTCTACTGCCGAATCAGTTCGCGAAATATTCCATGCTCTTGGAATAAGTTAGAAATCTCACACGCGTGGAGACACGCTGTAGCAGAGCGGACAAAGTCGGGACAGAAATATCACAAGAGCATTTGACCACGAGGCAACGGGGCAAAAACTTTGTACAGATAAAACAGCGGCAAATTGGTGCTCGTTAAATTTTACGAGTGTATGATTGAGCTGTACATATGAGAGGTGCAGGCTTTAAAAATAAAAAAATAAAAATTTAGATACTGGAGTTAAAAGTTTTCAAGCTGTTGACGGGTAGGAAGTTGAAGAGGAAGAAGTCTACAGGAAAAGCGAAGAATGAGGAAGTATTGGCAAAAATGCCAAGGGAAAAGAAAGTTACTAGCTTCTATACGAACAAGGGTAAAGGAAAGCCTGAGTCAGGTTCTGAGGAGCGATCATGCTTTGAAGAATGTTTCGATATATGTATTGGATAAAACATAAAAATGTAAAGGAAAAATTATAGGTGACATCGAGGAAATGCAAAATATGAGATGACTTTCGGAAGAGATAACGAGGACCTCTGGCTGGATATGTAGTGTAAGGAATACTAATGATAGGAGTACATAAGATTCCGTTTATAGCGAAGTAATCTAAAAGGTGGGGAAAAAGCAATTAAAGGCATGTGTTAAGATTAAAAGGTTGCTGTTACGTCTAACATATTGTGTATTCCTTCCCCGAAGCTTTCCTTTCAAGCCAGACTTTTTTTCAGCTCGCCCGCGCACGGCACTTGAAAGTCAACCAGGGCCGGAACGAAAATGAACAGCCCACTAACGCGTTTTTTTAAGTTCCCGCGTAACAGTGCTCGCAGAAGAGATGCATGGCGCTCGCCGAAATAAGGGACTGTGTACGGCAAGCGCAGGCTGTAATGGGGCATCATTATCACGACCGCACAGTGGCATTTCCTACTCCCAGGTCCCGCCTGGACCATTATGAACGATCCCCCCCACCCCTCTATCTCTTTCTCTCTCCCCTTCCTCCTTCGTTCTTCACGACTCAGTCGGCGCCCACCTTGTGCCCAGCCCCTTAATTCCCAAGTAATTTCGTGAAATGGTCGTCTACAGAATATTTGACCCCCGGGATAAATAATCTGTTTGCCTCGTTTCTTTTCCCTGGCTGTCGGCAGGAGTTTTTTAATTAAAATGTTCAAGTCTTCGTGGCACCCCTTACCATCCCTGGTAAATCTCCTCGACAAGTAAGAGGGAAGGGGGGAGGGGGTCGTAGCCCCCTCTTGACCCGTCGCCGCGGTAAAAAGTCTCATTAGGACCTCGCCTCAAGCCGCCGCTAATGACTGTCGTGGGTGGAAGTGGGCCGGGGGGCGGGGGGTGCAAGTCCGGGCAAAGAAATATAATGGTCCGCGATCCGCAAGTGTGGGTGCAGGAGGGGGATGGTGGTGATGATGATGTGCTTCTGGCAACGGCGTCGAAAGGGAAAAATGGGGCATTGATTGTGGTCTCGTGCCCTCAAGTACTCGTTCTCCCACATTCGAACCGGTCGACCCGAACGGGCCCCTCAGATATGACCTTTGAGGGGTGAGGTGAATAGCTTTAGTGGGTGGGGCAAGGAAATCAGCCTCTACGATGCTGCTCTAGCACTTTGCCCTGATACCTGTGTTATCTCCACACCATAAGTCGCAGCTAAAATATAATAATATTCAAATGTAAAAATACAATAAACCTCAATAATATAAATAAAGTAGTTAAGGTCCCCGACTACCTGTCGCTTGAATTGCTATACAAGATGTTAGAAATTTACGTTTTACCACGAAACTTTTTAACCTGCGTTCGAAATGGTGATCTGCGAAACGAACACGCACTGTAGACGAGGGCTGTTGATAGCTTTCAAAACGTCACGTACATTAGAACCACAATTTTTGTGTACTCCAAAATGACTTAAAAACAGTTTTTTCAAAGCGTTGCATCTCAAAATATACGCCTCATGTACATACAAAACAATTCAAGTGCCCTGCACTGAACCTTCCTACAGACTTTCCACCAATAAAATAATGGGTCAGCGTCGAAAGTCCCATAGGTACACGCCCTGCGAAGATAACACTGAGTTTTGGTGCTATAACCAGACTCTACTGTTACTAAAACACGGTGACTCCACCGAGCCTTACTGGCTAGATGCTCACCAAACCTGTCCTTGTTTCTATTCCAATATTCAACACTTTTACCTAAATCCTTTATATCTCTCTTTAAATTATTACTATTTCGGTTACTATAGTATTACAATGACTATACTTCGGGTGACATATCAGACGGTAGAAATCAGTGACACAATTATTTATAAAAATAAACTCTTTTTATTCCATCTAATTTATCCACAACTTAAATATTACAGTCTCTAATCCTTTACTGATTATGCTGTATAATTGGAATATTCCAGACTCTCTCTCTCAGACATTATCCTGAATGCTCATAACCGCGTAGCTTCCCTAACGACTCTACCTTGCACCTACCACTGATTCAAACTAGACTCGAACGAATTTCCTCCGTTGCGATGCCGAGAAGTGGAATAGTTGTGCTGTCTGACTAACGTCTCCAGACGTTGAATGAACTGTTGATCAGCGACGCCCCTTGTGTCGATGGTACCAAGGAAGTCGCTTTCAACACGTGGCCCTAGGGTAAGCCGACGAGTGGCCGAAGAGTTGAGTGGGCACGCGTTCGGCGGCGCTATTTATTACGTGCCCCCTCCGGCCAGATTTCCTGACGTCGCGTCGGTGTCATCCCACTGTCCCCTTGGCTCCCCTCACCCGAGGTGTGTCTCACACACGGCCAGTGTGGTGTGTTGGCATATTCCTATCCTATATGCCTTACACAACAACTGCACGTCAATTCAGAGCCTTGCGCTTAGTGGCGATGACGTACTTGATGCGCGAGGCAGTGTCTCCCTTAATGCTCATGCGCCTATCTGCCTCAAACGCGGAAAAAAAGCTGACTCATTTCGTAACCAGCAATAACACCATGAATCCATTCTGACCCAGTGGACAAAATTGTGTGCGTAATGCACAGTAATGATATATTTGTACTGTACTGTGTACTAAGAAGTTCATTCACAAATGATCTTACCTGTGGGTAATGTTAATTAACCCGCTTATATGTGTAGGTTATGAATTGGGACACCCGAATCTCGCGAAAGTATTTCACGACCAGTTGTGTTTCGTAACACTTTAACTCAGATCCATTTTCGTGATTGGATGGTTTCCTGGTTACGCTTCTTAGGTGTATGCCCGCGAATCAAAGACGCACAGTATTGAATTTACCTAGTTCTGATTGGCCAGTTATGCAGGAGAAGATTTTCTCACAAAGACAAGGCTCCAATAAGCGAAATAAAACAGTCGGCATGCCCGTAGGGTATTGAAATCTAGCATGTGCGGAAATCTTTTCGCGAAATTCGGGTGTCCCTAGTTATGAATGTTTCATATTACTGTAGTCGAGCGTATAGTGTGCAACGCGTTGGTTGTGATAACGAAACAAGAAGTTTCTTGGCTTACGTACAACTAATACAAAAATATTTATCTGCAATATCTATAACTAGGGCTACCTGTTTTGCGCTAAGGGCTAGACTCCGATGTCCTATGGCGTAATGCAGTTTTCCTTCGGTTATTGGCCGCGTGTCTTTGTCGGGAGACAGTTCCTTACCTGACTGGGCCAATCAGAATAAAGTAACTTCAACACTGTGTGCCTGTGAACCGCGGGCGGACACCTGCAATGCGTGGCAGTTAAAATCATCCAATCACGAAAATGAATCATAGTTCTAGTTTTTTGGAGTGCAAGTTGTCCCGAAATCTCTTCGCGAATAACAGGTGGGGGTATTATAACTTTTCATTAAATAGAGCCTAAAAAGGGTTATGCTGACGTTCTCCGAAATTAAGGTTAAGTAATGGTTCCACCATAATTATTATAAACGTCCTTATAATTCAAGTTTATTATGAAAGGGTCATGTGTGCCTCATTTCGGAGAAAGCTTTTCAAACAAGTGTGACTCCATCTTTAATCTAATAGACAGGGACAGGAAAATTTCGCGTTTTAAAATACTCTAACGCTTCTATGTCTTTTCGAGCGTCAGCTTTATGTTCATTGGCTGCTGCTTCAAAGTGTAGCCAGTTTTACACGAGACCAGGTGGTACGGGATTCCGTAATTGTTATCTTACAGGTCTGTTATTGGGTCAGAGTTCATCCGGACATGTCTAAAACCCATATCACACTGTCAAATTTTTCCGTCCAACTGATTTCAACAAGTTTGGTCAAATAAAGTGACGTATAGGTCAAACATTTGAAGATTGGACCGGTTCTAAAATTCCTTGGATGTTTGACGGTCTCAGCCAGTCAGAATATGCACGACTAAAACGGACGTCAAGATACTTTAAAATAACGAACAATCGCTGGAAGCTAAGTAGGTTATGAAGATAATTAATTTATATAGAAGCAGTATGGGTATTAAGGTTATTTTAAGTGAATATTGCACATAATATTATGAACTCAAGGTTATTAAATTTCACTGTGCAGGGAACTTCTCTGATAAATACAATTTGAATTTAGTAAAGAAGCGGAAATAAATTACAACATTACTTACATTTCTCGGTGTAATGGACTGCATGGAAAAACAAAAGCAATATCTCACTATGAAAATAACTTTTATATAATAATTAAAATTATATTCTCCCAGTAAAACAATATGACAGTGTGACAAATTTTCAAACTCACTCAAGATTACTTGATTTTGTTGGAAAAATTTGATGGCAGTAATTTTTCTTCAAATTTTACTGTCAAATATGACAAATTTGACAGTGTGACAGGGGTTTAATAAATTGAGATCCATTTGCTAACAGAACAGATATGTGCATGTGTTTGAAGTATAGATTGTCCTGTAATGAGTTGGCGTATTTTCCTGTCCCTAGTGTAACACAAAAATTTTAAATAATGAACGGCATCAACCTGGAAGTAAGTGAAGTTACTGCGGTTTGCATGCACATGATACTACTTTATTTGTTCGCTGCCAACATTGCAATGAAATATTTCTGTGAGGCAGCTGTAGCCGTAGGTCATCCGACGGTATGTTGCAGCGCTTGTAAATCATTCTGGTGTCGATGCTTGCAGGCCTGAACCGTTCGGCGAGCAACAGCCCGGTGGTCGGCAGCGCCGTGGGCCAATGGTTGGCCAGCATGGGGCTGGCGGAGTACGAGTCCGTCTTCCACAATCACGGCTTCGATGATCTCGACTTTATTGTGAGTACACTGCACGTGTTTCACCTGGGGGCTGTTCGCGGTATACTGAGCACTTTGGAAAACCCTGCTTATCATCTACTTGTATGCACGTTGTGTATTTCTTCGTCTTATGTGAAATTAATATTGCCAATAGGCCTCATCTATTCATGCCCCGGTCAAGTTAAGAAGTAAATATTTTACAAATCTGTTTATTTTTTTTATCTTAATACGATAAAAAAAAAGCAGAAAGCGATAGAAATTATTTAATTTATTACAAATGGTAACCTAAAACTTTTTATTCGACGTTAGTATATGGGACTACTTTCCCTCCATCGTTACTAACTTTACTAGGCGCATGTCACTCAGTGCGCTCGTTAAAATATACGCAGTTAGGAGCAGTGACTTTTCCCCAGGGTTTATTTCAAAAGTGCTCACTTTATTGCGTACAGCCTATACTTGCTTGTGTCTTGAAGCCCGTGATTGCCTAATCATGGACTGTGCAGGGCGTATCCGTGCTAACTGTTGTCCAATGACAAGCGCAGTACAAAATCATAAGTGCCTGAAGTCTTAGCCTGTCTTCAAATAATAACGCGAATTTTGCAGATATCTAATTATTAGAGACCCGAGAATTTCGCGAGTTCATTTATAGACAAGTTGGAATTCACACACTTGTACGTTCATCTTGCGTTTGGAAAATTCGTCGAGGGTCGTTTGACACCTCCTGGAATTAAATGAGCCAATAACAAACATGCAACAAATTGTGCGCCCAACTACGGCCTTTTACTACCACATTAACCAACAAATAAAGAGTTTATATATGCTGTTCACTGTAAAATGAGCACTTTCGAAAGCTCTGTTTAAGATCTACTTGTGTGCACGTTGTGTAGTCTTCAGCCTTGTATAAAGTCAACGCTGCTATGGGCCTCATCACTAGGGATAGGAAAATATCGCCAGTTCAATGACCCTTAGGCTAGACTCCACAATCGTGTGTACACTTGAGCCTTAGATGTTTGTTCATTGGCTGCTGCCTCAGAGACTAGCCAGTGTGACTTCACACCTTACATTATGGCACACCATACTTGTTTCGTTGCCAGTCTGCTATTGGTTAAGTCGTCCAGGGGAGTGTCTAATGAATTGTGGTCCAATTGCAAAGGTGACTTCAATGCACACGGGTTGGAAGTCTAGCTTGTCCTCAAATGAATTCGCGAAATTTTCCTATCCCTACTCATCACTTATTTCACGCGTCGGTCAAGTGAAATTGTCAAATTGTTAGATAAGTAAATATTTTACAAATCTGCTCATTTCTACATTACGATCCATTAGGGGAAAAAAAGCGAAATAAATTATTTAAGTTAGCACAAATAGTAACCTTAAGACTTTAAGAAATGGAACAACTTTCCATCCATCGTTACCAACATTATGGCGCGCATGTAACTCAGCGCGCCCGTTAAAATATATGCAGGCAGGGGCAGTGGCTTTTTTCTAAGATTGATTTCAAAAGTGCTTGCTTTACCGTGAGCAGCTTTTATCTGTATGAGAGTATATAAGACTGCAAAGTCTAGCCTAAAGGTCATTGAACTCGCGAATTTCTCAGGTCTCTACTACTTTTAAATAGGGATGGGAAATTTTCGCGAGTTCAATGACCTGTAGGCTAGACTTTACAATCCTTTGTAGAGTCTCGAGCCGTAGATGTTTCTTCATTGGCTGCTGACCCAGTGTCATCCCACACCTGGCAGTATTGAATTAGCTTCTTGTTCTCTTGCAAGTCTGCTATCGGCTCATAGTTGTCCATGACGTGTATAGTAATCTCTGATTCATAAAGCCACGAGTATTTCGCGGATTGAGTTGGCAGCGAGCTAAGCTGGACAGTCCTCTATACACTCGAGACATTGTCGTTTGTTTATTTGTTGCTGTGATCATGTGAGGCCTCTGTACAGGACTGTCGAACACTCACACTGCTGCTTCCTGCTTATTAATGGCTCACAGTTAACCGGGGCGTGTCTAAACAACTGTCGCCCAATCACAACAGCAGGAGAAAATAACAAGGGTTTGGAGCCCACCTCGCCTCCGAATGAATTAGCGAAATACTCGTGGCTCTACCAATAGGACGATGGTGAGTTCTAACACAGACATCACTAGAACTGGTGTTCTTGCAGTAGTGGATATTGGTGACTCAGTTCAAGTGTCAGTAAATGTGTGCAGACCTCAATGTGTTAAAAGTGTGTAGAAACCGATAAACAAATTCATTTGAGGACAAGATAGACGTCTAACGCGTGTACAACGAAGTCACCTTTGCAATTGTATCACAGTTCATTATACATACCATAGCCGACTCTGATCCAATAGCAGGCTTGCAAGGAAACAAGTAGCTAGTGCCATACTGCCAGGTGTGTACAGGCTGTTCACGGCAAAGTGAGTACTTTTGAGGTCCAAGTTACTTTTTCCTTTCAGCCATTTTTTATCCTTTAACCACCTTTAAAAAAATATTGTCATTTAAGTAATAAACACAGTATGTATATTCCACCGTACTCGGAAGTCAACGTCTAAGACTACAATAAAATATATTTATTGACTATTATTCCGAATGAGAGGGCTTTCAAAAGTGCTCACTTTACCGTGAACAGCCTATAGTAGCACTGGCTAGTCTCTGAGGCAGCAGCCAACGAAGCAACATCTGAGACTCGAGTGTACACAGGACTGCGGAGTCTAGCCTAAAGGTCATTGAACTCGCGGAATTTTCGAATCCGAAAAATTCGCGAGTGCAATGACATGTAGGCTAGACTCCACAGTCATGTGTATACTCGAGCCTCAAGATGTTTGTTCGTAGAGTAGGCAAAGTTACTTCTCACCTGGCAGTATATCACTTGCTACTTGTTTCTTTGTAAGTCTGCTATTGGATCAGAGTCTTCCAGGGCGTATCTAATAAACTGCGATCCAATTGCAAAGTCAACTTCAGCGTACACGTGTTTGACGTCTATCTTGTCCTGAAATGAACTCGCGAAATGTTCCTATCTCTACCTATAAGGGTGTGCGGAATGTGTAGTAGTGGTGAGTGTGTGTGTGTTGTCAGAACGGCGTGCTGGAAGAGCAGGACCTGCGCGAGATGGGCGTCACGGGGGCGGGCGACGTGCTGTCCATCCTGGAGGCGGCGCGGGCGTTGCCCGCCAAGGCGGCGGCGGTGGCGGCGGCCGCCTCAGAAGGCCAGACGGTGGACCAGTGGCTGCGCGCCATCTCGCTGGCGGGCTACACTGACACGTTCCGCCGCCACCTCTACACCGAGATGGAGCGTGTCAGGCGCGTCTGGGAGGTAGAGTTGACGGCGGTGCTGGAGATACACAAGGCGGGCCACCGCAGGAGGATACTGGCGTCTGTCTGCGGCGGACAGCAGCATGGTGCCGGGCCCAACCTCGAGGACATCAGCGCTGACCTCTGCCTGCTGGTCAGTCGCCACACTAAACATTGCTCGCCACCGTCAACTGAGCTCTTCTCAAAGCCCTGCTTGCGATCTGCTCATATGCACGTTGTGTATTGTTCCGCCCTATTAACATTGACATGGGCTTCATCGCTTTATTCATACGTCGGTGAAATTATTAGCAAAGTACATATTTTACAAATCTGCTAATTTTTGCACTTCGATGCATTAAAAAATCAACCAGAAAGGGAAATAAATAACTAAAGTTATCACAGATGGTTACCTAACACTTTTCAGCTGACGTTAAGATATGGAACTACTTTTTTTCCATCGTTACCAACTTTACTGGGCGAATACCACTCAGCGCGCCTGTTAAAATATATGCAGACAGGGACAGTGACTTTTTCCAAAGTTGTCGTGTGTTAACACTTTCAGTCCCAGGGTCCACGGTCGAGGAAGTATCACACGCGAAGGGACCGCGGTGGCTGAGCTGTTAACCTGCTCGTCTCCCACAAGGCGAACCGGGTTCAATCCCCAGCCGGGCCATAGGATTTTTTTTCCCCCACTAGTGGGAATCGTGCCGGACGATGCCGTTGGTCGGCTGGTTTCATCGGGGATCTCCCGTTTCCCCGGCCCCTTTTTATTCCGGCGGCGCTCCATACTCACTTCAATCACCTACATCTGCTCTCAAGATCTCGCTTTTAAGAGCCGCCCAAATGTCGTCACTTTGTATTGGACATTAAGATTTTGGTTGGCACTGTATACTCCACGGAATCAGTGCTGGAAATTCACAAGGCCGGGCACCGCAAGTGGATCCCGGCGTCACAGTGTCAAAATTGATTAGTTATATTATTAATGTTAGCAGGCAGATTGTACATTACTTTTCATTTAGTTGACCTTGAGGACATCAGCGCCCGATTTATGTCCGCTGCTCAGTCACCCTCACACATGAAGGTTTATGCCACTCAGGTGAGGAACTGATGGTTGTTAGCGGTAAAGTGAGCACTTTTGAAAACCCTCTCATTTGGAATAGTAGTGAATAAATATATTTTATTTTACCCTTAGACATTAACTTCCGAGTCCGGTGAAATATACACACTGTGTTTATTACTTACATGGTAATATCTGTTTTAAAAAAAAATGGTTAAAGGACAAAAACTGGCTGCAAGTAAAAAGTAACTAGGGCTTCAAAAGTGCTCACTTTACCGTGAACATCCTATACTCGCTTTTAAGCTGGCGGTTGACGCAGAAATTGTAATTATTTGTGCGTTAAATTTCATGCTTGACTCGAATTGCGATACATATACTTTTCCCCTGCCAAGATTTTGAACTATAAACTTTATTTCGTAACTGATATTCTCACCCTCCAGTGGTGCCTACAAGAGCAAACCGTAAAAATACAACTGTGTTACGCATTGAACTTTAATAAGTAAACGTATTTAAATGGGAGAGTGGTGTGTGTGTGTGTGGGGGGGGATGGGGGGGGGTTAATATTAGTAATTTAAGTGGGAAATAAAGATAGCCACCATCAAAAGGAACTTTGCAATTTTCTCCATAACGGTAAGGAAACTGAGCAGGTAAGGCCTAAAATAATATTTTTAACCATTGCACTATTCAATTGTCATATATATATATATATATATATATATATATATATATATATATATATATATATAATGCAGCAATATTGTAAACCAATGGTTTGCTAATGCCGATTAACGACATAATATTAAACAATACGTGAACATTTCCGTTTTGTATCCACTCTCGGGTGAAAAACAAAGTTTATTACTTACGTAGGTTATAAATAGACCCACGAGTATTTCGCGGATTGATTTTGCAGGAAGTTAGACTTCACAGACCTGTATACACTTGAGACACTATTGTTTGCTTATTGGTTGCTGAGAGCAAGAGATGCCTTTGTGCAGGATTGTTCAACGCACACTCACGCTGCTGTTTCCTGCTTCTTACTGGCTCGCAGTTAAAAAGGGCGTGGCTTAATAACTGCTGTCCAGTCACAAAGCAGGAGAAATAGCACGTGTTTGAAGTCTACCCTGCCACCGAACGAAATCGCGAAATACTCGTGGCTCCAGTTATTATAACACAATACAAATATAAACATTTTACACAATTAGGTCTATTTTTTGCTGAAAATTGTAACTATCCCGTTTACGTACAGACAGAACGGAAAAATCTGGTACACTTGCGGCGCCAGGGCATTCTGGCGGCGAAAATTTTTAGTTGCCAAACCAAAAACATCGAGCGTCCCAACATTAGTATAATAAATCTTATCCCCACACACACACACACACGTCGCCAGCTAGGGTTGCCAACTTTTATTCCAGATTTCCCACAAGGAGCACACTTCCGGCAACTCTTCACGCATCATCTGGCCCTGAAACGATCAAATAAAATTGTTAATTAAAACGGTTCTAAATACCATCTGCGACAAGCATAAGTCATGCATCAATATCAACGAAAAATTCCTCTGTACATATAGGCTACAACAAACTATTGGTTGCAACTGTACTTAATGCGTTGTGATTTGAATTACTCATTTAAACTGCTTTAAAATACCCTAAAACAGCAAACACTATATATATATATATATATATATATATATATATATATATATATATATATATATATATATATATATATATTCCACATCTCGGCAAACACTACTTCTGCGAACGCTGTTGCTGATGGATGTCACTGCAGCATCAGTTGTAACTATATGTGGCCATTGGAGTGCAGCATCAGAAAAAAAGCTTCTTACACAATCGAAAACTTTAACATTTGACTTTACATTTTCTTTCCTTTCGCGAAATCACACTTTAAGCCCCTGTCAGTCACACTGTCAGATTTTTCCGTCGAACTGCTTCCGATAAGTTTGGTCAAGTTGGACAGTTATGACGTCATCGAAATGTCATAACCGCCGTCGTATTTATATACCGATAAGAAAATCGCCCTACAATAAAATAATGCACATTCTACACAACCCATGTTAGATTCTCAGAGCAAATTAGCTGCTTAACTTTGATTTGAAATTTCAACTTTTTGAAATCGTAAAGTCAATAGTGCTTGGCTTTACTTTTGACAGTTAAATTGCGTTAAGTTCCATAAGAAACAACACGTCGAAAGCAAACGTAAAGTAAAATGTTAAAGTTTTTATTTGTGTAAGGGCCTTACACGTACTTGTAATCGCGGTATGGTCGATTACTGACGCTGTGTTTATTAAGTATCAGTTTATTTTCTAAAAAAAAATCTGAGAGACGGGATATTGGGTGTCCTGTCTTATGTCCATACGGGATAATACGTTCAGCCCGGGATACGGGAAATCTCGTACAATAAGGAACAGTTGGCAACCCTACTACCAGCAAGTGCGGCAGTTTTTCTTACAAACAGCCAACTTAGAAACATGTAACTTCGGACATTATAAGTTATACTAGTTCTAAGTGGCGTAGTTTTATGCATGTGAACTTTCTAACGTACGTATTTCTTATTTACGGTAGTTCTAAGCTGTTATTTTCTACTGTACAACTGTTCCAAGTTGCGTGCTTCTGAATTACGATCGTCCAAAGTTTTGATTTTCTTTGTAACAGTGTGTCCAAGCTATGTGGTTATTATTGGCGAAACATTTGTTTCTTTGATTGTGGCAGATATTTTCACACGATCTCGCAGTCAAAGTCTGCGTAATTATTACTTTTAGAGCCAGGGGCTAGAAGGATAACAGTTCTGGACCAAGAGCTCATTCTTTACTAGTTTTTGGAAGTTGGAGAGTTCAGCTCTGTTCGTTTTCCAGCAGATGTCATTTGCTTGAAGAGCGTGATATTCATACAATACTGACAATCTCAGCTTTTTATCAGGACAAATTAAAACTTTTCACGTTCGAAAGGGGATTATCAGTGAAAAGGCGATAAGGGACTGTGCTTTTGAAGCCGCGTTAACGTAGTTTAAACTATACGAGCGTTTTAAGCGCCTAGACAGTCTGCGTTAATCGGGCGTCAGCGCTTTCAACGCAGTCAGATGCGTTGGCAACGCTGATCAAACTATACGATGCGCTTTCGCAGAAGATTCAACGCCGCGCCTGTCCGGTGTACTTCAGTTTTTGGTTTTGGTTTTTGAAGATAGTTGGACGGCTCTTAACACCGAGGTCTTGAGTGACGATGGGGGTGATTAAGGTGAGTATGGAGCAGTTTCGGAATGAAAGGGCGGGGGAAACGGAAGATCCCCGAGAAAACCCGCCGACCAACGGCACGGTTCCCACATGCGAAAATTAGGATTGAACCCGGATCGCCTTGGTGGGAGGCGAGCAGGCTAACCACTCGGTCACCGTGGCCCCTAATTGGCGATGTGTAACGAGGAAAAGTTTATTCATGAAAATTATGATTGGCCACCCAAGTATGATTTACAGACCAATGACTGTAGCAATACGCTAATAAAAGTGAAATGCTTTGAGTGAATGCAAGATAAATGTATCCACATGCATTCTGTGTACCTTTCATGGTTACCTCCAACTTTTATGAAGCCCTACTTATGTTATAGTTTCTGGTTATCCCTCATACTTAGGGATAGGGACATTTCGCGAGTTCATTTCAGGACCAGATAAACGTCAAACACGTGTACACTAAAGTGGACTTTGTAATTGGATCGCAGTTTATTAGACACGCCCTGGACGACTCTGAGCCAATAGCAGACTTGCAGGGAAACAAGTAGCGAGTGACGTACTGCCAGGTGTGAAGTAACACTATCTACACCATGGGGCAGAAGTCATTGAACAAACATCTGAGTCTCGAGTATACACATGACTGTGGAGTCTAGCCTACAGGTCATTGAACTAGTGAATTTTTCCTATCTCTACTCACACTCAAGCAAAGAAAGCTTACCCAAATTTAGAAAACTAGGCCTACGCCAAAAGGACAACGCACCGTATTCGTGCGCACTCATTAATGTTGTTTTGCATGGGAACTATTGTTTACAAGGCACTACCAACACACATTTTATCTCCCTGTTTTATTCATGTTAATTGTAATTTATAGATAAAATATAAATAAAAGTTTACTTTAACCGAAAATAAGATACTGTTATTTTAACAGAAGTATAAAATGCTGGCGATACAAGAGATATTTAGGAAACCACCTGGACACGTTATATTTGGAGTAATTTTTCAAATATTTAATTCGAAAAGTCTGAATATACCGTGAATAGACTATATTAAACAATGCATGAAATGGTCCCGTTGAAAGATGACTCGCTAATATTGAATGAGTGCCCGAGCGTCTTTGTTCCCTCTTTCCGAATAGCGGTAATATTGGTGTAAGGTGAATAGTACCGACTCAGCCTATTTTCACTGCATCTGTTTTCGCCTTGATCATACACCAACAACTGAGTCCTTTTTTTTTTTCTTTCTTTCTTCTTCTCAAACCCTCCGCAGAAACGCCGTGTATATATCTTCGCCGGAACTTTGCACATGTTTTTTGTTGCGTCTAGGAAACGCCGAGTTTTTAACGTCTCTTATAGATTGTGAATTTTCAGTCCGATGTCAACGTTTCAAGCGCGGCGTTTTCAGCGCTTGAAACGCTTAAAACATATGTACCTTTGTAACACGTTTGTATTTGGAACATGCTGTATAACTCTGCGCCAATGAATGACCACTCCACAATTATGTGCCCCAATCACGTGCAGTTCAGATAGGAAGGGCGCGACTTCACGTGTATGCAGCAGCCAATGGATAAACGACGCCGGCTCAAGTAGATTCCTGCACTACTGTGAAGTTTAGCATGATGCCAAATATTAACGTGGATTTTTCAGTTCCCTAGGTAGAGGCTGTTCATAGTAAACTGAGCGCTTGAAAACAAACGTTTGGAAAATAACTACTGCCCATAACTACACGTATACTACATTGCCCTGGCATTCAGGCCCCTAGTTTACTCGTTCAGTCACGAATTAATTTACGAGCTCAAGTGATGCAATCGTTAAATTGTTCGGTGTGCACTGTATTCAGGCCCGTTCTACAATGCACGGATACGTAGGAAAACGTACTCGCAAACGCAAGCGGAACAAACGGACGGCTTGTGATGAATTCGAACCAATCAGCAATTCGATAAAACGTACAGTCTTACAACTTACAAAATCAAAAAAATACTCATTGTCGTAAATTACTCATTTGAGTTTCATAATACATGCATCTCATTTAGTATATTTTTACAGTATTTTAAAATGCTTAAATACTACCGCCGAACCATGTGCACCTATGTATTAAAATAAAAATCATAATCGCCACTGCAAATTGAAACACTTGTTGCCATGTGTAGCACAATCGCCACAAAAACGAATATCAACAAACCAAATACTCTAATCCTAATCTCTATAGGCTGTTCACGGTAAAACGAGCAATTTTGAAAGCCCTGCTTAAGATCTATTTGTATGCACGTTGTGTATTCACCCGCCTTACGGGAAGTTAACATTGTCATGGGCCTCATCGCTTTATCAATGCGTCGGTCAAGCGAAACTGTGAAATTATTTGAAATTTAAATATTGTACAAATCTGCTCATTTTTACAGTTCGATGTATAAAAAAAAAACAGGTAAAGTGAAAGACATAATTTAAGTTGTCACAAATGATTACCTAATATTTTTTATTCGACGTTAAGATATGGAACTATTTTCCATCTATCGTTACCAACTTTCCTGGGTGTATGTTACTCAGTGAGCCAGTTAAAATATACGCAGGCAGGGGCAGTGACATTCTATGGTTTATTTCAAAAGTGCTCACATTATCGTGAACAGCCTTTACACGGATTCACGGACACGGGAGAGTTGGGAGATGCCCAGCTCTCTTACGCGTATCTGTACGTCATGCGCCTGCGCATGCGTCTCGTTGTAGACTGGAAAGGAGTGTGTTATATATAGGCGGTTCGCGATAAAGTGAGCACTTTCGAGACCCCAGTTGCTTTTTTTTCTTTCAGCCATATTTTATCGCTTGACCACCTTTTTAAATAAATATGTTCACGTAAGTAATAAACACAGTGTGTATATTTCACCGCACTCGGGAGTTAATGTATAAGGTTAGGATAAAATATATTAAATGACTATTATTCCAAATGAGAGGGCCTCCAAAAGTGCTCGCTTTACCGTGAATAGCGTATGCGCGTCCGCTTCCGGGATTCGTATCTGCGTGCGTGTCATTGTAGCTCGCGCCATACGCGGAGTGTGGTTCTCGCCACCAGTGCACGACGTATTGCGTGTTCGCTGACGTCAGCATTGACCATTCACGGACGGGAGATGGATTGTTCCGCGAAAGAAAGACGCTCAAACACAAGCCACTGTATACTCGTTGAGTACAGTGCCGACCATAAACATCCTCTGCGAGCAGCACGTCCCCGATCATGGGCGCGGGGGGCAGGACGGGCCAAGTTGGCAGCGAGTTAGTAAAATACTTCTGAATACTACTTGGAATTTTATTGGGAGTTTAATGTTCAAACGTATAGCCTCTGACGGCAGCATTTCTGGTTTTATACACAGAAAAGAATGAATTTGCATATTAAGTAACAAATATACGTTCATAAGAGTTACGAGACCCATTACATGTATAATCTGTTTGCAAGGAATTCTTAAAATTTATGTTTTACAAAAATGAACATTCTGTCTATATATATATTGAAAATATACGCTCCTACGTATCTTCTCCTAAAAAATTTCTGAAGAATAAATTTTGTTTGAAACCCCTACCGTTATAATTAACGCACTGAGGCGAAATTCCCTTAATATGGGATTTTCAATTTACATTTCGCAGCTATCAGCAGGTAGGCACTACCCTTAATGTGGGTTTCAAAAGGATTGAAAGTCATAATTAAACCAAATATTTGTAAAAAAAAAAAAAAAAAAAATTAGGTTTTCGTGAATTGGGTCATGCTGGTTGTACGGCGCGAACAATATTTTCAATTAATTGCTTCTGTAGATATTGAATAACTAGTTACGAAATTGACGTCAACAAGCGCTATTATTAGACTAAATTTATTCAATTACACCGGTCTACGAAGTCAATAGGTTTCTACACTCGTTATAGTTCCCATTATGTTTCGATGCTTTTTTAGATATTTATGATGTATTGTACATTAAAACGGTCGCCCGCACAGTTGACGCGCTGATTCAAGTCTGTAATATGTAGGGTAATCGATTAGGAATTTAATGAGCGGCAAGTGCCTAATTTTCCGAACATCATTCCTCTGTTCGTTTGCAATATTGTTGTCATTGCCAATCGTTTTGCTTGTGCTGTCGACTGTAAAAGTCACGTCTACAGTAGATGGCAGTATATCGTGTGTATACCACGTCTAGTTTGTTACGAGTAGAGTCCTGCAAAATTCGCGTTATTATTTGGGTACGTTGTCACGTTGTGATGAGGCCTTAAGTAGACATCCCTGCCTGATCACACCTTTAGACGTTGATAGGTATAGTGAAATTTCGCGAAAAGACTTCAGGGCAAGTTATATTTTAAAACACTGCAGGAGCGCTTATCTATCTTGATTTGCTGAATTCCTTTTTGGCACATGCCAAATATCTGCAGACGAATCACGTAGGAGCCGTGCCGATGTTGTCGAATTCTGAGCGGTCCTTTCAGATATGAAAACGTCTTCTCGAGCAGACAGCAACCAATGGCGATATACAAACTGCTGCTGGGTGCTTAATATTATCGAGGTCTACCGTGTTCTCATATATATATTTTTTTTTTTTTCACGAAAAATCACCAGCTCTAGACATTGAACCATGAAACGAGCGGGATTGCAACAGCCCCCCCCCCCCCCCCTCCACCGACGAGTAAACGCGGCCGATATAGTCCAGCCCCACATTGGGCACGGGGTATTTCCTCATCCGGTCATCATCAAGGTAAGATCAAGCAGAAATCGGTGTGTCCGAGCGCCGATGGCCGCCCACACTCTAAAAAAATGTTTTGTACTCTTACAAGAAAAAAATCCTTGCAAACCCAGTTAGCAAGAAAATCCTTTGTAAAACTACAAAGAGAATTCTTGTAAAATCTGCAAAACGTTTCTTTGTCATATTACAAATGACGTTATTGAGAAGTGTACCTAAAATTATTATTTTTTCCTTCTATAAAACAAATGTGATGAATTAATACCAGAGAACAACTACAAATAGATACTTCAAAATATAATTTAGAAAAAAAAATTACGCTATACCAGCACGGGGATTGGAACTCACACCCTTTGAGTTACTAACCCGCACCTTTAACCATAATACCTTCTTCAATTACGATAAAACGTCTATTTTTACTGTAAATAGGCTATAGGTGCAAGTACATACAAAATAATATTGAAGTTATACGGTTAAGAAGATTAGGTACATTTATTTATTTTTGAGGGTTCAGTTGTGGAGTCAAGATATTTGGACGACTCTTAACAACGGGGTATTAAGATCCGATTTAAGAGTTCTGTGTAGCTAGGAAACACTAACACATAATGAATTATAAGGTCACGTTTTATTGAAATTGTCATTTTATTATGATTATTTGAGTTGTGTGTTTCACGTAATTCAAACTTGCAGTACATTTCTTTTTGCACGCAGCTACACTTTATAACACCAATAGTTTTTCCACAAACATCTACATATGGTTTTACGTTGTCGAGTATCCGCCATTTTGCTGAAGCTCGTGGAAACGGGTCAGCATAGTACAAACATTTCCTAAGGTCTATTACAAACACGGACCTTGTAGTTTTACAAGAAAAATCTTTGTACTGTTACAAGCATTTGTAAAATTACAAATAATTTCTCAATAAAAATTACAAAATTTGCTTAGAGCGTACCAGAACAGCCTCCGGAACCATGTTTAAGGTGGAGACATTCCAGTTAGTATGTCATATTAGTGGCTGAGTTAACCATTACATATTAGGTTAATTATATAGTAAATTCAATATAAGCTCCCCGATTAAGTAATCGTAGTGTAATATGTTATTGTGTTCAACGTGGCTAATAAGTCCAATCATTCAAAATAGTGCTCTACCATATCATCTCTTATTATTCAGCTACGCCGCTAACCCCTGTCTTGTATGGAGTTAACAAAGTGTTATAGGCTATTCACGGTAAAGTGAGCACTTTTGAAAGCCCTCTCAATTGGAAAAATTGTCAATAAACATATTTTATTTTAGCCTTTTACGTTAACTTCAGAGTGCTGTAGAATATACACGCTGTGCTTAATACTTACTTGGCTCTGATTATTTTAAAAGGCGGTTAAAGGATACAAATTGGCTAAAAGGAAAAAGTAACTAGGGACTCAAAATTGCTCACTTTACCGTGAACAACCTATACTTCATAACACTGGGCATGTTAATTTCAAAAAACACATGTACCTTTGGAATAAGTTTCTCACTGAACCATACTTTATCTGACACGCCCTGGGTAACTAACTCTGTGACGTAGTAAATGAACATTTCATAATTGTGTGTAGTTCAATCACGTACAGTCCTCCACTCAAAAAAGAAGTGACTTCACATCTGAGCAGGAGCCAATGGAGAACTGACGCCGACCCGAGTGTGTATATATATATATATATATATATATATATATATATATATATAGACACACACACACACACACGGAACTGTGAAGTGAAGCCTGATGCCAAATAATAACGCGATTTTTTCAGGTCCCTAGTTCTGAGTAAAGCGTGTATTGCTCTTTCTGAATTTTTTTTTATATGTGATGGTATCGTTTTCATTGTAGACCCTATTTTTGATGCTTTTGATGCTGCGTATTTGACCCCTAGAAATATGAATATCAATTATTTAGTGTCAAGTGTGACAATATAAAATAGTTCATTTACCTTTACAATTATATTTAATTTGTCAGTGTATGAAATCAATTACAGAAGTTTTAAGATGCCATTCCAGTTTCTACGGCTGATTATTACGCTGATCGTAGCATGGCGGAGTTCTACGAACTAGTATTTTTTTTTCTCCTGAAACATACCTTCCGAACTCTTCGAGAAGCGTTCTATTTTTTTTTCAATCGAAAACAAAACACTGTTACGAACGTGCGTCTTTTACATTCAAATTGCCACGGAATTACTTTGTTTCCCACGTTAACTATTCTGACCCCACTCAAGTGACTGTTTACTAACTTTTACATTCAAATTGCCACGGAATTACTTTGTTTCCCACGTTAACTATTCTGGCCCCACTCAAGTGACTGTTTACTAACTTTTACATTCAAATTGCCACGTAATTACTTTGTTTCCCACGTTAACTATTCTGACCCCACTCAAGTGACTGTTTACTTACTTTTAAATGTGTTCAGTTTTCATTTCTGGGGATGATATTTTTTCAAAGGTAGGGATCAAAAGTGTCCAGTTGGTAGTAACCCGACAGTATATGCCGATGAAGGTGAAATGGGGCGAGAATGGAGCACCGCCGGAATGCAAGGACGGGGGGAAACTGGAGATCCCCGAGAAAACCCACCGACCAGTGGCAACGTACGGCACGATTTCCGTGTGCGGAAATCCGGGAGTGACTCGGCCCGGAGATTGATCTCGGTTGGCATTGGTGGGAGGCAACCAGGCTAACCGCTCAGCCACCGCGGCCCCCTCCTTTCGTAGATATAGCATAGTAATCGAAATTGTTTATTTGGGCGCCGTTTTGAAAAAAATGTATGGCACTTAAGCCGTATCAGTTAACATGGCTCACCTTAGTATTTCTTTTTTTTTTGCAAATTTAGTATGAATCTGTTGATTGTTACCCGAGATACAAAGCAAAAACCTCATTTTTAAATGTGGCACTATCTTACAAAATTTTGAAATTAGAGGCTATGTATCAGCACATTAAATGCGCGTAGTTAATACTTTCAGCATACCAAATTTGGTCGAAATTGGTTAAATGTTATGCTATAGTTAAACAATTAACATAAAATATTTATATGAATGCCCTTTTGAAAATGAGTATCTTATCCATTTCCGTAGTGTGTTGTAACATTGCCTACCAAATTTGTATATTGCTAAATTTGGCGGGAACCTATTGAGAAGTTTCCGAGATACGATAGAAAAAAAAGCCAAATTGTTTCATATAGTGCTACTTTCCAAAACGGTGGACTAATAACAATGTAGGCTACTTCCTTAGCATTTTGTAGACTATGCTCTAGTGTAGCTCGAGCAAAGCTAATTTTAAAATTTCTTTGTTGTCCAGAACCAAACTTGCATTGACGTGCATTCTTTATTCGGCCAGTGTTTAACGTGACCTCACAAGAACATCACACTGTAGTAATAATGATATTGCTAACGATCGAAATTCTTATTTTCTATAACCACTCAAAGAGACATGATTGATTGTAAATCCTTTTATACGATAAAGGACATCCGATTGGGACATTAACAGCTCGACTCTCCATTGGTTGATGACCGGCCAATAATGAACGTTGTAAAGTAGAGGGTAGTGTTTGGTGTGGTATGGACCTATAGTACGATGGTGAGTTTTAACACGAGGCACCAACAGAACCGGTGTTCTTGCAGTAGTGGATATGGGTGACTCACTTCTAATTTGTTCTAAGTGCCAGTAAATAAATAAATAAATAAATAAAAATAGACGTGTGTGTGTGTGTGTGTGTGTGTGTGTGTGTGTGTGATAAAATTGTCAAAATGTAAAATTTAGTCTAAACTGGTTAAATGTTTCCCGAGATATGAAATGGCACCCTGAATTTTAAAATGACCAACATTTAGATAAATAAATAGGCCTACACGGCGTGGTACAAAACCCTAAAAGTTGAACGTCAATACCAGGTACTATACGTGTACCGGGTTTGGTGAAACTTGGTTAACTGGTTGAAATGTCCCAGACATACATTCGCGCAAGTACATAAGCCATAAAAAGACTAGATGAAGTGTGATAATGTTCCGAATTCACGGATTTACATAAAGTGTTCTAACCTTAAGAGCGGGATGGACCCCCCGCGTTTTTTGTGAAATAGTTGTGTGTGCGAATACCCGTATCTCGGTAAATAAATGTACTGCAAATACGACTTTTTGTCATAAAAGATAAATAACAATTATCTAAGCCCCGAATTTTTTTTTTTTTTTTTACTTTTATCATATTATGTGTATTCTCAGAGAAACAAATTCGTGAAAATGTCAAAGATGCGGACATAGTTTAATCTGTGGGCTTTCGTCACGTGTAATAAAACCTCCTATGTTACAGATCTGAATTGCACAGTAAAGCGTTAGGACGGAAACACTGCACGCCTTGCGCGTAGGAGCGATGAGACACTAGGCGTGCGTGTTAGTGTCGCCCGTATTGCTCCCTCGTTTCTCGACCTTGGACACGCAATTCCATCCCACTTTTAAGGTTGAAGTAAAGCAACTGCCTATGGAGCACTGCGTCCGACTATACAATCTGAAGAACTCTCATGAAAAAAGTAGTACAGACACCATAGAAATGGTCAGAAATGTGTGATTTATACTGTGTGTGAAAGATTAATGTCTATATTTTGCAACATAATAAAATATTTAACTAAAATATAATTTTTAAATGTAAAAATAATAATCTATAAAAATAGTATGTACTTTGAACAGAAATTTAAGCGCATTACCCTTCTGGATGCTTCAGAAAGCAGAATTTGCAAGAAACTCTTTGACATGGAATATCGGTATAATGTTTACTACGATTGTGTGTAAGAAAATTGTAATAATAATGTAAGAAATAATTTTTATAAATCATTTTTATGCGCATCAATTTGTCACAAACATGTATGGCTGAAACTGACGTAAATAAAGTTAATTATAAAATTGATATGATTCATTATTACTATGATTTTATTGCACATGATCACAGTTAATATTATTACGATCTTTCTCGAAGAAGATATTCGTGGAAATTCGGCTTTCCAAAGCATCTAAAATGGAAATGCGCTTAAATTTGGTTAAAATTACAAACTGTTTATATATATATTTTTTTTTTACATTTAAAAAGTTTATTTTAGTTAAGTATTTTATTATGTTTCAAAATTTAGACATTAATCTTACTACTTTCTTATGAGTTCTTCACGTTGTACAGTCGGGTGCAGTGATCCACAGGCAGTTGCTTTACTTCAACCTTAATACTTTTCACGTTGTTTTGATAGCGGTGCAGAATGAGATGTTACTGCGCAGGTGGAATTCCCGCTCTCTGCACGGATGCGACGGGACTCGTTCGTGTAAAACCAGCCTGGCGCGTGGAGGGCGCGACGTCAACGCCGACTGTCAGTCTTCGTGTGACGGCGTAGTTAGCCCTGTGCTCCCGCCTCCACGTCAACCCCTACGTGTCAGCGGCAGACCTCGCCGGCGCGCTATCAATAGCTTGCCGGCTCATTATCAATTACAGGTGTGGCGGACACGCTCCTAATTGTGTTATCGTTATATTATCACGTGCGGCTGATCAAGAGGGGGCCGTGGCCGCACGTGCTGATCAATACGCGAGCTGTGCCAGGGGTGTCGAGGAGTCGGCGGCCTCTGTACCTTCCGCATGCACGGGCCCCGCCGGAAATAGGCCTGCCACTGCGTCGTGTGGTGACGTATCGTCAGGGTTCATTATGCTCGGGTTTAGAAGCTCGGTGGCAAATAGGAAATACTGGTGTTGCCCCTGTACCAGATTTTCCCAGCCAAGCATGTAATCAAACTGGGTGTTTGTAATTTTCACGAAATACACTCATTGGCAAAAACATTTGGCACCCAAAAGCATGTGCCGGGCTGCAATGCTATTCTGGAGGAAATCAGAAGTCACCAAGAACAAGAAAGGATCACAAATTGAGAATGGCATGGCCAGTATGTATTGCGCTAAACATACGTCTCTCAGTGTGACGTCAGACCACCATGTTTGCGAACACATTTCATCAAACGTGGAACTGTAGAGGTGCCTAATGAAGTCCTGCAATAATCCATCCCGTGCCGCTTAATTATTCGATTGTAGTTCCTGCAGATATTTTACTGTAGGAGGTTAAAGAAGAGATTTGGGCGGCTCTTAATACCGAGGTCTTGAGAGCCGATGAGGTTGTTAACATGGAGTGGAATCGGAATGAAGGGGTGGGGGAAACGGGAGATCCCCCGGGAAAACCCGCCGACCAACGGCATCGTCCGGCATGATTCCCGCTTGCGAAAATCCGGTGACCTGACCGGGGATTGAGCCCGTTTCGCCTTGGCGGGAGGCGAGCAGGCTAACCGCTCAGCCACCGTGGCCCCTTGTAGGAGGTTGAGTTGCCATAGAATGTCCGACAGTATGGCGAAAGACATGCTCCTGAAATGGCAGCGGCGTGAGGTCGAGCGTCGTCTTTTTGGGAACCAACGTAAATATTATTTAAACTTTGTGTTTCGCACTACAGTAAACATTGTACGACATACGCCTACACGTTGTTTAATATTCGGCCATAAAACTGTTTTTTGCAAAACTTTGGTTTGCACAATTACTTTGTTAAACGTGACGACAGAATTTGAAGATTACTTTTCGATGACAGTTACAGTTATTATTTCATCCTTAAATTCATAACTTTATTTCCCTGAAATAAGCTCGTTTACGAACACGCAATGACAAACACAGTTGTATTTCTTTTCTGTTTACTATTGTAAAAATCACCGAAGGGCATAAGTAATAGGTATCGGCTGTTCACGATAAAATTATCACTTTTGAAAGCACGTTGTGTATTCTTTCGCCTTACGTAAAATTAACATTGCCGTGGGCCTCATAACTTAATTCATGCGTCGGCCAAGTGAAACTGTGAAATTATTATAAAAGTAAATATTTCACCAATCTGCTCATCTTTACACTTTGACGCATTAATAAAAACCAGGAAGCGAAAGGAATAGTTTAAGTTGTCATAAATATTTACATAACGCCTTTTATCGGTGTTAATATATGGAACTACTTTCCCTCCATCATTACCAACTTAACTGGGCGCATATCACTCAATGCGCCCGTTAAAATATATGCAACAGGAGCAGTGACTTTTTTCTAAGGTTGATTTCAAAAGCGATCACTTTATCGCGAACGGCATTTACAAAATAAAGTTAATAGCTTATATTTTGGCAACGGCAAGTATATAGATATATCACAATTCGGGACAAACACAAATAAATATAATTTCTCCATTTACCCTCAGCTTAGAAGCAACCTCTTTGGAACACTAGCGAACATTGCGACGTAAATTTTGTTTATGCCAAATTCTCCCATAATTATCTCGTTTTGTTCCTAAACTAAGTATAATAAAGCTTAGTATAGGCCACGATGAAGAGGGCTTGGGACGTAAAGTAACACTAAATATAATAAATAAAAACTTTAAGTTTATCGAAAATCCAAGACAATCTCAGCCATCAGCTATTGACAACTTTGTGATAGGCTTTGCAAGGTAAAATGAGCACTTTGTAAAGCCCTGCTTAAGATTTATTTGTGTGCACGTTGTGTGTTCTTCCGCCTTATGCAAAATTATCTTTGCCATGGGCCTCATAGCTTTCTTCATGCGTTTGTCAAGTGAAACTGCGTAATTATTATAAAAGTAAGTATTTTAAAAATCTGCTAAGTTTTACACTTCGACGCATTAAAAAAATACAGAAAGCGATTGAAATAATTTCAGTTATCACAAAAGGTTACTTACACTTTTTATGTACTTTAAGATATGGAACTATTGTCCTTTTCATTATTACGAACTTCACTGGGTGAATGTCACTCGCGCCCTTTGAGATAAAAGCAGGTAGGACCTGTGATTTTTTTTTTGTAAGGTTGATTTCGGAAGTCCTCACTTTACCTTGAACAGCTTTGAACAAATATTTTCCTGTGTGATTATTTCCAGTCGATAAATTTTTTACACTGTAAATATGTACATGTCTTAGCGGCACAAAGGTTTCGTGCTAAAAGGATGCATCACTCTTATGTATTTGCTTCAAATTTGGTAAAAACTAATATTTTTTTTATTAACGTTTATCTCCCCCCCCCCCCTTAAAATTGCTGTAGAGAAATTTTGTAGACTTTAGTTGAAAACCCCAGCATCAAATTACGTACCAGGTATTGCTATAACTGCGACTTTTTATCATCCCGTCCTTTCAAGGCTTCGGAGCCTGTTCCGGCTGTTCGTTCTTCCAACATTCTTCTGGGGCCACGGCGGCTGAGCGGTTAAACCCTCTCGCCTTCCACTAAGGCGAACCGGGTTCAATCCCTGGCCTGCTCACTCCGGATTTTCGCGAGTGGGAATCGTGCCGGACAATGCCGCTAATCGGCGGGTTCTCTCGGGGATCTCCCATTTCCCCCCGCGCCCCTTCATTCCGTCGCCGCACCATACTCACCTCACTTCACCCTCGTCGGCTCTCAAGACCTCACTGTTAAGAGCCCCTTAATTTCTTCACTCAGGTCCTTCTTCTAGTGTCTTTTGAAAAGGCATGCGTAAAAAGTCTTGCCTCCGCTCGACTTTACCATACTAGTGTCGAGACTAACGTGTAGCCGCTATTTCAGTGTACACCTAGCTACTCTTTTATGCCGTCACTTCTTATTATATACAAAAATACAGTACCCTTTGGCGGTATAAAATTTGCAATTTACATACTTTTATTTATGACGTGAACATTCCCACTGCCAATGATAGTGACGTGTCTGCTTTCATAAACGAGGCCCACAAAATCGGTATTTTCAATATCGATTTGAACGATATTTGCGACCTTGTTTTCAATATTAATATAATCTAAGCGATATTAAAAATATTTTACTCACGATGTTTGTTATTTTTGGGAGCGATAGTTCGATATAGCACATCGATGTCGATATGGATAAAAAGTATCGAAAAGACTTTGAAAACTATATTTTGCTTGGAGGAGAAATTGTATGGCTTACTTGTGCTGTTCCCTTAAGGGAAAGGGTGAAAGTACCAAATGGCATCTGCAGTTCGATCCATTGGCTTACATCGCGTGTAATGTCGCATGCCTAATTTGCGAGAAATTCAGCCACACCTGCGTATGCACCCCGTCGCAATGTTCCCTTATGACTGGACGTGACCTTGAAGGGTTGAAAATATTTTATTAGGCATTCCTGTTCAGAAGCGGAGCCCAATTTTGGCAGCTGTTGATTCTCTGATTAACACTGTAAACGTTTCGCGTATATGTATGACATGGCATATGGAAATTAACAGTTAAAACGTTGAGTACACGCGTCGATGATCGGCGGTATGTTGCAGATTAATAATATTTATGGTCAGCAATGTACACAACCAGGAGCCCGTGGCCGATGTTTCAAGCATCTTCTTTGTGAGAAGTATGATTTGTTGAAGTTTCTTCTCCTCTCGTTTGTGAATGGTTTAATATTCACAGTACGTTGCCGATAACCCGACACGTTATTTATTTACTTGGTGCGAGAGGCATGCTTGAAAAAAGTACAGTGCTCGTCAAAATATTAAACGATTGCACCACTTCGGCCCGCAAGTTAATTCGGGACTGAACGGGTCAGTACAAGGAAACTCGATATTAGGGGCTCGAACCCGAAACTCGTGGCATGAAATTTAGTTGCCATGCTTACGGAATCCTCTTCTACAGCCAGAGCAACGGCTATTTCGCGAATTCATTCTGTGGCGAGGTGGACTCCAAACACTTGTTCTTTTCTCCTGCTGTTGTGATTGGTAAAGGCCTGCAAAATTCGCGTTGTTATTTGAGGCCAGAATGTACTTCAAAACGTTATCCATTTCTATTGGTGTATTACTGGGTTACAGCTTTCCTGGCACCTCCCGTACGTATTTGAACCAATAAGAAACAATTAACGACATCATGGGCCAATCGCGTCCAAACTAGTCGAAAGGGAAAATCTCACCTGACTTCTGCGGAAACCAATAAACAAATGTGACCCTGACTCGAGTATACATGGGACGGTGAAGTTCCTCTGCAGTCAGAACATAACGCGAAATTTGCAGGTCTCTAGTGATTGGGCGACTGTTGTTTGGACACGCCCCGTTTAACCGTGAGCCAGTAGTGTGAATGAGTGTTTAACAGTCCTGTACAGGGGCCTCACTTGATCACAGCAACCAATAAGTGAACGATAATGTCACGAGCGTATACAGGGCTGTCCAGACTAGCTTGCTGCCAACTCAATCCGCGAATTACTCGGTGCTCTATCTATAGCCCCTGCCACGGAAGGAGGTCGCAGAAAAAAAAAGAGTAAAAAGATGTTTGACCGTAACAGAGGAGAATCTGGTTTCCTTCTAGCGTTTACGTTTATGGCTGTCAGTGTTACGAGATTTACCGTCCATATTTTTACATAAGCGTGACGTTTATCGTCTGTTTGGATCGTATCATGCACGGTACTGTTTTTGCAGATGTATTTTTAGAATTGCTGATTAGCTGGAAACTCATAAATATTACTCGCTTAAGGGGCCCGCCTGTTTTGAAGCTTTTCCCCGCGTTTGAGGCCGAGAAGCGTGGGCGTCATAAGGGTTACACTGCCACGCACTACAAGTGCGCCATCGCCGCTAAGCGCAAGGTCTCTGAACTGGCGTGCAGTGTTCTCGTCGTGCCACGTGTACCTATGGAACTTTCATCGGTGAACCTATCATTTTTTGGTGGAAGTTCTGTAGCAAGGTTTAATGCATGCCTCTCGATTACTTCTGTGTGTATAGGCCTATAACTAGGGATAGGAAAAATTCGCGAGTTCAATGACCTGTAGGCTAGACTCCGCAGTCATTTGTATACTCGAGCCTCAGATGTTTGTTCATTGACTGCTGATCCATAGAGTAGCCAGTGTTATTTCTCACCTGGCAGTATATCACTCGCTACGTTTTTCTTTGCAAGTCTGCTATTGGATCAGAGTCGTCCAGGGCGTATCTAATAAACTGCGATCCAATTGCAAAGTCAACTTCAGTGTACACGTGTTTGACGCCTATCTTGTCCTGAAATGAACTCGCGAAATGTTCCTATCCCTACCTATAACGCGTATATTCTGAGAAACAGCTCATCGGAAAAGCGATTTTTAGCTGTAATCCATTCACGGTTACTCCTCACTTTTCTGAAGCCCTGCTTAAGTTCTACTTCCATAATATTCCTCCGCCTCGTGCGTACTAAGCTTAACTATGTATAGAAAATTACACCAGAGGACAACGTACCGCATTCAGTTGTAATAATATTTTCCATCAGAACTATTTATTACTAGGCGCTACCAACACAGATGTGTTCTCACGTTTTTATTAATATCTGTTGTAAATTAAATGCTATAATTTATAAATAAAATATAGGAAAACTTTCCATTTAACGAAAAATAAGATTCTTTATGTTAACAGAGGTACAAAACGCTTGTGATACATGGCATTTTAGGAAATAACTGTACACGTCATATATAGGATGTTTTTCCAAAGATTTAGTTAAAAAAGTGTGAAGAATCCGTGAATAGACTTTATGTTGGAGGGGTCCGAAATTGTGTTTATAATTTGCGTGACGCCTCGGAAGTAACCGACAAACGTAGTCTGCAGTGTACGATATTTTCGTTGACTAACTAGCACATTGGGTGCACGTTTGATAGTTTCGTAAAAATTTAAAAAAAAAACCTGGATTTCGAACACACTGCAACGCAGTTCGGGCGCCCAGCAGGTTGGCGGGGCCCTTAATGTGGCGACGTTTTGGACACGTAATTATTTTGGTGGTGTTGGAAAAATGACAGTTCTCAGCACGCATTCACAAAAAATTCTGTTAAAAGGCGATGTATTAGAATGGGACTGTAGAAGTATACATGAAACGAAAGTATGTATTAGAAGTGCATTTCGAAATAATGTAAGTGGAGTTGTTAAACTTGAATGTTAGCACGCCCTCAATCCATGCACGGACGGTTACGTCACACTTTTCTGAAGCCCTGCTTCAGTTCTACTTCCCGGATATTCCTCCGCCTCGTGCAAACCAAGCTTAACTAAGTCTGGAAAATTACACCAGAGGAACAGCACCGCGTTCTTGCGCACTCAGTTGTAATATTTTGCATGAGAACTATTTCTTACTAGGCGCTTCCAACCCGCGTGTTTTCCACTGTTTTAAATCCATGTAAACTATAGACGAAATATTACAATTTATAGAGAAAACATTAATATCATTTAAATTTGACCAAAAACGCTAGTGATACGTGGTATATTTAGGAAATAACTAAAAATGTCATACATGGGGTGATTTTTCAAAGGCTTGATTCAAAAAGTGTGAAAAAACCGCGAATAGACAACATTAAATTTTTTAACGCAGTAATATAATAACACCGGTCAGCTATGAAAACATTCCATACAATCTTTTCAACCATTCTCTCTATCGTGAAGTGACAAGAATTCATTTGCCCCAAAGTATGACACTCAAATTACTGCAAATGTCCCTCTATATCCATGGTACGTTAATGTACTGTTATTAAAGTGAAGTGATCGCCTGATATATAAGAACCGTTGGCCAGCTATAGAAGTATAACTGCTAGAATCCCGAAGTCTCGTTACCTGCAGTTGAGCTGAAATGTTGTCGTCAAGTAGGTTGTCAATATTAAAGTGAAGTGATCGCCTGATATATAAGAACCGTTGGCCAGCTATAGAAGTATAACTGCTAGAATCCCGAAGTCTCGTTACCTGCAGTTGAGCTGAAATGTTGTCGTCAAGTAGGTTGTCAATATTAAAGTGAAGTGATCGCCTGATATATAAGAACCGTTGGCCAGCTATAGAAGTATAACTGCTAGAATCCCGAGGTCTCGTTACCTGCAGTTGAGCTGAAATGTTGTCGTCAAGTAGGTTGTCAATATTAAAGTGAAGTGATCGCCTGATATATAAGAACCGTTGGCCAGCTATAGAAGTATAACTGCTAGAATCCCGAGGTCTCGTTACCTGCAGTTGAGCTGAAATGTTGTCGTCAAGTAGGTTGTCAATATTAAAGTGAAGTGATCGCCTGATATATAAGAACCGTTGGCCAGCTATAGAAGTATAACTGCTAGAATCCCGAGGTCTCGTTACCTGCAGTTGAGCTGAAATGTTGTCGTCAAGTAGGTTGTCAATATTAAAGTGAAGTGATCGCCTGATATATAAGAACCGTTGGCCAGCTATAGAAGTATAACTGCTAGAATCCCGAGGTCTCATTACCTGCAGTTGAGCTGAAATGTTGTCAAGTAGGTTGCCAATATTAAAGTGAAGTGATCGCCTGATGTATAAGAACCGTTGGCCAGCTATAGAAGTATAACTGCTAGAATCCCGAGGTCTCGTTACCTGCAGTTGAGCTGAAATGTTGTCGTCAAGTAGGTTGCCAATATTAAATTCACGTTTTTAATAATTACTTTATTATGTTCTCTGCCACTTCGACTTCATGCTGCTGAAGCCCTATTTTTATTGCACGAGGTCTTGGGTTCTCATGCAGTGCTAATTACGTGTCGAACAAGTATACCCCGTTCAAGGTAAACTTAGCTCTTTTTAAAGCCCTGCTTAAGATATACTTGTATGCACATAGTGTATTATTCTACCATATGGAAAATTAACTATATCATGTGCCTGATCATTTTATCCATGCGGCGTTTAAGTTAAACTGTGGTTTTATTAGGTCTATATAAGTAAGTATTTTAGACTTTTTTTTTTTTTTTTATTCTAACACTTATCCGCATTAAATAAAACAGAAATCCAAAATATATAATTTCTGAATTCAGAAAAGTTTACCTAGCACTTTTAATTCAACGTTGAGATATAGAACTACTTTCTCTCCTTTGTCGTTACCGATTTTACATGGTGCATGTCACTCAGTGTGCCAGATAAAATATGTGCATGTTGAAGCTGTTCACGGTGAAGTGAGCTTTTTTGAAAGCGCTCTCATTTGGAATAATAGTAAATGAATATATTTTATTTTAGTCTTCGACGTTATCTTCCGAGTGCAGTGAAATACACGCACTGTGTTTGTTACTTACATGGCAGTATTTATTTCAAAAAGTGCTTAAAGACTGAAATATGGCTGAAAGGAAAAAAGTAACTAGGTCCTGAGAAGTGCTCACTTTACTATGAACAACCTATAGGGACAGTGCTACTTTCTAAAGATAGAGTCCAAAAGTTTTCAATTTCGTATTTCCGTTTTCGCGCTACGGACATGGGAAAGTTCTAACTCTTGACTCCAAGAATGTGTTTGCATATAACCTTTCCTTTAATTCAAAGCTAGTTACTAGTGCCGTATCTATTAATGATAGATCTAGGTTTACCCGAGCATAAAATGTAATTTCCCATTGGCGGTCCGCTGCGGTGTGTATTTTTCAGATCACTCGCAGGAGACAAGCCCGCATTCTCGCATGTGTGTTGCATGCCAAATGCCTGATGAATCGGGGCCCACTGTGCCTGAGCCCGTTTGGGTATTACAGGGGTTACGATTTCCAGAACTAAAAATAAGAGGACGACTTGCCAGACCGTCCTCTTGCCAGAACTTTGTTAGCACGTCACTGTTAAAACAGCCATCACGCCATTGAATTGATTGCAGTTGAATGCAACCAATGGGAGGAGTTACGCTCCTTCCAATTGCGGTGAATGGAAGTACAACCACCTCACCTATCAACAGTGTTTGCTGGGTTTGCCGACACGCACCACCTTGATGGGGCCGAGGCCTATCCAACCTCTACTCATTCACTGAGTGAATGTGTCCTCTTCTTGGTGGACCAGACCTGCGCCCCTTCGTAGAGAAGTATCCGTACCTTTCCCAAGACTGGGTAGTGGTTCCCAGCTCGGTTCCAGTAAGGGCTTTCCTCCAGGACGTCTCCCCCAAGCATTAGGGTATTCAACCACTGCCACCCCGAGTCCAACCCTTGATCAGCACGACCGAGGCCGGAGCTAATACCGCTGATCCCTTGGGCACCCACGATTTATTCTGCACATTGCTGTGCGCTGCAAACCGAGTTTTCACCCAAGAGAGGCCCAGCACCTCCGGGACGCCAAACAATCCCTTCATTAGTGCTCCGCCACCTCGAGATCCGCTACGAGCCTCGGTTTGGGACATGCAACCGGCTCGTGGGTCGTCATCTCTGGCGAGAAATACAGGCTACCTCTGGGAGCAATATGTACTCTCGCCGTGACCGATCACCAGTTCACTGGTGGGGCCGTCACGCGCCCAGCGGTTCGTCCTCTCTCCGTCAGCCACAGCGTTGTCCACTGTGTTTCCAGCCCTTACCATTGTGGAGGTGGAGGTGGGTCGCGAGTTGTCCCGCCAGGCAGAGCCTTACACCCATAACAAGTTGGTTGCCCAATTCACCCGTATGGCTCCACCCCGGCCCCCAGGGCCTGCATTCTCGCATGTGGGAAACGTAGCAGACGTTGCCTTTCAACGGCGGTTTACGTCGGAATACTCCCCCCACCCACGCCTTTACATTCCATTGCTATTCCAGCTGCAATTTAGTTCACCTAAAGAGTTCGACTGTTGGGTATCCCAGACACTTCCATCGCGCGAGTTTTCGTAGTGAAAACACACCTTTGATATGTTAGGACCAGGGTAACGATTCCCGGTTCATCCATCCTAATTTCGGTGTTCTATGGTTTTCCGGTATCACTTCAAGCGCATGAAGCGATAGTCCCTTCCACAAGAGCATAATCGGTTTGAGTCAATCTTGAATCAAACTTGTCATAACGAGCCTGTAAGCTTGAACCAAGCTAACTTTTCTCCAAGCTTATTCAGGCGCGCTTGCCACAAACTCGTCTTGACTGTCTGCAAGTATAATTCAAGCCATCTGCAAGCTTTCTATGAGCAGATACGCGTCAGTCATGAGCTTGAAACAAGCTAGAATACCACATAACACGACAAGTTTCCTCGGCAAAGCAAAAATCAGGTCAGTTGGCAAGCTTGCATCAAGCTTACGTGTTATCTGGGTTAAAACTTCAGGCCGCTTTCAGTGAAGGCTGTTCCCGATCAAGTGAGCACGTTTGAAATCAACCTTAGAAAAAGGTCACTGCTCCTAGCTGCATATATTTTAACGGGCGCACTTAGTGACATGCGCCCAGTAAAGTTGATAATGATGGAGAGGAAAGTAGGAAAGTGTTAGGCAACCATTTGTGATACCTTAAAATTATTTATTTCACTTCTGTTTTTTTTTTTATTCATCGAAGTGTTAAAAGGAGCAGATTTTAAAAACATTAAATTTTGTAATAATTTTACAGTTTCAGTTGACTGACGCATGAAGAAAGCGATGAGGCCCATGGAAATGTTGATTTTACATAAGGTGGAAAAATTTACAACCTGCATACAAGTAGATCTTAAGAAGGGCTTTCAAAAGTGCTCACTTTATAGTGAACAGCCTATCCCTAGAATTAAAAAAAAAACATATATCATTAGTTAGAATGTAGCATGTGATGTCGGTGTCATAGAAGTCGAACATCCAGCAGCTGAAGGAGGAGATAAAGGAGAAGTTGCCGGCGAGCGGCACGGCTACGAGCACGCTGAGGCACAGCCACAAGAAGTCGCGGCCGCCGCCGCCCCCGGTAGCCGCCCCCGGCACCGCCCCCGGCGACGGCGAGCTGGAGATCCGCGAGCCCTCCGAGCTGCTGGTGGGTGTGCCGGCCACTCTCACCACACAGTGGAGGCACCATCCACACGTCCTGCTCTCCAGCACCGTCACATACGTCGCCAACGTGAGTTCCTACTGCACTCTGCATCACCCACTGTTATCGTCCAACTATTTTGCTCCCTACGTCTCTGCTCTGTTTGTTACTTCACTCACTACTCTATCACGTATTTCAATTCTCTCTTCATTATGTAATTCACTTCTTACTTGAGTAAATACTTCGCTTCCTACTTCAGTTCGCTCTTCTTTTATAAGTTTTTAAGTATTTCTGTCGCCAATTTTCCAGGTACTCTACCCTGTTCTACTAAATGTTTCATTTTAATTAAACGAGTAATTCAGTTCCCTACTTTATCAAGTAATTCACGCCTTACTTTATTAAGTACTGCATTTCTCATTTTCCAACAAATAATTCGCTCCCTACTTTATCGAATACCTAGGGATGGGAACATTTCAGGACAAGGAAGACGTCAAACATGTGTAAACTGAAGTTGACTTTACAATTGGAGCGCAGTAAATCATATTTCTGTACTCGGCTGTCAAGCATCCGTTATTGCCGTCTTAGGCATATTTCTCCTATAGTTAGCAACAGTGGCGTATAGTGAGTTTTTTTTTTTTTTACAGGATAAGCAGTATAATAGCCCCACATATTTGAGTGTTTTAGATAACATTTGATACTGACGGGCGGCTGTGGTTTCATTTTCAATTTCTACTAACAAACGCAACTTCCGTATTTGCTTACCCTCCACATGTATTTACTGTTTATTTATGAAAACGGAAACGAAATGAATGTAACAATAATTAAACTGGATAATACTTAGAGAGCATATAACAAATTATAAGAAAACTCTCGTTCTCCCAACACTTTCATCCTCTTTCCAATGGAAAAAATTGGACTGGAGGATGCAAACAGAACGACTGCTTACCCTGCTGAAGGAACGCGGCAGGGTAACTCGCTTGCGAGTTCGATTCATCGCTAGTCGCACCTGTTTGTGGAAATAAATACTAGATAGCAGCACTATGCGTGTACAGTACGGAAGTTACGAAATCTCTGTTTCTCGAATCGAAAACGGGGAATTCAGAATTAAATTTGTTTGAATTTATAGTTAAGGCGAAAACTATAAAGAGTCAAACATTTCCAATATGTAAAGGGTTAACATTGTTTACCTTGCGTTTGTGGAATAAACGCCACTGGTTAGCAAGTATGTGTATGCAGGGCGATTCCATGGGAGTGAGGGTCGACACAGGTCCATAACACCTCCCCCCCCCCCGGCTCTTTTTTCACCCCAAAATTGATGCCACAAAAGTCATTAAGCAATAGTGAAATACCTGAAAAATTGGCTGATTTGTTTCGGGACAAGCTAGAATTCAAAACACGTGTGTTAATAACATTTCTGCCTTTGGTGCACACGTTGTTTGACACCTCCTGTGACAGCAGACAACCAATGTGCGGTTGATGTCGGCATAGCTGTACGTAAGACTGTAGAGTATTGCCTGCAGGTCGCTGAACTCGCGAATTTTTCATGTCCCTAGTAATAAGTACACAAATGTGGCGTTTTCGTAATGCAAAAACCGATGTTTTGCACGAATGTTGGCCTTGAATGCTTCGTGTGTAATTCAACGATTTATTTTAACGGAAATGTCGTCTATGTAATCTACTGGGAAAAGTAGCTAGCCAACACCACAGACGAGGAATATATGAGTGGGCATCCATGGCTACCAGGAAGTTTAAGAATTACACCTTGTACCAACTTCCAATTTTTTTTATTGTTATGAAACGAAACACAGCTATCTAAAACAGTGCATATCCGATATTTGCGTTTCTTCACAAAACTAAGTTTTAATTTCTGAAGTAAAAAAAAAAATTATTATGCGCTATTAAATTCTTACTTATCGGAAATCCTATGATTTCAGTTAACTATTTAAAATACTTAAATACAAACACAAATCCATTTCCCTAGTTACATTTCTCATTTTATTCATCATCATTTTCCTATTTGACTTGTTCTAGGCTCAGTTCGCATAGTATAATATTATTACCCCGAAACAAAGTATGATTAACCCTGTGCTACAATACTTATTACGATGTTCTTTCAAGTTATTCAAATGTAGCTGAAAAGTTATTTTAATTTGTCTCCTTCCCCAACGTAGCCTTGTGGGATAAAGGCGTGGGTGTTGCTAAACCCTACAAAATAAAAATTAAAGTCAATTTTAGAGGGTAATCGAAGAAATAACGTGGCATTAAAATTTCTGTAAGCATTTATTCACTGCTAATATGCGAACGTTTATTTTGAATAGGTTCGGTAAAGTTTATCAGAAATGCAGGAACAAGCTTATTGGCTGTGACAAGTTGTGTCGACTGAAGTACAGCATGCATTATAAAATGTTTAGTTTACAACCCCTGAAGCCGTAAATTATAGTGGACTTTGCAGTGTCTTAAAACACACGCTCATTTAAGTCATCGCTACAAGAAACACTGAGAGCATCGAATGTTCTACACCTGAAAACATCCTATTTTTTTTTATATCCAATTTCTCGTACATCGCCATTCCTGCGTTGTGTTAGAATTAATTCGTTTGAGAACTGAAACCCATTTGGTGTAATTATTATTCTTAGTTTACTTTCGAAATTAACTTCACTTAGGCCGCCACTTTCCCAAACAGTTAAAGACTTTGTTGGCATGTAACAATAATTATTATTTTCTTGTCACTGGAATCCAGGACCTCCTCACTGGAATTGAGCACCAAACCGATTTAAGTTACCAGAAAATAACAAAAACTCAGTGAAAATTTTTTTCCGTAAGCCATTGTGTGCTGTTCGCGGTAAACTGAGCACTTTTGAAACTCCTGCTTAAGATCTTCTTGCATGCACATTGTACATTCTTCCACCACATGTGAAATTAACTATACCATGGACCTGGTCTCTTTATTCATACATCGGTTAAGTGAAACTGTGAAATTATTGGAAAAGTAAATATTTTACACATTTGCGTATCCTTACGCCTACACGCATTAAAAATAAAAAAAAAAAACAGAAAGAAAAATAAATATTTTGTCAGCGCTCACAAATGTTTACTTAACTCTTTTAATTCGACGTTAAAGCACGTGACATTTTCCTTTCCCCTCGTTATCGACTTTACTGGGCGCATGATAGCCAGAGTGCCTGCTAAACTATATCCATGTATCGCAGTGATATTTTTGTAAGGTTGATTTCAAAAGTGTTCAATTTATCGTGAATAGCCCTTAGTAGTTATTTGGCACTTATGTGCTCAAGAAGGAAAATCCATAGAAGTTACAGGAACAGAACTGGGCATAGGCCTAAATGCTCGTTAACTTATTGCATCATAGGACACTATTTTTCTCAGCCATCGTAACAGGACTATTTTCTTTAAAAGTAAGCACGCAGTGTTTGGAGTTCTCTTCTGTGGCGCAGACAGAGTTATGGCAGGAAAGCTTTTTTCTCGAGACAGTTCATTTTATTTCAGAATCTCTTCCAATGTCATTTGAGGACGTTGTTTGATTTTTCCTTGCATGCAATAAACAAAATTAAATTTGTATGTGTCGTGTAACGTTGATTTATAACGATCAATTACTTCGGCCTCCTTGCTACATGAGCTGGCAAGCGAAAATATCACGGGCATCAAAACTTCAGCTCAAAATATTTTTACAAATTTTTAAACTGCGAAACAAATAATATTTTACTCTGTGGCTAGGGTTAAAATAAAAACCTAAATAAATTTGGCAATATGCTCGAAAATAAATGAACTCAATATCTTCCACTTAACATAGCAGTATATATATATATATACATATATATAGCATGGTCAGATTTGTTAATTACGGGCTCCAAAAACAGTTACCATAACTTAGGATTCCGAAATGTGTTGACAGAAAAACCATGCTGCAGGAAATTAAAAAACATTCTATCAAAAAATATTGGTATCTCAAGCTTCTACAATTGGAACGTATTTCGTGACACTATTTATAACCTTAATTATTTCAAAGTTTTTTTTTGTAATACTGGTGGTTATCTCTTGCAGACCTAAACCTCAAAGTTGCATAATTAACATCGCATGCATTCTCATATTGCAGCCCCCTCCCCCTCCCTAAATGTTCGAAAATTGCAATTTCCAAGGGTCAGTATTGGATCTGCACGTTTGTGAAGAACATAATTTTCCGAAGTACCAAACCAACAACGTTCCTGGAAATCCTTCAAGAAGAAAATAACTTACTTCAACGTCACCAATTGAAGCATTTAAAATTTTAAAACGAGGTAAATAATAGTCTAGCAATTTTTGGATAGAAGAAGGTTGAGCATTGGAATGCCTGTTAATATACATTCTTTCATTCACGTGATAATTTACTCTTTCAAGTAAAATGCACGTGCCGTTTCTTTACAGCCCCCCCCCCCCCTGGTGGTTGAGCGGTTAGCCTGCTCGCCTCCCACCATGGCGGGTCACCGGATTTTCGCACGTGGGAATCGTGCCGGACGATGCTTTTGGTCGGCGAGTTTTCTCGGGAATCTCCCGTTTCCACCCCTTCATTCGCCGCTCCATACTCACCTTATCCCCCCTTCCCAGATCGGCTCTCAAGACCTCGCTGTTAAGAGTCTCCCAAATCTCTTCACTCGCCCGTGTTTTTTTTTTTTTTTTTTTTTTTTTACTATACCCAAACCATACGAAACGCATAAAGAGCCATTCGGCTACATCATAAACTGAACTACAGTAAAACACAATATTAACACCACGAACTTTTCATTGCATTGAACTGTAAATCTGTCGCCTTGGAAAGTTTTTGAAATTCACTTCGTGCGCGGCACGTTTTTACTGTCCCGAGAAGAATTTTACTGCCGTCGTATTGTAGCCGAAATTTATTCCGTGGACGACGCTGGAAGTTATGCGTTCTGGAACATCACGTGCCCGACGTGGGGAAAATGTCAACCGTGGAAATGCAGAACAGCGAAGGCCCGAGACCGAAATCGAACATCCCTCGGTGGAATTCATGTTTACCTCCACGTCTGTAGGCTCCGCGGTGGTCTAGTGGTTAGACTACTCGCCTCCCACCCAGGCGAACGGGGTTCGATTACCGGCGCGGCCGTTGCCGGGTCTTCGCATGTGGGAATCGTGTCGGGGATCTCCCGTTTGCCCCGCCCGTTCATTCCGGTCTTGCTCCATACTCATCTCGCTTCACCCTCATCGGCTCTCAAGATCTCGATGTTACGAGCCGCCCGAGTCTCTTCACTCACTCCACGGCTATGTATCGTAGGCACGCTGTATTTGGTGCTCAGTTAACGCCGGAATCACGCATTTTTCGACAAGCACGACGCGACTTGTGCAACACGGCAATTAAAACCGAACAGCCAATCAAATACAAGCATAAATAACTGTTTTTAAAATTTTTGCCTGTCTGTCTGGATGTTTATTCAGAATAGGCTCCGAAACGGCAAAATAGATTTTGAATAAAATTTCAGAGATTTTAGAGTTTATTTCAATTTAAAATCTGCTCTTTATTTCATCTCAATATCTCAAATGGCTATGAAGTAAATTAATTTTTTCATACAATTTTCTTTATGTTTCATATATTTTCATGCAAAAGGATTATTTTCAAAAAGCATCGTTCTTACAACAATAGTTTTAAATTGTAATTGATATAATACTCATAATAGAAAAAGATACAATAGTTTTCTTTTGGAAAAAATCATAGTAAAACAACATATTATCAAACACCCAACACTAACGCGACGATAAAACTATTTTCGATAGTAAAGTAACAATCTTTCAAACCAGTTGTATCGGTATATATTTCAATAACTCCATAAAACCTCAGCGAAGCGATGTCAGGCTGCATTTTAATAACAAAACCTGAACGAAGCGATATATCTTTTTTAAACATAAAACCTGAGCGAAGCGATGGCGGATTGTGTTTTAATATCTCCGTAAAACCTAAGCGAAATTTATATTTTAAAATATGTAAACAAATCATAAAGTCCACGCGAACGAGGTCGCGGGCACAGCTAGTGAATAATAAATAAAAAGCGACTGCGCCATGCGCATGCGAGCACAAGTATAATACAAATCTTTTCGTGTTAAACAGACATCGACGTAAATAATAGGCGATTCGATCATTTATATTATATTTACGAGTATTTCACTTGTATAACAACTTTGAGATAAAATGTTGTGTTTGTAAGAGGTGTAGTGTTACCTAAAATATAAAAATCACTGTTTCATAAAAATTTTGCTATCAAACTGGTGGAGTACCAAAGATGACAATGGAAATTGTCTTTCGTAGCAAAGCAAAATGTAAAAATAATGGCGCCCCTTCTAAATTGTACCTACATACAAATGTAGGCTCATTGGTATACGGTCTTCGCAGTTTCTTGAGCTATTTCAAAGGTCCTCCTTAGAGTACAATTTTCTGCCAATTTTGTACCTTCAGGCTGCACATAAAATTAGTGTTGCCGTGTACATGGTTATTTAACTAATGCGCCGACCAAGTGTTACTTGAATTGTTATCAGTGTAAACATGTTACTAATAAAAGAAATTTTCTCTTATGTACATAACACAAATATAAATTAGATGAAAGGAGTTCACAAGTGTTCAGAATTTACACATTTAACGAATCTTCACAGCCCTGTTTTGTTTTCTAATAATCTTCATGATGTGTCTATAATCATTTCCAGTTCTTATTTGGCATTTATACAACTTTGAAATTTCCCCTGTATTTACAAAATAATATAAAGAGACCAAACCCTGCTCTCACGAACAGTAGCAGGCATACGGCCGCACATTGGAAGCACTGTGGATCAGAATCACAAATTCCCCTCTACTAACATTTTCTCTCAATTTTATTCGCAACATTTGCTTTTTATGGTAACACATTATTGCAGATCATGACTAATCATTTGTGGTTAACATGTGAAATATTTAATTATGGTGGGCGTCAAATGTGTCATAAATGCTATTGTACGCCATTTAAATCAGTTACGGTATCAGGGATCGTGTTTTGGGAGATGTAACGGTTTGTGCTATAGGCATTGAGCATGGAACTAATTTTTGTGCATTGCTGCCAACATTACTGGGGGAATATTAGCGAGCATGTCCGTTAAAATATATGTAGTTAGAGGCAGGAAGTTTTTCCAAAGGTTAATTTCAAAAGTGCTCAATTGATCGCGAACCAGCCATAACTGTAATCGATATGTATCGAGTTGTTACTGCAGAGCAGAACGTAGACAGATACAGGAGTGTAGTGTTGGCGGGTGTGTTACAGTATCTGGGCTCGACGGTGGTGAAGGAGCTGCGCGGCACCGAGTCCACCAAGAAGTCGATCCAGAAGCTGAAGAAGGCCACGAAGGAGCCGAAGAGCAGCCCGGACATCGTCCTCGCCATCTCTTACCACGGTGTGCAGTTCCTCAACCCCGCCAACCAGGTGAGCCCTCTATCACGTCCCTTCACCCGGCTGGACGCCCTTCGGTACTCGTGGTCCTCCCTTAAGGCCCCCGTCTGCCTGGAGCTTTTTGAAGCCGAGAAGCGCGGGAGCGATAAGGGCGACACTGCTATGCGCAGCAAGTTCGCCATCGCCGCTAAAGCCTGTACGTCACGATAAAGTCTTCCGTACAGGCTCTGGCAGAAGCTTCCACGAGACCTGTTGTCCGTGCCTGCATGCAAGCAGTTATGGAGGGGTTTTTTTTTGGAACAACCTATCAAACAGTAATTGTTTCCGCACAAGTAAACACGAATGCATATTTCATAATTTTACTTCCGCAACTGTGTTTCAGGAACTATCTTCACCCATCACGACTTCAGTATTATGTGTTTACGCACAGAATCTAATTATTTTGATGTTATAACTGGACTTTTTTTAAAAAAATAAACGTGTATATGTACCATAATTTTCACACAAAGCTCTGTTAGAATCAGTAACCATTTTCGTGATTGCTTATTTGATATTTATCCGTGTTTATCAAAACAGTATTAAAAAAATTACTCTCCCCCCCCCTGACACGACCAATTACTAAATCGTCCATGAAAACGTCCCGCAGTTAGCCATATATTCCATTGAACTATCCACACAGGCTTCCATGGAATCGCCCAAGGAATCTTCCATCGTCGCATACACACTGAAGCTGAAGGCTCTGAACTGGCGAGCAATGTTCTCGTCTCACTGGGTGTACCTACGGGACTTTCAGCGGTGGCCTTGTTATTTTATTGGTGGAAAGTCTGTGGGTAGGTTAAATACAGTACCTTTGATTATGTTTCTGACTTGTACCGGTAAAAAAATTTTTTTTTGCAATTTTTACAAAAAAATGTATTGCAAGGTTGAATATTGTAAAAAAACTTAAAACAACTCAAGTAAACACAATAAAACAACAATTTCAATAAAACGTGACCGTATTATTCATCAACTGTTAATGTTTCCTAGCTACACAGGGTGCTTAAATCGAGACCTCGTTAAGAGTCGTCCAAATCTCTTAACTCAAAAACAGAACTCTTAAAATGAAATAAATGTACGTATTATTCTTAAACAAATAACTTCATTTACATTTTATTGGTATTTGTCGCTATATTTACTTTAAAAACAAGTTTAAAAGTTTACAGTCGGTTGCTAAGTTGATCTTGACATGACGTTATGTCGTGCATTGGAACCAATAAAAATCTGACCGTTCTTTATCTCACTGGTAGCATCGGGTTTATACGCCTACGAAATATAGTTTAAGCAGCGAATGATGTTTCTCACACGTAGGGGAAATTTCTCATTAGAGGTTATGTTCTACATTGTACAGTGCAGAAACATTAAAGCCACTTCATACGGCAACGTCCCATACAAAGGACACTAGCTGAAAGGGTTAACACTTTGTAGACTATACTCGAGTGTAGCTCGAGCAAAGCTAATTTGAAAATTTATTTGTTGTTCAGAACAAAACTCGCATGGTTGGGCATTCTTTGTTCGACTAGTGTTTAACGTGACCTGACAAGAAGACAGCAGCGCAGTAACAATGATATTGCTAAACGTGAGAATTTATTTACAGCCACCCAAAGGGACATTATTGATTGTAAATCCTTGGCTACGATACACCAAGGACATTTGATAGTGTCAGTATCAGCTCGTTTCTCCATTGGTCGATGACCGGCCAATAAACAACGCTGTAAAGTACAGGGTAGTGTCTGTCCGGTGTGGTATGGACCAACAGGTAGAGCCCCGAGTATTTCGCGGATTGAGTTGGCAGCAAGCTTGGCTGGACAGCCCTCTATACACTCGAGACATTATCGTTTGCTTATTGGTTGCTGTGATCAAGTGAGGCCTCTGTACAGGACTGTTAAACACTCACTCACACTACTGGCTCACGGTTAAACGGGGCGTGTCTAAACAACTGTCGCCCAATCACAACAGCAGGAGAAAAGAACAAGTGATTGGAGTCCACCTTGCCTCCGGATGAATTCGCGAAATATTCGTGGCTCTATCAATAGGGCGATGGTGAGTTCTAACACAGACACCAACAGAACCGGTGTTCTTGCAGTAGTGAAAATATATGTGACTCACTTCTAATTTGTTTTAAGTGCCAGTAAATGCGTATTTAGGCTATTCGCAGCAAAATGAGCACTTTTGAAAGCCCTGCTTAAGATCTACTTGCATGCACGTTGTGTATTATTCTCCCTTATCTAAAATTAACATTGCCACGGGCCTCATCACATAGATTCCTGCGTCGGTCAAGTGAAACTATGAAATTATCAGAAAAGTAAATATTTAACAAATCTGCTCAGTTCTACACTTTGATGCATTAAAAAAAACCGAAAGAAATTATTTAAGTTATCAGAAATGGTTACCTAACACTTTTTATTCGACGTTAAGATAAGGAACTACTTCCCATCTATCGTTACCAACTTAACTGTGCAGGTACTTATATGCAGGTAGGGGCAGTGACTTTTTTCTAAGTTTGTTTTCAAAAGTGCTCACTTTATAGAGAACAGCCTTTAGACCTCAATGTGTTAATATTTTGGTGCCGCCCGAACCTCTGCGGTGCTTGGCAGGCGGCGCCCTGAAGCCTCGTCACGATGTAGCGCGAACGTTGCGGGGGACCAAGTTTTCGCGGGTGGCTGCTGGCCTGCGCGTGGGAACGTGTCGTTGTCCTCGGAGACCTCCCTCCGGACCCCTCGCGTTATTTTGTAACCGCGACGTCGTCCTTCTTCTTCTTCTTCTTCTTCTTCTTCTTCTTGGCGTGTTGCAGGAGATGGTGTGCGAGCACGAGATCCGCAACATCCCACTGCGCGTGCCACGACCCGCACGATCGCCTACATCACCAAGGACCACGCCAGCAAGAGCCACTACTGCCACGTCTTCTGCGTGCAGACCATGGTGAGTTCGCGCACTGCGGGAACGTCCCCGTGTGATCAGGGGACGGGCGTCAGGCGCGTGCACGCTGAAGTTGACTTTGCAATTGGGTCGCAGTTTATTACACACGCCCTGGACGACTCTGATCCAATAGCAGACTTGCAGAGAAACGAGTAGCAAGTGATATACTGCCAGGCGAGAAGTAACACTGGCTACTGTATGAACAAACATCTAAGGCTCGAGTATACACATGACTGCGGAGTCTAGCCAACAGGTCATTGCACTCGCGAATTTTTCCTATTCTTAACTATAATCCATTCATGGTTACTTCAGCCTTTTCTGAAGCCCTCCTGAAATTCTACTTACAGGATATTCCTCCGCCTCCTGCAAACTAAGCCTAACTAAGTCTGGGGAATTACACCAGGGGGACAACGCACCGCATTCATGCGCACTAAGTGTACCAGTATTTTGTATAAGGACTATTTCTCATTAGGTGCTACCAACATACCTATTTTCTCCATGTTTTTTATTCAGATTGTTTATAAATGAAGCATTATAATTTGTAGATAATATGTGAATAACATCTCAATTTATCAGAAAAAAAAGTAACTTTTATGAACACAAATATAAAACGCTTGTGGTACAGGGCGTATTTAGGAAATAACTAAGCACGCCATACATGGGGCGATTTTTCAAAGGTTTGATTCAAAAAAGCCGAAGAAACCCTGGATGAAGTAAATAATTTAAGCCCCGAGTATTTCGCGGATTAAGTTGGCAGCAAACTAGGCTGGACAGACCCCTATACACTCGAGACATTATCGCTTGTTTATTGGTTGCTATGACCAAGTGAGACCTCTGTTGTACAGGACTTTTAAACACTCCCTCACACCACTGCTTCCTGCTTATTACTGGCTCACGGTTAAACGGGGCGTGCCTAAACAACTGCCGTCCAATCACAACAGTGGGAGAAAAGAACACGTGCTTGGAGTCTACCTCGCCTCCGAATAAACTTGGGAAATACTTGCAGACTCTACCTATAATCCATTCGCGGTTACTTCACACTTTTCTGAAGCCATACTAAAGGTCTACTTCCGGTATATTCCTCCGCCTCGTGCAAACTAGGCTTATCTTAGGCTAGAAAATTACATCGAAGGAGGACAGCACATCGAATTCGTGCGTACATAGTTGTAATAGTATTTGCATGATAAAATGTCCTACTAGGTGCTATCAACACACATATTGTGTCACCGTTTTTATTCATATTTGTTATACACTAAATATTATAATTTATGAAAAACAAAAGGTTGAAACTTCAATTCAACTAAGCGTAAGATAATTTTATGTTAACGGAGGCATAAAACAATTGTGAAACATGGCGGCGTATTTAGGAAATAACTAAACGCGTCATGCATGGGGTTATTTTCCGAAAGTTTGTTCCAGAAAGTGTGAAGAAACTGCGAATAGACTATAGTAGACTTTCTGAACTGTAATGGAAGTTTTTAACCCATACAATATATGGAAATACTGCCACTTATCAGGCTGCAAATACAGGCACGTTAGCACCGCTCCTATACATAATTGGTAATTTCCCTATGCATTTGATTGTTTCCTGAGTAAATGTATTACGAAATAACTTTTAGCTACCTGCTCTTTCTTACTAAAGGCTGTTCACGATAAAGGGAGCACTTTACAAATAAACCTTAGAAAGATGTCACTGACCGTGCATCCATGTATTTTGATGAGCGCACTGAGTTACATTGGCACAGTAAGGTTGGTAGCGATAGTTCCATATCTTAAAGTCGAATAAAAAGCGTTAGGTAACCATTTTTGATAACTTAAAATGATTTCTTTGGTTTTTTTTTTTAGATGCACGGAACTGTAGAAATGAGCAGATTTGTATAAAGTATTTACTTTATTAATAATTTCACAGTTTCATTTGACCGACGCAAGAATAAAGTGATGATATCCATGGCAATGCTAACTTTACATATGGCGGAGGAATACACAACGTGTTCACAAGTGGATCTTAAGTAGGGCTTTCAAAAGTGCTCATTTCACAGTGAACAGCCTATATACAATTATTTGCGAACAATTTCTTAAAGTGTAGCATCGCCATAGTCCAGTGATTCCCAAATTTTTTTTAACGTACCGCCCCGTTTCCTTGCTGATCAGATACAGGTGGCGCCCTCATGGCGATGATGAAAGCGTGAGTCGGTTAATCTCTGATCCTTGTATGAATTTTTTTGTAGGATACTACTTAAGGTAGAAAAATGGAAGTTAAGTAACTATAAAGTTATAAAAGTGTTTTAATGCAGCAATAAAAATACTACGTACAGCATATTTGTATTTTGAAAATGGATGCCCATTGGTCTTCATCGTCACAGTTCTTCATAACCGTACTAAAAAAAATTCTTAAAAGTTATCAAATTTTTGCTAACCAAATATGGAAAAGTTGAACCTGTTTATTCATAATTAGCTCACGGTATCTTGGTATTATTTTAGATATTGCAACACGCACTTCTTTTTCGATGCTGAGTTTCACTCTATAATTTGTCTTTTATTGCAGCTACGTCAGCTATTGCAGAGCGCTGGTTGAAGGGCAGAACTTTGGCAACGGCCAATACCGAAGACTTGCGGGTCTTTGTTTCTAAATGCTGTTCACAATAAAGTGAGCACTTCTGAAATAAACCATAGAAAAAGTCACTGCCCCTACCTGCATATATTTTACCCGGTGCACTGAGTGACACGCGCCCAGTAAAGTTGGTAACGATGGATGGAAAATAGTTCCATATCTTAACGTCGAATTAAAAGTGTTAGGTGACCATCTGTGATAACTTAAAATTATTTATTTCGCTTTATGTTTTTTTTAATGCATCTAAGTGTAACGTTTCACATAGTTGTAAAATATTTACTTTTCTAATAATTTCACAGTTTCAACCTGGCCGACGCATGAATGAACGGACGATGTCCGTGGCAATGTTAATTTTACATAAGGCGTAAGAATATATAATTTGTGTACAAATAGATCTTTAGCGGGACTTTCAAAAGTGCTCAGTTTACCGTGAACATACCATAAACACTGAGTATGCTCACAATAACCTCGACGCGGCGCCCTTGCTAGATTTTGGCGGCGCCCCTCGGAGCTGCAGTGCACAGATAGGGAACCACTGCCATGGCATGTTCGCTGTTTCGTCGCACTTTTCGAATCAAACCTTTGAAAAAACACCCCGCGTATGACGTGTTCGGTGCTTTCCTAATTATGACACGCATCACAAGCGCTTTATACTTCTGTTAAAATAAAAGTACATTATTTTTGGCTAAATTAAACTTTTACTTATAATTAATATGCAAAATACTATATTTTATTTATAGTTATTGTGGGTACAAACAGAGAGAAATTATGTGTGTTCGTGATGCCCAGTATGAATTGTTCTTTTGCAAAATTGTGTTATACTGAGAGCACACGAGCTTAGTTAAGCTTTGTTTGCACGAGGCGGAGGAATATCCTGGAAGTAGAATTTTAACAGGGCTTCAGAAAAGTTGGACGTTATCCGTGAAAGGACTATAAAGACTGTTCACAGTAAACTGAGCACTTTTCAATGACCTGCTTAAGATTTTACTTGTTTGCACGTTGTGTATTCTTCGATCATATGTGAAATTGCAATTACCACGGACCTCTTTAACTTCGTTCATGCGTCGGTGAAGCGAAAGTGTGGAATTATTAGAAAAGTAAACATTTTACAAATTTTCTCTACGAAAAAATCGGACGGCACAGTAAATAATCTGTGTTCACAGATGTCTACCTGATACTCTGAACTGGACGCTGAGACATGGAACAAATTTCTCTCCATCATTAAAGGCTGTTCACGATTAAGTGAGCACTTCTGAAATGAACCTTAAAAAAAGTCACTGCCTCTACCTGCATATATTTTAATGGGCGTGCTGAGTCACATTTCCCCAGTAAAGTTGGTAACAATGGATGTAAAATAGTTCCATATATTAACGTCGAATTTAAAGTGTTAGGAAACTATTTGTAACAACTTAAATTATTTCTTTCGCTCTCTGTTTTTTATGCATCGAAGTGTGAAAATGAGCAGATTTGTATAATATTTACTTTCCCAAAAATTTTACATTTAACTTGACCGACGCATGAATAAAGTGATGAGGCCCATTGCGATGTTAATCTTACATAAGGCGGAAGAATACATAACGTGCATTCAAGTAGATCTTAAGCAGGGCTTTCAAAAGTGCTCATTTTACCGTGAACAGCGTATACCAACCTTACTGGGCGCATGCCAGTCAATGTTCCCGTTATAATATATGCAAATAGGAGCAGTGACATTTTTTCCAAAGTTCATTTCAGAAGTGCTTACTCAAGCATGATCAGTCTATACCTAGCGTTGTTCGTACCTTTTGGGTGCTGCGGTCATCTATAGACTCAATTTTCTATACGTGTACGCAATTCCATTCAACTTGTAGATATTACTTGTATCATTCATTCACGGTTACTCCGCGCTTGTCTGGGGCCCTGCTTAAGTTCCAGGATATTCCTCCGCCTCGTGCATGCTAAGCTTAACCAAGTCTAGCAAGTTACCAACACACATGTGTTCTCACTGTTTTAAATTTATATGAATTATACATGAAATGAAATAATTTATAGAGAGAATATAAATATCATTTAAATTTAACCAAGGAGAAAAAAAAAGTTACTTTTATGAACACAAGTATAAAACGCCTGTGATACATGGTACATTTAGGAAATACCTAAAATCTTCATACCTGGATTGATTTTTCTAAGGTTTGATTCACAAAGTGTGAATAAATCTTGAATAGACTGTATTGGCTCAGATTCGTCCACTGCAATGACAGGGTGTACACCCGCAGGGAAAACAGGGGAATGTCAGGGAATTCCAAAATGGAATTCCAGTGGACATTCCGAATAAGTAAAAATGTCATGCCTGTCCACATGCAACTCCAAGACAATTTCGCACCAAGAATGATTATGAAAACGCACTTTCTAGCCGCTTTCACGTCCAAAATAATAATCCTAAGATTTAAAACGAGAACTTCTTAGGATCTAATTGGCTTTCTGATTTGGCATACTTTTGTCATGTGTAATACATAACACTGTCACGTACTTTTTCGTTTTATTCATGGGCCATACAAGTGAAACCGTGAAACTATTAGGAATGCTAAAGGGTTTCTCATATGCAAATTCATATTCTAATGGGCATAAATTTAAGCATCACACTCTCAATACAACATCAAACGTTAAAAAACAATTTTTATTAATTAGCAGCCAACTTCATTATATGCTATTCGCGGTAAAGTGAGCACTTTTGAAAGCTCTCTCATTTGGAGTAATAGTCAATAAATACATTGTATGTTTCAGCCTTAGGCGTTAACTCCCGAGTGTGGTGGAATATACACACTGTGTTTATTACTTACGCGGAAATATTTATTTAAAAGCTGGTTAAAGTATAAAAAATGAGTGAAATAAAAAAGAAACTAGGCCTAAAAATGCTCGCTTTAACGTGAACAGCCCATATGAGCTTGAATGCCAGTATGTAACATAGAATATACGCATGATTTTTTTTTCAAAGGTTACACTTTATTGTGAACAGCTTACGCACGCTGTTTTCTTCAATTTAACATATTACATATTTCAGTTGTGTATGAAATATTAGTCATACTGTATATATTCCACCGAGCTGGGAGGTTTACGTCTAAGGCTAAAGTAAAATATTGACTACTAGCTTTCCGATGCTACTTCATACCCATGAAAATTAGGATTTGGAAACGATCTTGGGAAGGAAAGGAGGGCAGCCCATAGACAAAAAATAAAGGCGAAATGTCGGAACATTTTTTTTAACGATGATTTTCTTTTATGCAGTAATCCTAAAAAAAAAAAAAGAGAAAAAAAAACTTAATCCAGTACCTATGTACATCCCTGATCATCATATTTTCGGAATCGTTTGAGACATCTCCATGAAACAAAAACTAAGTTGGTCCTGGGGTGTGTATGTGTGTGTGTGTGTGTGTGTGTGTGTGTGTGTTTATATATATATATATATATATATATATATATATATAATATATATATATATATATATATATATATATATATATATATATATAATTTGATGTCAATACGTTCAGTGGTTTTTGAGTTAAATCCGGTCGGACAGACAGACACGAAAAAAAATTAATATTAGATATGGGTTAGTAATCAATTATCTTATATGAAAAAATAGTTAAAAGTTGGAAAATTTGAAAACCACAGACAGACACTTATATTTCATTTAGTTGTATTGATTATTCCGAGTGAGAGGGCTTTCAAAAGTGCTCACTTGACCGTGAATAGCCTATACACGAGGTTTGTTTGTGTGCGTGCAGGACCAGGCGACGGAGGTGATCCTGACGCTGGGCCAGGCCTTCGAGGTGGCGTACCAGATGGCGCTGCGCGATCAGGCGCCGCCCACGGCGCCGCCCCCGGGCGCCCGCAACGGCCACACGCGCTCGCAGTCGGCGAACCAGCTGCCGCCGCCGCCGGGCGCCGCCGCCGCCGGCCACGCGCGCTCCCTCTCCGTCGACGAGGCGCGGCTCAACGGGCAGGAGGCGGCGGGCCCGCCGAACGCGGCCGCCGCCAGCACGCCGCAGACGCCTAAGGCGACCACGCCGTCCCAGCAGGCGCCCATCGTGCAGACAGAGGAACTGTAACATACACTGTCTGCCCCGCCCGCCCCGCCGCATCTCCCGCGCCAGGAGCAGAAGCGTCGTTAGCCCGCATCTCTCCCGTACCTGCCCTCCCCCCCACCCCCCCCACTACAAAGTCCACGTTCCTGCTCGGTGTGTGCACGTCAGTCCTGTGCGATACCCAGTGTCGAACACCGCCTCGATACGCGCTAACCACGTCGATATCAACGCGATATATCGCTCCAGTAGGTCATCGGAAGGGGCGCCTGTTTTTCCGCAAAAAAGATTTCAGGACATTGGATCATCTGAATTCGTTACGCGTCTGGCCTGTCTGCCCGCGAATTACAGGCGATCAGTGTCGGAGATACCTAGTTCTGATTGGCTCACTCGTGTAACAGAATATCTTACAAGCGGCCAATAGTCAAATGAAGACTGCAAGTGTGTACACAGCATATTGCAGTTAATTCTTCGCGTAAATATTTTCGCGAAAAACAGGTGGCCCTAATTATCGGTGTACCAGAGATAGAAGTACGTAGAGTTCTCATTATTATTTCGGTGGCATACTTCAATCATAATGTACACTGAGAGAAAATTGAACAAAATATTTGTTTGTATAGGGCCAAAAATATTAGTTGCCCTAACAAAATATATTGGGGAGCAACCAAAATTCGAAAAACAACAAAATTACTTTCGTTCGTCTAACAAAATATATGTGTAAGTAAACAAAATCTCTTTGTCGGGACTAACAAATCAGACTGTCAACAAAATATTTTATTGATTCAACTGTATATATGTGTTTGATCACTCATTTGACCACTTTCGTTCGAAAATACAAATCGCGAGTTTGTTCGTATTTTTTGTGACAATTAGGATAGTAACCGTGTTTGTTAGTGCATCTATTGATGATTAATAATCGTATGAAACATTAATAAAACAATGCAACAAGAAACTGACTAAAGCTGTAAAACATGAAATATTTGTTTGCGCACACGTTGCCCAATATTTGCAGCATATCTATTTGGAAGCTTTTCGGCGTCATCAGATGTCACGTTATCTGATATTACTAAGGTGTAGCGCTCGGGCGTAGGTGATCTAGGTTCGAAACTCGGTTGAACTTATAAAAATTTTTTATATCGGCCCAAACAGTTTAATGAACGTGTAGCAAAACAAATCTTCAGTTGCACCAACCAAATCTTGCAGTTTGGGGGCAACCAGATAAGAACGGCAAAATAATCTGGTTTCAGTAGCAAAATATTTCACTACCCCAATACAAACAAATAATTTGGTTGCAACAAAAAAATCTTGTTTGATTCAACGAAACCTTTTTCTCAGTGTACCCGTACTCTAGTGTTTCCTTTTATGATTTCGACCACAGTGGTTTCGACACGCCCTGTTCAACTGTTCAGCCAGTAGGACACAGGAAGTTCGACATGCCCTGTTCAACTGTTCAGCCAGTAGGAGACAGGAAGTTCGACATGCCCTGTTCAACTGTTCAGCCAGTAGGAGACAGGAAGGAATGGCGTAACCGTCATCATGTGCAACCACGTTCAATTTAAAACAACCTCAGTAGTCTAAGGATGTTTTTATATAAGGGGGGGGGGGGGGGGTGGAAATGTCGATATTATTTATCTTCGTTACTTATAAAAGTACGGTTTTACGAAACGATATATCGAAAGAAAAATATCGATTTTCGGTACATCGGAATCCGATATTTTATGTGTTCAAGGACTTTGTAAATGTAAAATTGCTTAGAATATTACATATTAAGGGCACGTGGAATTGTAGAAATATGTGGCGCCTGGTTTTGAGGCATGTTACCAACGTAAACATAGTAATTTTTTAATTAAATTTTTGTATTCAAAACAGCATTTTAAAAATATTAATTTATGATACCTGGAAAAATATATAATATCGATAAAATATCTATGAAATTATCGACGATTTATAGTTGATACAATGTCGTCATTTAGATATATCGATATGTTTTCAACATCCCTCCTGCAGTCAATGGATAGAACCCGGAAATTTCGCGGGTTCAGTTGGCAACAAGCGAGACTCCCGCAAACTCTTGCGTGCTCAAAGCCTCGGTTGGTTTGCAGGTCAGTCATTGGCTTGAATTCGTTCAGGACGTGTCAAACAAACTGTGGTCCAATTGGTAAAACAAGTCCAGTGTACGTGTGTCTGAGGTATAGCTTGTCCTCAAATGGACACTGATAATGTCCAGTTGTCTACCAGTGACTAAAGAAATGCGGTCCAAATGTGCAGACGTAGAGGATTATAGATTATCTACGGTTATCTGAGCATTCTTGAAATCAGCCTTTGAGAAATACTGCTCCTACCCGCATATACAGCATGCTCGGAAATTCCCCTTACAAACTTCTAGGACTTGTAGACGGGACTGAGTAGACGATCTTTTGAATAGGAACCCATGTCCGTAAACCATGCTACAACCATTACTAATCAGGTGTTACACGCGTCCACTTCTGCGTGCGTAATTTAATTAGGTGCGACCCAGTCATTACACTTATAGCAATCACATTCGTTAAGTAACAATGCAAAGGGAACAACAAAAGAAAGTATTCGTTGATCACAATAACACTTTTGTCCACAGTTGTACGCAGTAATCGGTGTCTGTCTTCTGCAAAGGATGCGTAGCACACGGTACTGATCCACTACGACAGCGGCTCGGTGTGGCGACCACCAACATCGTTGCGCGCATCGTACCTACGAACCATGTTCTGGTACACTCGCTCCATCACACCTGGTCAATCTGTTGTGCAACGACCATAATTCGTGCCAGCAGATCTTCCCCTCTCTCTTTCTACTGGAGTCTCGTACACCATACTCTCCATACAACCCCGCAAGAAATAGTCCAGTGGAGTTAAATCCGGACTGTCCCTCGGCGGAAGTGGACGAGTGGATACACCTGGTTTGAAATGGCTGTAACACGGTAACGGTACGTTTCCGGACATGGTTTCCTATTCGAAAGATCGTCTACTCAGTTCCGTCTACAAGTCTTAGAAGTTTGTAAGGGGGATTTTCGAGCATTCTGTATTTGTACGGACATCCCGGCAGAGACGTGCCCAGTAAAGTTGGCAGCGACGCATGGAAAGTATTTCCGTGTATTAAAGTGGAATTAAAAGTGTTTGGCAAACTTTAGTTTTGTGAAAACTTAAATTATTTATTTTGCTTTCTGGTTTTCCAATGCTCATTAAGTGTACTAAGATACAATTTTTTTTAAAAATATTTTGTTTTCTAATAATTCGACAGTTTTGACTCGATCTACGCATTAATAAAGTGATGAGGCCCAAGGCAACGTTAATTTTACACAAGGTGGAAGAATACACAACGCGCATGCAAGTAGCTCTTAAGCAGGACTTCCAAAAGTGCTCAGTTTCCCGTAAACAGACTATAAGAACTGCAGTCTGCCGCCAAACGAATTCGTAAAATTTACGTACATCTAACCATGGTTATTCCTATAACTCTATAATCGCAAAGGAGTCGGTGCATAGTTAAGTAACGCTTATGAAAAAAAAATCGTTCTTATCTTTTCTTCACCCTGCGCCTATCCTTTGCACTGTGTAAAAATTAATATTGCAGCGTCAGAGTTACTGACGAGTATCCATTCAAGAAGTTATATCATAAAGCTAGTTCTCGTTAGTAGTGACAACTTATGGACTGGGACTTTCCAACGGTCTGTCCGAGAAATTTTCATTCCGCTATGAACCGCCTACTCTTTGAATATCGCAAAACCCTCGAAATGATATCGTGTCGTTAGCGTTGTATCGATATATCGCACAGCTATGCCGCGTGTTAGTTGGAGAGCGATACAGTATGGGAGTCGCGTGGGCTGTACCAACATTTCGTAGATGGCAGCTTTCCCCCTCCGACCTCCCGATGTCTGTATGTGTGATCTTTTAGTCGATTGTCAAATGTTCCACATTCGCGCGTATAAAGCCCTAAGAAATGCCGTTTAAAATGTCTAGTATCGTGTGAAGAATAAAATGTCATAGATTCCTCTAATAATAATGACAAATAGAAAAACTTTCTTCCCACTTTTCCCCCCTCCCCACCCCCCCCCCCCAACTTTTTTACCTCTTACTGTATCAACACGTTCTGCATAGTTATTTTGTAAGATTATTTCCTCCCCTAATAAACGGTTACGTTTGCTAGCTGTACGAACAAAGGCGCTCCCCCATCTACATTTTCGACAGCGGACCACAGCACCTTTGTTTCTAAGAACGATACCTCAGTAGTTTTTGTAATTACGTGTTGTTTACAGTTTTTCGCGTGTTTTTGCCTCTTGCGACCACGTCCTTTCTACGTTCGTCCTTGAGTCCTCACTCCATTCGCGCGAGCTTCGTTTCGCGTCGTTTGCAATGACATTCCAGTTGATTTTGCTTGGGGGAAAAAAAAATGTGCAGATAGCTGTAAAAAAAAAAAAAAACATGCTTCGTTGACTAAACAGATGACTGCGAGAATTTTATTTTCTCAGAATGTATTCAGATGTGAAGATTTTCCAAGCTGGTTCATCCTAGATCAGATTTATAGACAGGACGCTGTTTAACCGCACCCATCTGTGTTTATAATGGACTGTGGCGAAATGCCAAACGTGAAATGGCTCTCTCATATTAACCTAATTAATGATACACGTTTCAGATAATTATTTTTAATTCAGCTTAGTACGTTTTATGTGCCAGTCTGTGAGAACTGAGAAAGTGTATATTATGAGAAAATGTGATATGAGTATGATGCCCATGGAGCAGTCTGTCCTGATAGTAAATAGGCGTGCTCTAGAATTTCAACTTCAGTCAACAACTAATGACTTTCCAGTGCGGTGAAACCTTGTAATTAAGAAATCAGTCATTATACACAGTATTTAGTCAGTTTCTTGGGTAGTATTTCGTGCACTATCGGTTTGTAAGCACAAATTTGAAGTTGAAGTTCTATGAGTACCAATACACAGTATGAATCCTGCTGCGAAGTGTGATATACAGTCCTTGTACCATAAAACTTGACTTAAATGATTTATGTACAAAAATTAATTTAAATACCTTGATATTTACAAGAAATTTTGAAAATTATGTTCTAGTGTTTAAGTATTTAAGTTTTCGAATTGATATTTCAGACAATTATTTAGATTTGCCGGCCTACAAGGGGAATTACGCCAAGCATTTAAGTCTGATAGTTTCTAAGAAATTTTTTAGTAAAATGTATTGTTTTAATAACTGTAAAATTTAAACCTATCATTGTAATAAACTTACAAGAGGTTGGCATGGCGAATTTTTGGTAGCGTACTTGCTGTTTATGTCTTTAGATGGATTTTTTTTCAGACCCATTTTTAAATAGTAATTTTTTGTGTTTAAGAGTGGGATTAACCCCCGTGGGAAACCCAGCCTCCAAGGTCAAGAAGCGAGGGGGCGATACGGGCGACACTAACACGCACGCCTAGTGCCTCGTCGCTCCTACGCGCAAGGCGTGCAGTGTTTCCGTCGTTACGCTGTACTGTGTAACTATGGGATTTCATTACACGTGATGAAAGACAGCAGATCAAACTACCCCCCGTATCTTTGTACTTTTCTCTTGCCGCTTAAGGAAACTGCATAGACCAGCTTTAAAAATGCGATATTTGACCATTTTCACGACTTTTTTTCTCCTAGAATACACTTGATATGACAAAAGTAAAAAAAATAGGGACGTAGATAATATTTTTTTGTACTTTCTGGCAGAAAGTTGTATTTTCAGAAAATTTATTTACCGAGATACGCGTATTCGCGCAAACAACTAATTCACAAAAATGCCAGGGGCCCATCCCACTCTTAATGGTGAAATATTTTGTTTTTGAAGAGTTCTTGTTAGATTTTCTAGTCCTAGTTGTCCCATCTTACTAGTTTATTATTAGTTTCACCTAATTTGTTTTTTGGAAATGCACGAATAAAGAAATATGCTGACCACAACTGTGAACATAATGCGAAACCCGACTCTACCAATGTAGTAGAATTGTTTATAATATAAGCGCGTATAAACAGTCATGCAATTTTTCCTCCAGTGAAATTGTGATATATTTTTTTTTTTTTTGCCTAGCTGTAAATATTTACCAACTTTTTCGTGCAAATGTTTTTAGTCGAATGTTGGGTTAGAAAAATGTGAATGTTAATTAATTTTTTCTAATCGTGGATGTCAAGAAACACAAGACCACTTGACCAAAGAACGGCTGCGCTTAGTTAATCGAGCATAACGTTTTTTTAATCGTTAGACTTTTAGGTTACGTAGTATGTGGGTAGCCACAATAAGCTGCTGGCGTCACGAGCGGAAAATGGAGGTTACAAGTCGAAAAGTTCCATTTTCTGTAGAAGATTTCCTTTTGAATAGTATTAAAACAGAGGAATCATCCCATTTTTATGGATAAACTTTTTTTTTTTTTCGTGCGTGATCAACTATATTTCAAACAGTTTCAGATAAATTAATTTTTTTTTTTTTTTATAAGTACGTAACGAGTCATGTTAGAAAGACAGTGTTGTAGTTACCGAACGTTAATGTCGTTGTACAATACTTGTGCAGCACTGAAGCCAGAATGTACACACGTTGTTTAAAGTAACACTCAGTGGAAACCGTATTACGAAGTTTATTTAAAAAAAAAACATTCGTATAAGCTGTTCACAGTAAAGTGAGCTTTTTTGATGCCCTAGTTACTTTTCCCTTTCAGCCGCATTTAATACCTGACCTACATTTTGAGTAAATTTGCAATATAAGTAATAAAGCAAGTGTGCATATTCCGTCGGATTCGGAAGTTAACGTCTAAAACTAAAATTAAGGAGATCTATCAAACCATTTTTCTCAGCTTTATTGTTAATTACCACATTCAACTTACATTTTTCTAATAATTCCATATAGAGAAACTATTACAATGTTCAATTAATATAATTTAATTATTATTCAGTTAATGATCGGTGTAAATTCACAGTTTATAACTTACCTTAAGAACATATGTCAAATTAACTCACAAAATTTTCTGGTCCTTGCTTGTATGAGATTCTTAATACTCTCTGCCCAGTCATTCTTGCAATTAACAAAAGAAATCAGTTTGTAATATTCCACTAAGAATTCAAATGAAAACGTGCAGTTCACAGCATGTCGCATAAAGGTTCCACATAATCGTTACATACCTTTGAAAAAATACAACTCTGTGACACTTACAACAATAATTTTTCTGAGATGGCGAGCAATTTGTTAATTACTTTTAGTTATTACATTACGAAGTTAATAATTTTAGATATATTTTTCTCCCTCCTTCGTCATATACACTGATATGCTACTATTCTATGTGTATTATAAACGTCTATAATTACATTGAAACAATTGTGAGATTTTGAAAGAGTACTATTTTTATATCCGTTCTTTGTTGAAGATATTTTATTTTCAAAATTCTTGAAGTATGTCTCTTACTAGTCATCACAGTGCTACGGACAAGTTTAATTTGTGTCACATACCATTGTACAAAGTTTTGTTTAAAATTTTGTTTGTTAATATGTATATTGGATAATCGTGCAGACATCCAAACTGCAAAAATTCGACTGTCAATTTTAACCTTTCAGTAATCATATGAATCGAATTTTTTTAAAAATGATTCCTGCAAATTGATAAACACTCGGTCAATTGGTCTTTGTTAAAATGTATCACATTTTAACAAATTTTCTTTTTCTTTAAGAATTCCTCTGTTTTACTATAATCTTATCAGAAAATTGTACGTGGATTGCCAGAACCATTTGTAGCAGTTTGCAGTAATTGCGCTAGTGATAACAGTGTTATTCCAGTGAAATTGTCGCGAAACTAGATTTTAAAATTTTTATATTCTGCATTTCCTGCTAATTTACTTTTATTTGTTACCTGTGTTACCTTAATATTCAACTGTAACTTGGTTTTATTACTTTATTATTTCCAAAATTATATATATATTTTTTTTGTTAATCGTTTGTGTTGTTATGTTTATATATGTTAATAAAATTTTGGAATAGATATGATTTATTTACATTTACAGGTTCATTAACATTTTTAAGAGAACTGATTTGATACAAGCAAAGAAATTACTGGAAAAATTTACCTCATTAGAGGGCATTACCTAAAGAGTGGTAATGTGATAAAATATTTAATAGTGCTTAACACTAATTCAAAATCCCAGTATCTAGACGTTATTTCTAGTTCTTTTTCAAAGAATCGTCCGCACAAACAGTGTTCTTCGGGATATTGCGAAATATTTCTTAAGAAATTAAATGTTTAGTACAGAAAAAAAATGTTGAACTTTTATTAATAGTTTGTGGCACTATTCATGCTAAACGATTACTTCTTTTGGAATCTATGGTTAAAATGGTTAAAATATGGGTAGCCTAATTTAGGTTGGTAATCTATTTATAAAAACTTTATATACGTAAGATGAGTGCTGATCATTCTACATGTCCGTTTTGAAAGAATTACACTTAATTTCTCGCACTTATCGTTACAAAGTACACATCAAATTTACTTAGGCCTATCAAAATGTAGTTTGTAGGCAGTATTTGTTGGAACAAAAATGTAAGCATACTCTCTGTTACTTTGATGGCAACTTTTCGAATGAATAAGTGAATGAGTAAACGGAAATTATTTTGTGTTTCTATTTCTTCTATTAAATGAAATGAGCCTCCTCGTCTTGTTAACAAAAACAAATTGCTCTTTATAAATTTCGATTTTCACAGTTACATTACATACCTCAAACTATTAAAGCAACACATCGCCAGCTTTAAAAAATATATTTTTTTTTTGTTTGTAGATACAGCAGTAAAATCGAACGAATGTTTGAAAAAAAAAATACCCGTCACCACTATATCAGTGTTTAAATACTACGAGTTGTTATTCCAATTTTGTTAATTAAATATAAAATGAAATAAAATTTCTAATAATACCGAGTTTTGTACACGTAATTAAATGGCGTGCTATGAATTTGTGTTAACAAGAATTAAGTACCTAGTTATTAGTTCAGCTTTATTAAAGATTATATCACTTAGTGTATTAATTTTATGGTTATTTAAAATAAATCGCAAAGTAAAAATGATTGACAATTGTAATTGAATTATTAGAATTTCGTAAGAATCATTGGCTATTTTGCCAGTTAAGAGTCAGTAGCGCATCTGAATCCTGAAACATAACAAAGAATATCTATGCATCTTAGCACGCTTGAAACGCGCCAACTCACCCTAAACAACCCCTGCACCCAGATGTATTTTTCGAATGTGTCTGAATTACGTGGTTTACGTCTGCGTACATTGACAAGCAAAGCAATATTTCCGTGTGTCTACCCACTCGCGCGGTGAAATTTCGCTGCGGTAATTTTTCTCTTGGACATGCGGTCGATTGTTCCAACCCTCCTAACAAAAGTGTGCAATTTTTTGTATTCTTGGGCGTACGTTTTCCGAGGTAAATACTTGTCATATCACGATGTGTTTACAAAGAGAAAAAAAAAGGGGGGGGGGTGGGAAATTGCGAATAATTTTTTTGAAGAAAAAAAAAATATCCCATCTCCGTGTTGACAATCGATTCGCTCTAATTTCGCGAACCCCCCCCCCCCCCACATCGCGTGACGTCATTACCAGAGTGATATTTACACGCGTGAGCGAAGGTCGAATGCGCGACCACGTCCCTTTGGCGCACACAAATATTTTTTGCGACTAATTATGCTTTGTAGATTGTTGTTCGCCGTGGCGTTTCATGACCTCGCTTTATTCACCGTGTGGATTCAGCTTCGAAAAACTCACGCGAGACGGAACAGCACACATAGACCGTACCATGTTAATGTACGTTCCGTCAGGGGCAATGAAAAGAACAATCTTTTACTTTGTGCGATGTTTTACAAATAATACAATTTTTTTTTTTTTCAGAATTTAGCGTAGTGATTATTTATTCCTCGAGCGATGCTGTAAGGGTAAATGATTAACTTAAATATACTTGTCAGGAAAGCAGATTCAGTAGTTGTTTATAACATGGCAAATCAAATATTGTACATCATTTTGTTTTTTTTTTTCTACAGTTACAAACCTAAAAAAATTAATATAAAATACACAGACAAATATAGCAACAATTAATTTATATAATGTCGCAAATTTGCAGTTTTGCGAGTCTCGATATCTCAGGGGTCTCAGAGTTTCATCGCAAACCACTGATAATTAAAAAAAAGTATAACAATGGAAGAAAATGACTTCAAAAATGAAAGAAACGAACTGTAAGAATTTTAAATTTGCATTTCCTTCCCGTACGAATCATAAAACTGAACAGAACTAATACAGCAGGATACAGCTCAAAATACGCCGAGAAGGAAGTGAGCTATCACAATCAGATTTATTGGACGGAATACCTGAAATTTTTCTTTGCGAGAGAGCTAAACTTGCTCCTTAAATGGTTACTGTACCAAAGGGATTAGTGTCAACCTAATGTATTTTGGTCAGCCGAGGGTTGTAAACAGTGTTATACTCTTTTCGCGTTTAACAGCGGACCGTCAAGCTGCTTTGACTCAGGCATTCAGGGGGCAATAATCGCTTGGGTAAAATTCGCCTGCTACACCTGGTTGGAGCTGGGCTGATGATCGAGCAATCAGCCTGTAATGGCTGTAAGGCGGTGAGGAGGCCGATGATTGTGTGAAAGTATGAGTGGTAACCCTGGCGATTAGCGATAGGGAAGGCTTCCTCTGAATACCTGGTAGTGTAGTCATCACTCCGGGAATGACTATCCTCGTTCGACCATCCTCCTGGTCGAGACCTCCGCTAGAGCCTATTAGCGTGGGCGAGTGCTTTGGTGTAGGTCAAGGCCCGAAACCTGAAAATGGGGCAGTGATGCGAATACATAGCCTCTACTGCTCAAGTCCACCTCCACGTTGTAAGGGCTGGAAACACAGTGAACAACGCCGTGGCTAGCGGAGTGAGGACGATTGATGGGTGAAGTGGTAGCCCCTCCCGTGCACGGGAGTACAGCCACGGCGAGGTTATATGTGCAGTCTTCCAGTGGACTGTATATATTCTTCGCCTGCGGTGATGACCCGCGAGTCGGTCACACAACTCGAACTGAGGTTTGGTTGCAGATCTCGGAGTGGCGGAGCTCCGTTGAAGGGATTGTCTGGCGGCTTGGAAGAGTTGGGCCTCTCCTGGGCGAAAACTCAGTGTGCAGAGTTAAGTCGTAGGGACTCAGGGGATCACCGAGAAGCCCCGGCCATTGGTCGTGCTGATCGTGGGTCGCATTGGTTGATACCCTACTTGGGGGAGTCGTCATGGAGGTGTGTGTTTGCCTGGAGGGCTGCCACCGGCTTCTGGTAGCATTAGCTGCCGGGACGCTTGCGTTCGCCTGGGTGCCGTGTGGTAGTTTCAGAGGGTTGATGCTCTCTAATGAGGGGGCGCTGGTCTGGTCCGCCTCGAAGAGGAGCCGTTCAATAAGCGAGTCCGTAGGGGTTAGATAGGCCTGGGCCTCATCAAGGTGGCCCATGCCGGCAATCCCGGGATGGGCTGTTGACAGGTGAGGTTGGTCGCACTCCACCCACCGCGACTGGAAGGGGTGTATCCCCTTCTGTTGGACTGCTTTAAGCTGCAGTCAATTAAAGCACCCAAGTGCCTAATCTGACTGCTGTCCTTGATTACCTGGCCTGGAATGTGCATAGAAATGTTATAATTTGTTTGGCTGAAGTGGGATATAGTGTAGGCAGTAGTGACTTTGCGACTCTGGATCAACCTTGGAAGGCCCTGGGCAAATGTAACTGCTAAATAGCTCTGGAAGAAGTATCCTTTCGGACCAGGCATGGGAGCTCGGGACTGGATACCGCTGGCAGATAACAGAATACATGTCATTAGGAACCGTCGGTTAATGTGTGCCGCATTTTCCCGTTGGTACAGGGTCTCAGGATGGCCCAGAAGATAGGGAACAACAACAAGCAGGCAGGCTCCAACACATCCGTGATCTAACCGTCAGAATACCAGCGATGCGAGTGTGGAATCCGATGGCACCCCGTACCATAATTCCAGTTGCTGGGCCGGTAGGACGGTGGATAATGCAGGACAGGCGTGCGTCACAGGGCTGCCAAACACGGATGCGACCGTCGTGGTGCTGTGAGAAAAAGCGAGACTCGTGGGAGAAGACTGTGGCATGAAACTCTTCGTCCCTTCGAACCCGACGTTCCACGCACCTTTGCAGCCGCGGGCGTCTGCAGTAAGCAACCATCCGGAGCCACAGTGATGAGCGCCTGGGCATGATGTCCTGATGCTGCAGTCGGCGACGGGACTCGTAGACGCAGTCATCCCATATCCGCTTCCAACGCAAGAACCGGTTTCGCGGTACGATAATCCGCAATCCCGATGGACCACGATTCTACCGCTGTCAAAGGTGAAAACCTGTTTGTATGGATGTCGTGTTCTTCGAAGCGGCATACTCACTCCGTCTGTGCACTCTAACGGAGAGAAAACACAATGTTACTAAATAATATTCACGGTAAAATGAGCACTTTAGAAAGCCCTACTTACGATCTACTTGTATGTACATAGTGAATTATTTCACCTTATGATTTAAGTTTTCACAAATAGTTACCTAACACTTTTTATCCGACGTTAAGATAATAGAACTACTTCCCATCCATCGTTACATACTTTATAGGGCGAATGTCACTTGGTGCGCCCGTTAAAATATATGCAGGCAGGGGCAGTAATTTTTTTTCTAAGGTTCATTTCAAAAGTGCTCACTTTATCGTGAACAGTCATTACTTTCCAGCGGCTCCCCGACCTCACTCATGTACCGCTTATCAGTTTCGCCACTGGCGCACGTGTTGCGCCATTTGGCTGAACAACCAATCACGCAGCTGTTATACCCTGCTTTGCGTACTTCCCCTATGTTATGTTCTTTACGGACCGTCCTTCTTGGTGTCGCAATTTTAATGGCCAACAGTGTAATTGCTGATGATGTAAGAAAGTCTTAAAATATATTTCACATTCATAATCGCAGGAAGTCAAACCTTTACCGCAGATGAACCAAGTTTCGAATTTCGAAGCAATTGCAAAATGTCACTTCTGTAACTTCAATAAGCACTTATGCTGAAACCAGACTTCGGGCTAAAATAACTTTTTTGACGTTTGTACGAAGCGAGATTTTAAAATAAAATTATAAAATTTCCCTAAAAAATGTTATGAATGATATTTTTTAAATTATTTACTATATTAATCAAGTTATCATTGATATCAAGTCACGAAACCATGCATATCCTTAAAGTAAAGTGCAGAACTGGCTCCTGAACGAATTTAATGCATATATTGGCGCTAAGTTTCTCAGTGCACGCATAGGACACATTCGCGTAACCACAAGGTGTATGTGGTCTTTCCCATTCCCCTCAAGTCCTCATATTTGTTACCACATTTTACTATAAAAAAAATTGTAGAATGCATACAACATTTAATACACATAACTTACTAGCAATTACTTACATTTGAGTAAATGTAAACATTACCTCTGAATGTCAATACACAGAATAGTGGCGATGCAGTATATAACTTAATCATTTAATTAGCATATACAATATAAACTGACACTCTTTGACTTACCATTTATTGAATATATATGTTTAAGCGAAGACCTTCGCCTTTTAAAGTTTACAAAAGTTAGCTCACTCAACACAAGGGCACAATTTGTTCTTTTCGGTGTGATTTCTCATACAATTAACTGTACTTACACTTATGTCTGAAAGTAAAGAGCAACTAGGGTCTCAAAAGTGCTCATTTTACCATAAACAGTCTATAATGGTCGGCACAGATAGTAGGCCAACGTTTCGTCTGATTGAGTTTTAATGCATAGTCACACAGATCAATTTTCTAAAGGGACGCGGGTCTGTCGAGAAAACTAACTGGTAACGAACGTCTGCCTCACAGTTAGTAACGTGGGGTTTTTATTCGTTAGGTTTCAAACGCTCTCGAAACGAATAGAATATTCGAGCAAGGCAATTTCGTATTCTAAGTCATATTTCGTTACAGCCCTCCGAGCCTTTGGCAATGTTTGGATTTTCGTTAGTGAATGCAAGATGTTAACACTACTCACGTGAACTTTAACTGAAATATGGGAGTTTATTTGTAGAATTATAAACACCAGAGCTTGAAAATACCAATAAACGAAAGCAGAAAATTTCTTTAAAATATTTTATTTGCTTTTGGAGGGTTTTAAAAGTCAGTACTAAACAAATCATGCATTCTAAGCGAAAGGTACGTTCTGTTCGATAAGTGTCTCAAATTTTCTGTCCACACCGTACTTGGCGTTATTTTATAACTCGGCTGGACGTGTTCCGTATTATTGACAAAGTCTACATAAGCATGCTGAGATTTCTTATGCACTTGTGTTAATATGGATTCAAATGTACGCTGATAAGGGAAAGCGGACTGAACTTAAGATGTCAGATGTACGCTGATTTTCCTGCGTGACCATTCTTCTGTTTGGTTGCAGGTTGTTCACGACCACGCTCTTGGGTTCGTTATCTATAATACCAAGATTACAAAATGAGCGATGGACGACTAGACGCTGTCGTGTTTCTAGTCAATTGTACCAATTACAACGTGGTATAATTTTTACTAAATTATTTTCAAGCGATAGTAACTTAGTTTTATACCTATTCCCAAATATCATTTACAGTTTGGCGCTACGTGTCGGTTTATTGACAAACTACACTGTTTTATTGAATAAGACCAATGTTCGTTCACAATAGTCAGCCTACACTGCTACTTATATGGTTCACAGATAGTCAGCCTACACTGCTACTTATATGGTTCACAGATAGTCAGCCTACACTGCTACTTATATGGTTCACAGATAGTCAGCCTACACTGCTACTTATATGGTTCACGTTACTTCTTGGTTCTCATCTCCCGCAGTTTCAAATAACCTACATCACGAACCCACCATATTTTCGTAATGCAACTCTGTAACGAAATGCCGAAGATCTTCGTTATCGTTTTGAATGCGATATCGAATATAATGATGCCAAACGAACAATCGAAAGCGCTTAAAAGACCTCCTTTCGTTAGGAAACGGAAATTCGAGTAGCAACGGATATTTTTGTCGAAACGAAACGAGACGAATAACTTAGAATAAACCTTTTCGTGGTAATTCGTGAGAGGGACAAACGCAAAAGACGAAAATCAATCAAGCACACATTTGATCTTTGTTTGAAACTACCGTTCATGGGTAATGCCGGAATCACATAGCCCCGACGAGCACAGCACGACACGACAAAAATAGCAACCACGATTATTTTCAATGTGCCTGCTCGAATCTACAGCCCGACAGTTTACTGTCGTGACACAACGAGTATAATTTTTTGGGTCCATTTAGAAGGCGCTGATTAACTTCGCTAGTTTCAAAGGCGGTGGGCAGACGGGAAATTTGTAATACACGATGGTGACAAAGTCTTATAGTTAATACGTATAAAGGTAAAATTATAATTTATAAGAGTCAAATACAATAATTTCCATAATTTATTTTCTTTCAAACCACGTATTTCCCATTGTAGGGAAAGCTGATCATATAATTTAATTTTGCAAGGTTGTACACTCTGTGCGTCGTGCCGCACGACACGACGAAGAATAGAAATAATTTCTAATCCAAAAGTGTTGATCGTTCGACAGAATTGTCGGGTTTACGTCAGATGTGTCTTGTATTTCATTGGTTGTTTAGTTCCTCGGAAAATGGCGAACCGGATTTGAAATACAGCCTCACAAAAGTAAGATAAAATTGTTGCCACTTTATAAACTGCGTTCGTCGCATTTCGACATGAAATTCTGTTACGAAGATTTATCGTAACCGGACGCGGTCATGATACAGTTAGTGGCACTAGGGAACAGCCAAAAAGCCTTTCAAATATCGTCACATTTCTTAAACAATTCCAGGAATTCATTTTGGCCTTTTTAAACGTGATACTTAAGAAATCACCTTCCTGTTTGCACATGATTCATACTATATGTCCCTTAAAAACTCTCCCGCTGAAACGATATCGAAGACATTCCGTAGTAAAAAAGTTCTATTGCGAAGATTTTATTGTATTATTAAATAGTTGGAAATATACTACCACTTTACCAAAGCATTAAATGTCTGAACTCCAGTAAATTCGGAAATATTTATGTTATAAAAAACGTGTATCACATGAAGTTATATTTATACATACAGTATTCATAAAAATTTTTTGGTATATTTTCGAGCCGCATATGAGACTTTGATAAGACACGCTATTTGCTATTTGAGACTATTGAAATTGTTTTATACCTAAAAGCGAATTTTAGTCAGAATAGAACGACAGGTACTTGGCGTTCACAATAATACAGTGTAAAATATGATGCTTGAGTTTTTCGTAAATTCTGTCCAAAATTTACTTGAACAGTTTAAACGATAACTTGAACTAAAAAGTGTATTTTATCCATTTCACAGTAACCCATTTCCTTGAACAGAAACTGATATTCTAACCTACTAATTTTGATATAGTTTGTGTATAAAAATAATTTCCTGGCAAAACAGGTTGGTTGATGTAGGCTTAAATTCCATATTATAAAAAAAATGGGAGAAATGTATGTCACAGTAAAAGTAATCATAACCAATATAAAAAATTAAATTGTTATTTTATTCTCTATTGACGCAACACTTTACTATCAACCTGGATTATTCATTTGTGATGAAATTAACTTATCATCACAAATTATACTCAGTAACCCTTGTTTAATATCCTTTCAAAAATATTATTCTGCAGAAATGTTTGTAATTTCCCAGTAATAGACAAAAAAATTCCAAAGCTTCGATAAATAGTTAAATAGTTTGATTATTTTTCTAGTATCAGAGAATATTTTACCTTTCATTTTAAGTTTTTTTTTAGAATTAATATCAAAAGGTTTTAAAATGAATTTCAAACATAATGAATTTTAAATTAAAATGAACGACAAGAACTACAACTTTAAATAAGCTAGAGAACTAAACTGTTTAGAGTAGTTTGCAGAATCCTTGTATTAGAAACTGCAGACTATATTCCACCTTTTATATTTTTATACGTGTTCAGTTAAACCATTTTCAGTTGGTGTGAACAGCTTTGACATAGTTGACTAAGCAGTTTCACCAAACATTTTATCATGTACAGCTAGAATAATTAATTTTGAATAAAGTCTTTAAGAAATTACTGAAATTTTACCTTACCCCCCACATTACATAATTCGCAATATTCATTACACTAGCAGAACTAAAGTACACTTAGTGGTCTGAAGTACTTTGTCATCCTGCTTCAGCCATATAGTGACTCAGTATAATTTTTTTAAGGTTGTGTTCTAATAGAAACTAGTATTATAATTGGTATGCATGCTTCTTATATTTTTAATTTTTTATTTATTTACTTTGCTTCCTTTTAACGGCTTAAATTTGCTGTTCCTCCTTCCCCCACGAAACCCTCTGTTTGCATGTCGAAGACTGACAGGAATGCCGGAACAACGCCAAAGAACACACAGTAACACCATTTATCATTTTGTATCCAGTTGCAGCCGACGCCTGCGACAAACTGCGGACTCATGTCGAAGATTTGTAACTCGACACTTGCAGTGATCCTTGTGTGTGCACATCAGTTGTTGATTTGCACGGTGTCGGAATAAAGCGCGAAACAACAACTTCAAAAAAAGTTCCCTAACAAACATCGTTTCGCCCCCTTTGATGTATAATAAATGTTGCTATCCCTAGCCGACAGGTGGCGCACATTGTGTTCTGTTTACGTGCGTGCCTGTTAGGGCGCGTTCACAAAAGGTGCTACTTAGAGCACAAAGGCCACGAGGTTTATCCTGACTGTCAAATGAAGGCTGATAAGCTAAATGAGAGACTGGTTGTGACTGTACATTTGCCCTTTGTGTGTGTGTGTGTGTGTGTGTAAGTGGCGAAGAAATACATTGTTCCAAAAACATTTTACCAGAAACACATTATAGGAGATACTCAAAAAATAATAATTGGCTGTTTTTTTTTTTTTGTGTGTGATATTGCTTTGCGTGTTATTTATGATCGTAACTTACAAATAAAGAACGCCAACTTTGTGAGAATTGTATTTGTGTTCCGTTGGTGAAAAAGTCGCATTTGTATATTTTGTTTGGCATCATGTGATTGTTAGTGTTTAATTCGAGTTTCTTAGTGATATTTAAAAATTAAAGAGTATTTACGAAAATATTACATCGCTGATTTCATTTTATTTGAACATTTCCTATTCCAGAGCTACTGTTCTGCACTCCGAACCTGAATCAGCGAGAAAATATGAGATCGAATGGGTTTCGTCAAATACTCTACTTGAACAATATAGTAACCCAGTGCCAAAAATACAACCTATAGACACAAGGTGGTACTACAATAAATCTTTGAGCTAGAATTTCTTAGTTTATGGGTATTCATCAACGGCTTTCAAATTTTTTATCTTTGAATACATTTCAATTGAGGTGATTTTATTTTTTCACTACATATTTGTCATCGTCCTGAAATAATATAAAGAAAGAGAGAGAGAGAGAGAGAGAGAGAGAGAGAGAGAGAGAGAAAAGAAAATTAAATCTTCGTGTTCATAATGCTGGCATCGTAGCGTCTTGGTGTACTAAATGTAATAGTGAACAAGTTTGCTGGAGGTGACACCATTGCCAGGCCAGAATTGTTGCAGAAATGTATAAGCTGATCGATACTTGCCTGCAATGCATATGGTTTCGTCTTCCGCTCACGTACCCAAAATCGACTCGCCCATCGTCATCAGAAATGTGGAAACTTGGGCAGATAAATGGGCGTTTGTTTACATTTAGTTCTCTCTAAGAGATACGTATTTTATAGAGAAATAAAAAACTTATTTTGCGTAACTGAAAGATGTTCTAATTGCAATGAAACTTGCTTATAGGAAGTTTACTTTAATTTAAAATCACTCATTTATATAAACATTGTATTTTGATCTCAAATCCAAACAGCGTTGTTTTGAGAGATGTTGCTAGCGGCATAAAAAACAGTCAGCTGTTGTAACCATTTGTTATAGGCTGTTCACGGTAAAATGAGCACTTTTGAAAATCCTACTTAAGATCTACTTGTATACACGTTGCGTATTCTTCCACCTTGTGTAAAACTAACATTGCCATGGGCCTCATCACTTTATTCATGCATCGGTCAAATTAAACAAATCTCTTATTTGTACACTTCGATGCATTAAAATAACAGAAAGCGAAAGAAATAATTTTAAGTTATCACAAATGGTTACCTAAGACTTTTTATTTGACGTTAATATATGGAACTACTTTCCATTCGTTGTTACCAACTTTACTGGGCGAATGCCACTCAGTGCGCCCGTTAAAATATGTGCAGGCAGGGGGCAGTGACTTCTTTCTAAGGTTAATTTCTAAAGTGCTCACTTTATCGTGAACAGCCTTCAATATAAAGTGCACTGGCTTTATTTTGCTCCGAATGTCCTCAACATCGTCTCACGAATTACAAGAACAACTGTAAAATCACGCAGGCGGACAGAACTCGCGGCGTGTGGGGTCGTGAGTTCCTATAACCGAGTAAGCTGCGGCGCAAATTTGCTCGACTTGAGACAGGGCTAAGATAAGGAGAAAGGAGTCAGTGTTCATGTTAGGATGTAACAGCTATCCCTTAACACTGACATGCTAATGGTTTGTTTTTTATTTTGTAAAACAAACTGTGCTTCACAAAAAAAAAAAAAAAACTAATAATAGCGTTAAATGGGTTATATTGTAACTGCGTTGTAACTTGATCAGAAGTGAAAAAGGTTGTTCACGATAAAGTGAGCACTTTTGAAATCAATCCTTGGAAAAGGTCACTGCCTACATCTGCATATATTTTAACGGGAATATTGAATGGCATGCGCCATGTAAAGTTGGTAACGATGAATGGAAAGAGTTCCATATCTAAACGACGAATTAAAAGTTTTATGCAAAACTTTTTTGTAAAAATCTAAATAATTTCGTTTCCTGTCTGTTCTTTATGTATCTGAGTATAATAATTAGTAGGTCTCTAAAATATTTAGTTTTTAATAAATTTCGCAGTTTCGCTTAACCGACGCATGGATTAAGTGATCAGGCCTATTGCAACGTTCATTATACATATGGCGGAAGAATACACGCTGTTCATACACGTAGATCTCGAGCAGGGCTTTCAAAAATACTCAGTTTGCCGTGAACTACCTGTAATAATTTCTTAACCCGGTTGCTCAGCGCGGGTCCTAGCGTTTTACACGCTAAATTACGCAGCGCCAAAAAAAAATGCATTATCTTGTATCTAGAGTGTTTGTTAACCACCGATAGTCATGTTATATCCGGAACATCCCCTATTCACCTGCTGTGTAGTGCGCGAAATTGTTATTGTGTACTGCCAATCACGACAACAGTGTTGCAATGTGTGACAGCATATGCTTGCTATAGGCTATTCACGGTAGAGTGAGCACTTTTGAAAGCCGTCTCATTTTGAATAATACTCAATAAATATACTTTTATTGTAGCCTTAGACGTTAACTTCCTAGTGTGGTGAAATATGCACGCTGTGTTGACTACTTGCATGGAAGTATTTACTTAAACAGGTCGTTAAAGGATAAACAACGGCTGTAAGGAAAAAGTAACTAGGTCCTCAAAAGTGTCCACTTTACCTTGAACAGCGTACACCATGTCGAACCACCGATGTCTGGCCGGAGCATCTGAAGCAGTCAGATATGGGTCGCACACCGTCGACAACGCTCCAGCAATAGCGGCTTGTAACCCTGGTGGAGGCGGGCAGTCACAAAGTGGTGCGGCTGTCCTGCTCGTGGTCAACTCGTCGGTCATGTGCGGAAGAAGTACCCGGAAGCACATCCTGTGGCAGATGCACCTCGTGGTGGTACGTGTCAGGAGACGACCATTCCCCACGGCAACCGACCTGCGGCGAGATCTTCGTCGAGCGGCTGGAGGCTATCTGGAACAGGACCACAATCGTGCCCGTAAGCCCTCGAGATGTCCATCTCTGTCACATGGTCGCCGAACTGAGCGATTAGCATGTGGGTGCGTGCGCACCTCGACTGGAAGATCGCCTCGTGGAGGCATGCGACGTCCACAGACGAGACCGGCGTGTAACTGCAAGCCGGTTAGCGGTCTGTGAGGGTGTGGCGTAATCGCGGACTTCCGCGACGTCCATCCACATGGCGGTGGCACACCGAGAACAAGGTTTTTGTCGAATCAAACAATATTTGTTTGGTGCAACCAAGTTATTTGTTTTTATAAGGGCAATGAAATATTTTGTGTTTGACACCAAATTATTATGTTGTTTTCATTTGGTTGGTCCATACTGTAAGATTTGGTTGGCCCATACTGTACGATTTGGTTGGCCCATACTGTACGATTTGGTTGGCCCATACTGTACGATTTGGTTGGTGCAACTAAAGATTTGTTTCGCTACACGAACATTAAACTGATTGGGCTGACATAAAAAAAATTATAAGTTCAACCGAGTTTCGAACCTAGATCGCTACGCCTTAGTAATCTTTAAAAAAAAATTTTTTTAAATAAAAATAGATATATTATCACACACGATATACAGAGGCGTTTACCCTTAACCTATTATATACAGTACACATTCAACCCACAATATAAACAATAACAAAATACTCAATAAAATATCTACACAATTCTTACATAGGGGCACAAAACGATATGAACATTTGGTGAACTGGTTTTACTGACAAAGTCGATGAACACATAAAAAATTATTTAACGCGAGGGGCAGCGCACGGCGTACACCCCGACACGTGACACTGACTTATAACACTACCACCTATCGACGATTACTACTGGAACATTAAATTGTACACTTTTAAGGACCGAGGGATGGGCAGCGCACGGCGTACACCCAACCTCGGTAATATACACGCACTTCCTGTAGGCGTGAACGTCAGAATGAAAATAAAAAATTGCCGTACCACAGACGCAATGTGCCGCGCCATGTTCCACCTATCTTGACGAAGAAGCTGGACAAAGTCTTGAAGTGTCACCGGTGTCGAACAGTCCACCAAAAAACCGATCGCATGAAGTACAAACCAGGCCGCAGCTCTTCGTCGAACTGAGGGGAAGGTGAAGAAATCGCAATGAAGCATTTGCGTGTCGCTGACATCTCCACGTTCATAGCGAATTATTTTTCGTACTCGTACGCGACACCACTACCAGATGCGAGCTGCTTAAACACAGGAAATTACCCTATGAAGGGCCGTGTCGGTGTTGCCACACAGCGGGCATGCAGGGTCAGCTGTAAGGTGAATGCTATATTTACGCTGCTGAGTTGTCACGATATTATTGTAGAAGCCGAATGCTGCAGCTCGAAGATCCGAGGAAAGGTTAGGATCGGCAAGTATTTTCCATGGGCGCCTCTAGAGGATGGCTGGGGTGCGATTCACAACAGATGGTATGATAGCCGTCGTTTTGGAAGCCAGAATGTACAAATATCTCGCTGATGCGACTGTCCCTTCCGGTAAGTGTTCTACTAGAGTTGCGAGTGCTTCCTTTGCCTGACTGTGTTGAAGTGGCATGCGTCTAATTTCAGACCACATCATTTTCTGTAATGCCGCGTAAATGTCCTCTGGGCGAAAATTGTTGCAATTGCTGAAGACTGATATAAGGCCTCACACTTCAAAGCATGATTAATTAGACTCAGGCCTCCGTCTTGCAGGGAAAGATAAAGTTGCGGCCTAGATAATTTAAATATATAAGATTTCCACAACATGCGGCCAACAATCTGTAGTATTTGTGCACTTTGTTGACGTGGTAGTGGGAATATATGTGACACATACCACAGCTTCGCAAGTAAGAATACATTTATTAAAGTAACCCTCTGTATAATATTTGTACGACGGTAATTCATTTCTATTTGACGAGCACGGAGTTTATTAATTGTCATGTTCCAATTGTAATGCAACATAAGAGTGGCGTCTGCGTGGAAGTATATGCCCAATATTTTCACAGTTTCGGCCCTCCGAAAGGGAAAAACGTCGTCAAATAGCTCGCTGGTCTCACTGAGCTCCAGTACGGCAAATTTGTTAGCATTCGCTAGCAGATGAGAGACACTGCGAAAAAGGTCCAGACATTCTGTCGTCTCTGTAATTTCCCGCTCTGAACGAACGGCACATGTGATGTCATCAGCATAGGCATTTAATTTAAAGGACGGGTTCGCTAAGGGAAATCCTTGCAAGCGGGCACTGAGCATTCTGCACAGAGGTTCAATGGCGATAGTAAATAAAATCATGGCTAGCGGGCATCCTTGCCGAACTGAACTCTCGATCTTAATTGGTGGGGTAAGGAACGTGGCGACTAATGATACCGGAAAGCTTTAAAAGCTTTCCGGTATCATTAGTAGATATACTTCAAATATTGGGCAAAGTGTGCAAACAAATATTTCAAGTTTTTCATCTTTACTTGCCAGTTTCTTGTTGCATTGTTTTATTAATGTGTTTATACGATTGTTAAGCAACAATAGATGCACTAACAAACACAGTTACTATCCTAATTGTCACAAGAAATACAAACAAACTCTCGAACTGTATTTTCGAACCAAGGCAGTTAAATGAGTGGACAGTCCGATTTTTTTTTGACCCAACACGGAGATTTTGTTATTCACGCACATTTTTCGTTAGACGAACTAAAGAAATTTTGTTCGCTCAACAATATATTTTATTAGGGCAACTAAATATATATTTGGACCTATACAAAAAATAAAAATTTTGTTCGATTTTATCTTGGTGCAGTGTGACGTTCCGGGCAGGGATAATGGTTGGTAGACGCAAGCCACTCGTGCACATCAACAACGCCCCAACAAGCCAGTGATATGCGGAAGAGTTTCCCGAACCTGTGGTGCGTGCTTTTCGTGTCGCCATCGGTGACCAGTTCATCTCCATGGACGACGATGCTCGTATACGCGGAGCACTGATCGCGCAGAACTTCTTGCAGAAAGCGTCTGTCACACGAACGCCTTGGCCGGCCAGGTCACCCAATGTCAATTGCATGGAACATGCACGAGGATGCAAAAAACACGCGATTTGCCATTCGTCTGCCTGAAACAATCAGAGGAGAGGGTTAATTCATGCTGTTGTTGAGGAAAGACACTTCATCCCTCAAGGAGATGTCGGACAGCCTCTCTTGCAGCATGCCACGACGTGTTTGCGATCACTTCGCAGCACGGGGAGGCCATACCCGGCACAAACAGAGTCGGAGAGTGGTGGGAGCTTCTTCATTGACTCAGTACTGAGCCATATAGTGGAGGGAGCTTATTCTTTGACTTAGCACTGAGCCAGAGAGGTAAGGGAGTTTATTCGTAGAATTAGTACTGAGCCAGAGAGTGGACGGAACTTATTCCTTGACTTAGCACTGAGCCAGACGCTGGAGAGCTTATTACTTGACTTAGTAAAGAGCCCGAGTGTAAACGGAGCTTATTCCCTCACTTAGTTCTGAGCCAGGGTGGAGAGAGCGTATTCCTTACATTAGTACTGATCCAGAGAGTTAAGGGAGCTTATTCCTTGACTAAGTACTGAGCCGAAGAGTGGAGGGAGCTGTTCCATGAATGTGCCACTAACATGCCGAAGTGATAGAGATGGTGCAAGTTGCACAGGGAAAAGGGATTGGGGAAGGATTAGGAAGGAATCGGCCATGACCTTTTGTTAACATTCGCCTGGAGTTATTTCGGGAAACCGTAGAAAACCGAAATCAGGATGGTCGGTCGGGGAATTGAACCCGGGTCCTCCTCGAATGCGAGTCCAGTGAGTTACCACTGCGCCACCTCGCTCTGTAAGTGACTTAGGGTACTGTGAGCTGCGTGTGGACACGAAATACATTAAAAGCTTATTTCCCGGCGGCACAAGTGTTCAACGATTTACTCAGTGGCTTAAGCTTCGGCTAAGCCTTCCCAATACAACAAACACAAGTGTTGCAGAACATTTTTTTGCGTGGTTTAATTTAGGTCTGTTTCAGTTACATTTCACGATATCTCTTTCAAACAAACAAAAATACTTAGTCCAACTTAGCCTGGGGCACATTTGTACAGATTTTTTTTTTGTAAAATTTTTAATACCCTGAAATTGCGGGTAAATTAAGATTAAAAAACTCAAGAAAAACACTACACAGACTCTTATTAATTTATTCCTACTTTGCTCTAATGTAGCTTGGTTACTCTCTTCAAAGGCGAATGTTTTTGTTTGAAAGAGACGTTGTTAAAAGGTAGCTGAGGCCTGTCTAAAAGTGAATTAAGAGATTTGGGCGGCTCTTAACATCGAGGTCTTGAGAACCGATGAGGGTGTAGCAAGGTGAGTATGGAGCAGTGGCATCGTCCGGTACGATTGTCACATGCGAAAATCCGGTGGGCGACCCCGCCGGATATCGAATCCGACCTTGATAGGACGGGAGTAATTTTACCACTATACAATTGCATAAAACCGTTTAAGCTGTAAAACCGTGCCATTAGGTTCGGGAGGTCCCGCACTTGGCAGCGCCATTGAAGCACTTATTTACATTGCGATAATTCTAGACGAAAGTCATGTGATTTTGACAGTTCCAAGCGTGGTCTACCGTAATTCCCCCCCTTGCGATATCGACTGAAGAATCAGTCGCCAGGAGTGAGGATCGATATCTCGAGGTGGTGGTATTCATTCGGACTCAACGGAAATTCCGAATTTTTCAGGTTGAAAGTGAAATAGGTCTGGGAAAAGTTTGCAATATGATAACAGCTAATTGTTTTTTCAAATAAGAGCATTTTTTCGTGAGTGTTTAGAACTCCTAGAATTTGGAAAGTTGTATACGGGAATGTATTATGACCCACAGATGCGCACTAAAGTTGTCAACCATTGTATTTATATAACAAGAAGTTACTGATATAACTAATAAGCCTACTTTACTCAACGTGGGACCAATTAATTTTTAAATAAGTTTTTAGAAGCTGAGCTGGAAGGTAGGAGTTGACTTCTCTTTGAGAGAAATATCTTTAGAAATGAAACCAGAAACGTATCCGACATTAGTAAAACAATTACAAATACACACATGCCTTACCCGGGACTTGAACCCAGAAAACCTCTTACAATAAGCTAGTGTGAAATAGGTTGTTTGATCCCTGAGTTATGACATGAAAAAACATTATTTGATGCTATCGTACAAAATTGCCAAAAAAAAAAGGTTCTATATATGATGCGTCTATTGAATACTATCTACATACAAAATTTGGTTGAACTAGGTTAAATAGTTTAATATATATTGCAAACTACTTAAATTATTTATGATGCCACCATTTTGAACACTATTATCTGACCCATTTAAATCGTGAACATTTACATGGTTTTCTGTAGCATTTATTGTGTGCACAGTTCAGTACAAATTAGTTGAATTGTTCCAGTGTAACATTTAGTGGGAATCGATTGACTGGTCCTCGAGATATGGCATAAAACCTCCATAATTTTCGTATGAAGATCTTCATAAAGGGGAGGCAAAAAATTAATGTAGTAGCATATTCGATGATTGTATACTGCCAATAAACATAGTTAAGTTAGATCACACATCTTCTTAGATATAGCACACAAAACAGCCACCATTGTGAAAATAAGGGCCTGGGCTATTTAAAACATACCAGTTTACACAAATGCTGTAGTACTATTTATCTGCCAAAATTTGGAACGAATCTGTCAATAGTTTCCCGAGATGTGACAAAAACTTTATCGCATTATACTAACTTACAAAATGGCTTAGAAAATATGCTCCATGTAGATACAGTTGATAGATGTAATATCTACTGAAGAAATACAAAGAAATGTTAGAATCGATGGCACAATTTCGACGAGAGGGCATTCTAAACTTAAATATCTGTATGACCGTCATTTTGAAAACAAGTGTCTGGCATGCTTAAAACATATCACTCAATATAATCTGCATCATTACTACTTGTTTGCCAAATTGGGTAGTAGTCGGTAATGTTTCACCGAGATATCACATAACTTGAATTATTGGCATGGCGATATCTTCCAAAATGGCCTACAAGTGTGGTTACGTATTGGTATATATGATGCTTCTTAAATATATTTTTTTGTGTACAAAATTTGGTTGACATTGTTTAAATGGTATGGCAGATACGCCAAATAAACCTTAAAAAATTTTATAACCACCATTTTGAAAGTAAGTATATAATAGGGTTCAATCACTTACGTTTACTTGGCCTATGTTAGTATTACTTACCTGCCAAATTGGGTGAGAAATGATTTAATAGTTTTCGAGATATAGTGAAAAATCTTTGTTTCTTCATTTTTTTTTTTTTTTTAATTTTACAAAATGGCATACCAACAACACTTTCAATCTCTAAGTTTAATACTTTCACGATGCTCTGCCAGCAGACAAAATTTGGCGTAAATCGGTTGAATGGTTTCCGAGATCTGATATATCATCCCAAATTTTAAAAAGGCCGCCATTTTGAATGTAATTGCCCGATGTGGTCGAAAATTATAAAAGTCACTAGTACCTACTAAGTACTACACGTGTACTAAGTCGGGTGGAATTCGGTTTACGCATTCAAAAATTAAAAATTGGGGACACAACACACACACACACACACACACACACACACACACAACACACACACACAACACACACACACACAGAGGAAAGGGATATCATAGGCTAAAATGTGTGCTAACCATAAATACAAGTTTTGTGGGTTCGACGATTCTGGTGACAAAAAAAAAAAACAGTTCTGTATTTTGAATCAAAAACTTCTTGCACCACAGCGGGTATACACACTCTACTCCTACGTCATGAACAGAACCTGAATTGAGTCTAATCTAAGAGACTATTTCCTAAGAGTTACAGTGGGTTTAGTTAAGCCACGTCTCAATCTGTCGACGTGCCTAATTTCGCATAAAAGTTGAAAAATATCACTGGTTTTTAATGCAGTAAAAAAAACCTTCGGATAAACTCGATAAACAACTTTGGACCTGTTAGCTTAACTGAAATAGGTTTACCAGGAGCCATTTTCCGTCCTCTTTTCAGACATGAATCTTTGTGTTTCGTTCAGTGGGCTTTCCTGTGTGTTGGAATCACAGATTCACTATTCGATTGATTTCATTAGAGTTACGTCTCTGTGCACACACATAGAATGTACACACACCACTTTGTTACGTGTAAACGAACGGTAGAGCTAATTTTGGCTGCAGGAACTGTTCTGTGACATCAAATTAAAATGACATTCACAGGGTTCATTTACGGTTTCCTCTCTCTCTAAAGGCTGTTCACGATAAAGTGAACACTTTTGAAATCAACCTTAAAAAAATGTCATCGGCCCTGCCTCGGTATATTTTAACTGAGTGACACGCGCCCCTTTTAAAGTTGGTAACGATGGACGGAAAGTAGTTCCATATCATAACGTCGAATAAAAAGTATTAGGTAACCATTTGCGATAGTTAAAATTATTTCTTTCGCTTTCCGTTTTTTTTTTTAATGCATCGAAGTATAAAAATGAGCAGATTTGTAAAATATTTACTTTTCTAATAATTCCACAGTTTCACTTGACCGACGGATGCAAAAAGTGAAGAGGCCCATGGCAATATCAGTTTTACATAACGCGGTAGAATACACAGTGTAGGCCCTACATTCTAGTAGATCTCATCCAGGGCTTTCAAAAGTGCTCATTTTACCGTGAACAGTATGTATCGTTATTTTGATTTCGTGACTAGTCTTTGTATGAAGCGGTTATACTTGTAATGCAAATCGTTGTCATGGAAACTTGGCGTAATTTAATTTTATTTTTCTTCTAATCCCGAACATATGCTGGCAGCCAGTTGTCTGAATATCGGCTAACAGCGTGCCATTGAGTTGAAGTGTTGTGGTCTGTTGGACATATCTCGCCTGCAGGTTGGCTGCGATAACTTACATGACTTGGTGGACGTTAGTCTATTCGCGGTTTATTTACACTTTTTAAATCAAACCTTTGAAAAATCACCCCAGCTATGAAGCGTGTAGTTCTTTATTAAATATATCATGTATCACAAGCGTTTTATTCCTCTGTTATCATAAAAGTATCTAATTCTCCGATCGATTGAAGTTTTCACCTATATTTAATTTACAAATTATAGTATTTTATTTTAAAAAAAATAGGAATAAATAGCGTAATTTCGGAGAGGCTGTGAAACTGTGCCAGCGTGGAATACAAAAGTTTAAGTTTGAATACAGTGGAAGTTACAGTAGTTTTTAAAGGTTAGCTACCAAGCAATAAATTTAATTTACTTATGGTGAAATGGTCATAGTAGCGATTTTGAAAATGTGTTGTTTGAGGGATCTCTCCCTCTGTGTTTTTTAGTTGTCAGCGAAGCTTAGAGTTTCCCCACAAATGATTTTCAAGCGTAGCCCTTTCGCACTTAAAAATACTGTACAAGCGTAGCCAAACATTATGCACCGATCCAGAGTCCCAGCGCCAGCAGGGGAGTAAATTCCCAAATCTGTGATTCAAGGCACACAGGCATTTTTTTGACACGAAGTGTAACGCATCAGCGAAGCTTGGAATTTCCCCATAAATTATCGTCGTGAGTAGCCTATTTGCATTGAGAAATAACGTGTGTGTGTTTTGCACACATGCCGGAATTGTAAAGATTCCGAATGTGTGTGTGTGGCACTTTTCAGTATATTTGGGATGTGAATGTGGGTAAAAAAAAAAATCCGGAATGGTAACCATTCCTACACTAAATACTTTCCAGGATTCAGTAACGCAGTGCTTTGCTAGTCTAATCGTAATGGTTATCATTCAGAAATTTTCTGTGCAAGTATGGATGCAAAATTTCCGTAATGGTAACCATTCGGAATGGATACTTTTCAGTCGCCCCGTAGATAAGCCCTTTACAATATAATAACTGGCCCAAATCTATTCTTCCTTAGACTTTTCCTTCGCCGTACATTGTCAGCAGACGCACGCTTCTAAACGATTTTCTTTTCTTTGTAGTTCACGAAGCCATTTTTATGCACGGATGCCATAACCTCACTAATTCACGGTGGTCACTTGGAACGATTTTAAAGACAACGTTCTCTCCAATGCTAACCTGTTCTAATGGTTACTGAACAAATAGAATGGCCTCGTGGCATTTTTATGCACGGATGCCATAACCTCACTAATTCACGGTGGTCACTTGGAACGATTTTAAAGACAACGTTCTCTCCAATGCTAACCTGTTCTAATGGTTACTGAACAAATAGAATGGCCTCGTGGCATTTTTATGCACGGATGCCATAACCTCACTAATTCACGGTGGTCACTTGGAACGATTTTAAAGACAACGTTCGCTCCAATGCTAACCTGTTCTAATGGTTACTGAACAAATAGAATGGCCTCGTGGCATTTTTATGCACGGATGCCATAACCTCACTAATTCACGGTGGTCACTTGGAACGATTTTAAAGACAACGTTCTCTCCAATGCTAACCTGTTCTAATGGTTACTGAACAAATAGAATGGCCTCGTGGCATTTTTATGCACGGATGCCATAACCTCACTAATTCACGGTGGTCACTTGGAACGATTTTAAAGACAACGTTCGCTCCAATGCTAACCTGTTCTAATGGTTACTGAACAAATAGAATGGCCTCGTGGCATTTTTATGCACGGATGCCATAACCTCACTAATTCACGGTGGTCACTTGGAACGATTTTAAAGACAACGTTCTCTCCAATGCTAACCTGTTCTAATGGTTACTGAACAAATAGAATGGCCTCGTGGCATTTTTATGCACGGATGCCATAACCTCACTAATTCACGGTGGTCACTTGGAACGATTTTAAAGACAACGTTCTCTCCAATGCTAACCTGTTCTAATGGTTACTGAACAAATAGAATGGCCTCGTGGCATTTTTATGCACGGATGCCATAACCTCACTAATTCACGGTGGTCACTTGGAACGATTTTAAAGACAACGTTCGCTCCAATGCTAACCTGTTCTAATGGTTACTGAACAAATAGAATGGCCTCGTGGCATTTTTATGCACGGATGCCATAACCTCACTAATTCACGGTGGTCACTTGGAACGATTTTAAAGACAACGTTCGCTCCAATGCTAACCTGTTCTAATGGTTACTGAACAAATAGAATGGCCTCGTGGCATTTTTTTCTTATCACAGTTCCCGTGGGTATGGGAGTCGAAATGTATAATTCAAATATACAAGGTCTATCACATTTTGGAGTTTTGACATCCTTGTTGATTGCAGCACAATTAATGTAAACTCACGCAAAGTCGAACGGTGTGCACGTTCCAGCTCCAGCTCCAGCAGAAAACGTTTCATTAAAAAAACCGCCCAACGTGCCTAAGTGAGTTCTGCTTACGAATATCATGTAAGAAATGTTACGACTCTCTATGCGTTTTTTTTTCAGTTCCTCCATTTCTCTCTAAAGCATGTTTAAGTGGTACTGTGAAAAATGGCTCGAACGGGTGTTTTCACGGTCATTCTTAGGTATGAACATTCAGGTACGAAACATTAAAAAATAGGAATATGGACGTGCATCAAACCATTATTTTTATTATTACGTCATAAAGTGGTAGCTGGTTCTCCGCTGAAAGTCTCGTAGAGGCGCGTTATCGACAGCAGGACTGCACGCCAGTTCAGTGGTTTGCGCGTATACACTGTAAAAAAAAATCCCTTCATTTTACGGAAAAGTACTGGTAAACATTTATCCAGAAGTGTCCGTAAACTCTCCGTAAAATTACGGACACATCGATTTTCAGAAATGGACTTTGCTGTAAATTTAACGGAACCTCTCCGGTAATTTCCAAGTTAGTTTTCTGTACTTTCCGTTTCAAATAAAGAAAAAGATAATACAAATGACTTTAATTTTCGTTATGTGGGTGTTCTACCGTGTATAAAAAATTATATTAAAATTTTTAAAATATTTTGTACTTAAGCGAGGTTTGAACCCGAGTCAAGAAATTACCAGTCCACGGTTCTAACACCTACAACTCTCACTTGAGAATCGTAGTATAACCTTTATATTTCTCTTCGAAAGACAAAAGCGAAAATTCAGTTTATATTAAATTTAGTGTATTTCTAGTGTTACCAAATGTCACAAACGTCTGATAATATTCTTTAATGTTTGAAAGAATAGGCCATAGTCGCGTAGATAACCTTAACTGCGGCAGAAACGATAATTTTCTTGTTACGGTGGCGAAGAAAACTTCGTGTAGAATCGGCATTGTTCGTCCCCGTAACTCGAAGCCAAAGGGAATACGGAGACTTTCCGTATTTTGCATTTAAGGACTTAACTCCGTTTTTCGTCATTACGGATTGCCTTTCCGTATACACACTGTACATTTCCGTAAAACATTCCGTAAATATACGGAAATTTTTAACCGTGTAGGCGATGAGAGAGTTGATGCCCATGTCTCGGTCGCCCTTACCGTTCGCACGCCACGCGAAATTTTTTCAGGCGGCGACCTTAAGAGTGAGATGGACCCCCGCGTTTTTTGTGAAATTGTTGTTTGCGCGAATACGCGTATCTCGGTAAATAAATGTTCTGCAAAAACGTTTTTTTTTTGTCAGAAAAGAAAAAAAAAAACAATTATATATGCCCGTATTTTTTTTATTTTTTTTACTTTTGTCAAAATAAGTGTATCCGCGGAGAAAAGATTTCGTGAAAATGGTTCAATATCGCATTTTCAACGCTTGACTATGCAGTTTCCTTAAGCGGCAAGAGAAACGTACACATATACGGGCGTAGTTTAATCTGCTGGCTTTCGTCGCGTGTAATAAAACCCCACTGCTACAGATATTGAGACACGAGGTCTCATAGTTACGTATTTTCGGACCTCCCCCCCCCCCCCCCCTTTAGCAAAGAGGTAATAGATGATGGCGTGGCAACAGCCTATCTTTTCCACGATTATCAAGTGAAGCGGATTTCTTGTCCGACTTCTTTCAACTGCGCATGCGCAGACCGATTGTTTTGCGTCAGCCGCCATATTATGAGTGGAAAAAGTTTACATCGTACATCGGTATTAACAGTGACGTAATTATTGCGTTTTGTTCTTGCGGGATGTTTTCAAATGTACGTGGACTAAATAATCCTGTGCATCAAAATGCTCTAAATACAATATTTGCCACTACTAGCCCTGTCCTTGTCTTTCATTATCGTCTGTTGTCCGGTTTCTCTTTCGTGTCTCGGCTTCCACTCCATAGTCTAATTCCTCCATGGTCCCATTGACCTGGCCCGACTCGCTGCACGCTACCAGGCATTACAAATTTTCAATACGAATTCCTTGGTTTCGCCGTTTTTACACATGGTGTTACTGTTAAACTCACACACCTATGCTAAATCACAAACACGCAGATCTTGCGAGCCCTGGAAATTCTGCGATAGACTTTGTTTCGACAAAGTGACGTTGAGCGCGGAAGTAATTCTGCAGCATGTACGCCCACGCGCCCGGCTCCCTCACGACTGAGCGCTAGCGGCTAGTGTTACCAACCTCGCTGTCAATAACTCTGCTACCACTCTATAAAAATCATGCAATTTTGAAAAAAAAAAAAAAAAAGTTACATTTAAGAAAATTTCGTAAAATTATGCATGTTAAGGTAAAATAAATTGCGTTTATTATAGAATAAAAAAAAATTAAAACATAATTTTTAAAATAAATAACCTAGATTAAGTATGGCACTGAAATTATACTGTATTTAATTATGATAATGTTTTCATGAATGTTTCTTTCATGATTTGTATGAATACACTTATATAAACAATAATATTTTAAAATAATCATTTATTACTATGGAAGAGCTTCATCCTGTGTATCATTCTTGCCAACAGAAAAGTAAGGGTCTGGTACTGGGATACAATGATGCCTTTATCATGTTAGCTATCATAATTTTGCTTGGAATAAATTCTGTAAGGTATTCAGACTTCTTTGCATGCCTTGGTACAAGTGGAAGTGATTATGTGGTTGCAGTACATACAGATGCAGTTATGCTACTTTTTCGTAGCATAACTTCCTCTGTATGCTACATGCCACAGCAACCCAAACATGTGCTTCATGTAGCATAATTATGCTACGGTTGGCAACACTGCTGGCGGCTTCGCCGGCAGGGGCGCGCGTGTGTGACGTCAGTGAGCTTCACGCAGCCAGGGATTGCTGACGTCAGAACCGCCGAAAGTTAATGTGCTACAGATTTTGAGAGTAATGAATAACACTACATAGACTTCCATGACATTTCATTGGCTGTTCAATTAGAGGTATCCCTTTAGGGGAGAATGAGAAATCCCATGTGTATAAGCTCCCGGAGCCGACAAAAACGGCAGTCCTGGGAGCTTCGAACTCAGTTAAGTATGAACTTGTAATTATGTAAATTCTCAGAAGGACCCGCATATACGGTCGAGATAAGGAAGGACATGCTGTAGTCTTTAGTTTGGAGTCCTTAGAGAAAGTAGGCGCCATGCTGGAGCGCAGGAAAGACTTTTTAAACTTACCATTTTCCTTTTAAAAAATGCGGTCAGTGTAAAGATGCACGAGAAATAATGCCATAATTTTTAACAAATAAAATTAGCAATGGCTTGTCACCAAACCATGAAGTCAGTAAATTATAATTTGTAACTTGGAATGATTGTTAAAAAACTTTCAAGCCAAGTAATGTTTTATAAATTTGTGTTGGTTGAGAGTAACGACTAAAACCATCCATGGCTTATGATAAAACCATGTAGCCAGTCAATATTTCTTGAAAAAAATATAACATAATAGTACTTTTGAAAGATTATGAACAAATTCCAAGAAAATAAATGTTTTATCATTTGGTGATAGAAGTGCTTGTTTTTGGCTATTTAGCCAGGAAAGAGATCATTTTTCTCTCCCTTAAGGAAAATTGTAAAATATTTGTCTAGATGAATTCTAGAGTTTTCTGGACGAATTGTCTTGACTTACCAAAAATAAAGAGTAACCATGAGGTTTGAACATTCTAGTAGTGTGATATAAGTACAGGGATAAATGTTCTGTAAGATTAAAAGAAATATCTATATTATTCAATATACTGAAACATATGAAGAATTGGATATATTGTGTTAATGAACCTATAAATTTCATTTTAAGAGGCGCCTAGCTTATTTATGTATGTGTTGGAGAAGGAGAGAAAATTGTATATTTTGTATATCAATATTTGAAAGAATGAAAAAAAATATATTTACAATAAACAAGGTACAAGGTTTTCATAAGTTTCGCTGTTAGGATTTTGGGGTATGCTCTTTACACTTTGGTTTTGAAGAGTTTCGGATATTTCCATTTTTTTCTATTGATCTGTTTTGTGATGCTGGACTGGTTTATGTGTCCCTTTTGCCACGCACTATAGCCAGAGCGTCGCAATCTCATTTGCACAGTACAGCGTCACGGCGGAAACACTGCACGCCTTGCACGTAGGAGCGATGAGGCGCTAGGCGCGCGTGTTAGTGTCACCCGTATCGCTCCCTCGCTTCTTGACCTTGTACGCGCGGGGGTCCATCCCACTCTCAACTATTTTATTTCTCAGACATCTATGTTTATAAGCTGTTCACGGTAAAATGAGCACTTTTGGAAGTCCTGCTTAAGATCCACTTGTACGCACGTTGCGTATTCTTCCGTGTTATGTAAGATTAACATTATCATGGGCGTCATCACATTATTCGTGCGTAGGCCAAGCGAAACTGTGGGATTATAATAAAAGTAAATGTTTAACAAATCTGCTAATTTTTACACTTCGGTGTATTAAAAAAAAAACAGACAGTGAAATAAATAATTTAAGTTATCGTAAATGGTTACCTAGCACTTTTTATTCGACGTAAATATACGGAACTACTTCCCATCCATCGTTGCCAACTTTACTGGGCGCATGTCACTCAGGACGTCCGTTAAAATGTATGCAGGTAGGGGCAGCGACTTTTTTTCCAAGGTTTATTTCAAAAGTTCTCACTTTATCGTGAACAGCCTTTAAGGGTCCTATGTACCTAGCGCCTCATCGCTCCTACGCGCAAGTCGTGCAGTCTTTCCGTCGTAACACTTTACTGTCTAAACTAGATCTGTAACTGCGGGGTTTTATTATATGCGATGAAAGTACACAGATCAAACTACCTGCTTATGATTGTACTTTTCTCGAACCGCTTAAAGAAACTTCATAGGCAAGCTTTAAAAATGCGATATTTGACCAATTTCACGATTTTTTTTTTGCATTAAATACGTTAAATATGATAAAAGCAAAAATATAGCGATGTAGACAATATTTTTTTTCTATCCTTTCTGGCAAAACTACGTATTTCCAGAACATTTATTTACCGGGACACGCGTTCAGGCGCAAACAACGATTCTACAGAACACGTTTCAGTACATAGGACCCTTAAGGATCTGCGTAGTGTGTTTGCAGTGCAGTTGTTAGCGACGACAGGGTGTCGGGTCGCGGTTGGAACTGCGGACGAAAGGCCACGTGTTCGCGGCTTGTCGCCGCGAGGTTGGCAGGAAGTTCGGGGGTCCGCCTCTCAAAGTGTGCGATGAAGCGCATGGGCTCTGCGCGACTGCTTGCTCCCATCTCCGCCACTCGCAATTAGACGGTTAATTATAGGAGCACCCTCCCTCCGCATCTACCCTCGTGACCTCTTCAACACCCCCCCCCCTCTCTCTCTCTCTCTGTTACCCTCTTCCCTGTTCCATTCATCACCTTCCCCTGCGTGCACTTCCTTCCGCCGAGCTGCTGGGGATGGCCGTCGATGGCCAATGTTTTAGGAGCATCGATGTTCTGTGGTTCTTCCATCGATGGTCAAGTGTCGATAATCATCGGACATCCATGTTTAACAGTCGGTGTCTTGGATGTCGATGTTAAAAAGAACATAGCAATTTAAGAGCGGCATTAATACTATAGGAGAAGGTGGTAATATGGGCCCACACTTTGTTTTTTAGTAAAATGTCGTTAACCATATGCTTAAATTTAACCTATCTAGTATAATTAGGTTACAAAATATATTGACAATTGATCCTTGGTTTAAATTTTCGGTGAGACAATCAAAAAATTTATATATACTTTTTTTTTTTTTTTTTTTTTAATGAGCAAATCTGTCTTCCTACCAAAGGTGCTGGTAATATGGAACCCCAAATTTTAAGCTAGGAATCACAAACATAAATAATCACGCACGTTACATATAAAGTTTTAATAAAGAAAACATTACTTAAAAAATACAAAATTGTATTTGGCCAACAGTTACGTCTGAAATATTACACTATTTTTAAGGAAAATGTTGTAACAGGACATTAAAAAAAATTAATCTCCATCCTTCTCAACATTCTAAGAGAGTATTTTAAGCCTTAATTCGCCTATAAAGGAGACAGAAATGACGTTTACTATATTTTGATTACAATGAATATATCTAACGCCGATAATCACACACATATTCGCCGTTTTCTGCTCTGGAACAATCATTGTGAGCCCACATACCGCATATTAGACACTGGACCCACAATTCCCATTCTCTGTTATCCGAGAGCTTCCCCTGACAGAACAAGCATGAAGCTTCTTCCTTGTTAGGCTCTGGATCACCAATGGGAAGTTCAGCTGCAGAAGCAGAAGAGTGGTCTGCCGGTGGACCTACAGATGAACCACTTTCTGAATCACTACAGATGAGTTTCTTCCTGTGGAGTTGGATAGATGACGTCCACGGCCTCTAGTTAATCTAGTCTCATGTCCTTGGTTTTTTTAATTGACGTCTCCAACTCTGCCTTGCATGGAGATCCAGTCACAAGGTTTGCAACAAATGCTTTCCTTCCTCGTGTGGATGTTTTCCTCTTTGGCGTGAGAACAGAGCGGATATCTGTGGTGGAAACTGAGTGGGGTGTCACAAATGATTGGGCAGGGGATGCACTAGGCTTTGCGGGGGAGGTGAAAGGACTAACAGTGGGAGCAGGATTTGGATGCTGGGGTGTAATTCTCTAGGTCTCGTGATGCCTTGTCTGCACGAGGAGGCGGAATTTGTTGAAAGTATTACTTTAACATGGACCCTGAAAAGTTGGTGGTAGCCATGAATGGATTGTAGTGTTAAAGTGCCACTTATGGTTTGAAGTGCTGAAAGAGGACTTTTGAGAAAAATGCTTTTAGTAAGGTTTCATAACATATAATATTAATATCAGATTACACTTCACTGCACATTACCATACTGGCAAAACTGACTGAAATTCCCCTGTCCGGCTTGGCCGTCACCCATATATGAAGCTACAACCCCATTTCACTGGGCCAATGAGCATTCTGATAATATAGGGAAGAACGTTCGTGATTGGTCTGCAAACAACTTAGTCGAGTCAAAACCTTGTTCATCCAATCACGAAAGAATAAACTACGCAGAGTGTCATAGAAGATATGTTGGCTCAAAAATTTTTCGCGGTTTTCCATCATACTCATTCGGCTGTAGTTATTTTAGTTGCTCCTAATTTATCCAACGTGCTCACGATGCGTGTGTGTAAATACCATTCACAGTAGAGCAAGTATAGTTAGAAACCAACTTTTGCAAATAAAACATCATAACCCATAACTACATATAAAGACTGTTCACGATAAAGTGAGCCCTTTTGAAATCAACTTAAGAAAAAAAGTCACTGCTCCTATCTGCACGTATTTAACGGGCACACTGAGTGACATGTGCCCAATAAAGTTGGTAATGATGAAGGGAAATAGTTCCATAACTTAACGTCGAATAAAAAGTGAGGTAACAATCTGTGACAGACATCTTAAATTATAAATTTCACTTTCGGTTTTTTTTTTTTGTAATGCATCGAAGTGTAAAAGTGGGCAGATTTGTAAAATATTTCCTTTTCTGAAAATTTCACAATTTCACTTGACCGACGCATGCATAAAGTGATGAGGCCCATGACAATGTTAATTTTACATAAGGCGGAATACTACACAACATGTATACAAGTAGATACTAAGCAGGGCTTTCAATAGTGCACATTTGACCGTGAACAGCCTATAGGCACGTCGGCTCCCACTTCAAATGGCAGCGAATTCACATAATTAACTGTAAGACTGGATGTTGTGAAGCGAGGGCATTATTAAAATAAATGGCAACCAAAGACCATATTTCTTGATTCATTATGCTAAAGAGCATGAATTAGTATGTTATTAACCTCGTATTTACTTCTTTAAAAATTCGACGGTTACACTTTGTTGTGGGCTCAGTTGGGAAGTTAGGTGAGCCAAGCTGGAGGAGATCCACGGCGCTGCAAGGGGCCATTGCTTGGGCCACACGTGTTATGACAACAGGGTGGCAAGAATAATTCAGGCCAGGGATAGTTAGATTATATGAGAGGCCGTGCGTGTGGCGCACCCCCTCCCTCCCCGCTATCCAGGCTGTCGAGAGTGTCGTGACGCCCAGGGTCGACGTCAGCAGAAGATCTTCACAACTACACGACGAGACGTGGGCCCAGACGATCGACTCCCGTTTTGTGCGACTGCGCGTCGATGAACAGTTGTAAGAGAGAATCCAAAATAGCCGCAGGAAGGGATAGCACGCTAGGCGAGGTCCTTAAGAAATAATGACCAACGCGAGAACCTAGAGATATTCAATTTAGCGGAATGTAATTAGAATTGTTGTTACGAGAAATACAGATTAGTCTGAGAATTTGAATTGGGATAATTATTGGATGGATACATGTATTAGCATTGAGACTTAATAAATAGCGCCTCTGGTTAAGTATAATGAGTTGCTCTTTCATTCCATCTGAGGTTACGCTTCCAATTGCTTGTTCTATGGGTAACCAACCAGAACAACTTGCATGACGCATGAATAATGTTAGACGGTACTTGGCTATATTATTAACATATGGCGGAAGGATACAAAATGGAAATGTAAGAATGTTCACAAGCAAGGCTGTGAAAGGCGGTCAGTTACCCGTGAACAGGCTTTACCACGCACCCTCACGCGAGCTTAGCTTGACGGGAGTGAATGCGGTGGTAAGTCGAGGGTCGGGCGGAGGTAATCCCGGCGTGGTAAAGCGAGCAGACGGTGTTATCGGCGCGCGCACGGACAGCAATATGCGACGCCGCGCGGCGCCGCTGTAATTAAGAGCCAGGGCGGCCGGGGGATAAGGCGCGCGCACTAAGCGATGTGCAGCGACGCGTCCACGACAACTGCCTTGGATCGCACGGGCTGTGCGACGCACGTCCGTCTGGCTCGCCGGAGTAGTATGGACACACAGGTTCTGGCTCACTAGGCGAATGCCATGTGGATGGGCACATTAATGGTTAATCCGATTAATTGGTCAATCCTATTCCGAATAATCGGATTAACTGGCAGATTTCATGATTGTATTAAGGCTTAATCCGCTAATTAATCCACTCCATCCACATGTCATTCACCTAGTGAGCCAGAACCCGTGCGCCCCTACTACTCGCCGGTTCTCCGCGACACGAAGTACAACGGTGTGCGAGAAGGCATGCGTTGCACGCAGGAACAGGAATATTAGTAAAGACTGTTCACAATAAAGTGAGCACTTTAGAAATGAACCTTAGGAAAAAATCACTGCTCCTGCATACATATATGTTTGTGGGCGCACCGAGTGACATTCCCCCCAGTAAAGTTGGCAACGATGGATAGAAAGTAGTTCCATATCTTAACGTCGAATAAAAAAGTGTTAGCCATTTGTGATAACTTCAATTATTCCTTTGGCTTTCTGGTTTTTTTTTTTTTTTTTTTTTTTAAAGCATCGAAGTGTAAAAATTAACAGGTATGTAAAATGCTTACTTTTCTAATAATTCCAGAGTTTCACTTGACCGACGCATAAATAAAGTGATGAAGCCCGTGGTAATGCTAATTTAATATAAGGCGAGAGAATACACAACGTGCATATAAGTAGATTGTAAGCAGGGGTCTCTTTTCTTCACACTCGGGTACCTGCAACTAGGACAGTAGTTGATCTTTAAATGAACAGTGCAATGTGCATGAATTACAAGATAGAGGTTTTTGAGATATCGCCAATGCGATGCAGATGTCTGTCATGGAAGAAAAACAGGACTGAGCACGAACAAAATACTTAAAAACGACAAGCAACCTATTGACGAGAAAATAAATATATGTATACAACACTGGAAAATTCCAAGAGGGAATAGATGTTAAAAAACAGAACAGCAACTAATTACGAAAAATATATCTATACATGACCAACAGATAACACATAGGTACCAACACAGGCAAAAAACCTGCTGACAAAGTTAGGACAACACTGACAAAATAAGTAAGAGCAAAATAGTATAACACAGCAAAGAAACGCACTAAAACACAGCAACTAACAAGTCGTAAACATTATTTAATGGTATTTCTCTCGATAGTTTTTTTAAATTTCATTATCTGAAATATGTTAATACAAGGATCACATAAATGTAAACAATTTCTAGTCTAATAATTATAATTTTCGTAATGTAGCATGCAGAGTTTGGTAATATGCCTCACGTTAGGGGGCCACGGAAATAATGGTAGAATTAACGAACTGGTCCACGGTTGGGAAGCCAAATGTAATGTATACGGGTTCTGGAGAGTAGCAGGTGCGTGTAGGGACGAAGTGTTTGTGTGAACAAATAAAACAATTCTACTTTTCCCATCCAGAACACTATGTGTGTGGGAGACAGAGAGAGAAGGCATTATAAATGTGAAAAAGGCCTACCCTGGTAGACTGGAAGTTCTGGGCTTTGAATAAAGGGTAACTTCCTTTAACACACAAAAACGAGTCGCAGAAACTGAGTAATTAGAGGAACTCTACACTGCCAGCAACGCTACAAGGAAAACATGTCCTTTAACACACGTAAACGAGTCGCAGACACTGAGTAATTAGAGGAACTCTACACTGCCAGCAACGCTACAAGGAAAACATGTCCTTTAACACACGTAAACGAGTCGCAGACACTGAGTAATTAGAGGAACTCTACACTGCCAGCAACGCTACAAGGAAAACATGTCCTTTAACACACGTAAACGAGTCGCAGACACTGAGTAATTAGAGGAACTCTACACTGCCAGCAACGCTACAAGGAAAACATGTCCTTTAACACACGTAAACGAGTCGCAGACACTGAGTAATTAGAGGAACTCTACACTGCCAGCAACGCTACAAGGAAAACATGTCCTTTAACACACGTAAACGAGTCGCAGACACTGAGTAATTAGAGGAACTCTACACTTCCAGCAACGCTATAAGGAAAACATGTCCATAGGTGAAGCATATGTTTAGTGAAAAATTCTTTTCTTTATGCAGTGGTTTCAGAATAAAATTATATTCATATGATTCTTAATGCAGAATATGTAATCCACCCCAACTTGTAGCAAAATACCAATCCCACTAAGTAATCCAGGAGCTGGCAGTCAAGTGTCCTTATCAGAGCAAAATTAAAGTATTCTTGAGAAAAGTTCAGTGCTAATTTAAGATGTCGCACATCAAAGAGTTATTATATTGCCTGGCTTAACTCTGAACAAAATTGGTAGAACAAAAAAAAAGTCTAACGGAGGGTTTTCGTGATACTTTAAATAGTAATATAATATATAATATATAGTAATATAGGTCTCAGTTTCACCTCAGGAGCAACCGACTAATGACTAAATAGTCAGATACATGCACCGTAATGTCTTGCAGTTTTAACACAATGAATACACAAAATCCCTCTTCTTGTGCGCTCCAGTGCACTCGGGCGGCTTTAAATCTTTGATTGAGTACGAAATCACAAGTCTATGCCGTCTATATGCCACACGATTGATGGATTAACATATCTGGGCAAGCAGCCCTGGCTGTCCTGTATGACGGCGTAGCACATTCAATATGGAGACCAGGTCCGTTTACAAGAATTAAATTTCCACTAAAAGTTATGTTTGAATTAACCTTACTGTTATAGGACTTACCTTTAAAGCATACTCAGAAAAACTCTCTCTGTTTATGACGTCATGAGCAGCTGCCAACTTATGTGAAAAATAAGCATTACTGAAACGTAACAACATAGTGTAAACAATAAAATAAATTATGCTGCTTCTGAAAATTACAAATGAAACATAATAATAAACATACAGACCATATTTCAATTTAGCAAATCATAAAAATAGTTAAGGTAAAATTATATGCACGTTACTAAACCATATAGTTAATTACGTAAGCATTGGCCCTTGCCGATATGACTCTTAATAAGGTGCAATGTCAGACGTCGCAATAATATAGCATCGAACTTTGAAGATTTCGGAATATGGGAGCACAAGTTTCTATGCACCTAATTAACTTGGCCAAATTGATTACATGGCTAATGATCTACATCAGTTACAGAACATGTTAATTAAATATCAAGGATATTTAACAATGGATACATGGGTATTGGTATCGCATTGTTGTTAGTACCAACACGTTTTTATTTGTCCAAGAGAAACTAATAGATCATAATATAATTTTCTCTCGGACGAATAAAAATGTGTTGGCAAAAAACATCATTACGTATCTTAAAAATAGATTCAGGACGACATTACCCAGTGCTGATTGTTAAATATTCTTGATACTTGGGGCACCTGTTTTCCGCGAAAAATATTTCAGGGCAAGTGGTGTTCCAACGCACTTACTTCAGAACCACTTTCGTGATACGAGCATTTGAATTGTTGCGCGTTTTATCGATCTGCCCGCGAATCTCGGACGGTCAGCATCGGAGAAACTTAGTTCTGATTGGCTCACTCGTGAACAGACTGTCTGCACACAAAGGCAAGCGACGAATAGTCAAATAAAGACAGGACGTGTGTACATAGGATATTGAAGCCTAGCCTCCGTGTTAATCTCTTCGCGTAAAACCGGTGGCTGCATCGATACTTAATTAATATATTGTGTATATGATATAGATTACATAACATGTTATTTACTTGGCAAAGTTAATTAGGACCACAGAAACCCGGGCTCCCATATTCTGGAATTTTCGACTTTTCAGTGCCATATTTTGAAAAATATTATCATCTGATGTCAAATATTTACATTTATGTGGGCCTTATATAACTCTCTCTTTAAAATAACAGTAAAAAAAAAATGTCATGCAATTATGGCCTTAGCCATTTTCTTTGAATTCCACGTGCATTATCCGTGTCACATACTTGATTTCTAACACATGTGTTTCAAATATTACTTAAGTGGAACGTTAGTCATGATCTAAACTACATGGTCGTTTTTTTAAAATTAAATAACGCCTAGTTAAACACTGACTAAGATAGTCGTCTATAGTTCTGCCTCCTGAATACGGGAACTCACAAAATAAACCCTGACTATACCACACATATCGTAGGAATACAAACCTCTTGTATTCACATATCTATAACTGAAATTAAGCATATGAACAGTATTTGATTTTAAATTTGTAAATTATCGGTGCAGTTGTTCATAGCATTTGAATTAAGCGGGATAATGATGCGCATTTAGTCAGTTGTATTTATGACTAGTAACAAGTTTAATTGGAATTGCATATTTCCTGGTTACATAACGCAGCAATAGTTCAAACTGGTCTCATTTGATGTCTGGATTATTGTGATGTACTCAATGCAGAGAAACATTAAATAAATAATACGTTATTCTGTCTCCGCACAGTGATTAATTTCAATAACGGAGCGTGTCATTAAACCGAAGTCCTGACCCAACATCCTCGACGTTCGAGTTGACACCTGCGCCACCAGATGTTCGACAGCAACATCCTCGTGGTCTCGTCGTGGACCAATCAACTTGGGAATTGGGCGACGCCAACTCCGCGCCCCGCAAGTTTCTCCCAAAGTCTTCAGCATCTTCCCCGCTGGTTTCCCCGGGACCTCCACCCCTCCCCCCCCCTCTCCTTTTCACGCACGCTTGATTTACTTACGAAATTTCCTATTAGTGAAATAAACTAGCTTGCTCCCCACGTTTCCTTCTTGAGTCGTTAACACTCTGAGCGCCCCCCCCCCCCACCATCACCACCCTACGTACCCCAGCCCTAACACTCTTCATCCACTCTTCGCTCGTTCGCAGATCCCTTCCCCCCCACCACCTTCCCCTTCAACACCAGCCCACTTCTATCAAGCGAGTACTTTGTTGTTCCTGACTTGAGCCACACACTGCTCCGGCAAAGTTTTGTTCTTGCACGTCAAGAGAGTCACAAGTGTCACCACACCGAGCGTGTTGCACAATTATTATAAGGCTGTTCACGGTAACTTCCAACTTTTTCTGAAGCCCTGCTAAAGTACTACTCCCACCATATTCTTCCGCCTCGTGCAAACAAAGCGTAGCCGAGTCTAGAAAATTACACCAAAAGGACAACGCATCTCATCAGTGCGCACTCGGTGTAATATTATTTTTCATAAGAACTACTTCTTACTAGGCGTTGCCAACACACCCATTTCCTCCCTGTTTTTTCTTCATATTAATTACAAATGAAATATTATTACTTATACATGGAATATAAGTTAAAGTTCAATTTAACTTCACGCAAACAAACGTAAGTACAGAACGATTGTGATACATGACCTATTTAGGAAACAAGCGAACATGTCATACGTAGGGTGGGTTTTCAAATGTTTGATTTAAAAAGTGCGAAGAAACCGTGAGTAGACACACAGTCAGCGCCGTGCACAGCATATAGTCTATTCGAAGTTTCTTCACACGTTTTGAATCAAACCTTTGAAAAATCACCCCACGTATGACGTGTTTAGTTATTGCCTAAATATGCGTCTTATTGTTGGTTAAATGGAAGCTTGCCTATATTTTACTTATGAATATTAATATTTAATTTATAGTAAATTTGAATAAAAACAGGGAGAAGACATTTGTACTGGTAGCGCCTAGTAAGAAATAGTTCTCATAACTGAGTGCGCATGAGTCCGTTGCGTTGTCTTCTGGTGTAATTTTCTAGACTAAGTAGCAGGGGCGGAGGAATATCCTGGAAGTAGGACTTCAGAAGGACTACAGAAAAGTGTGAAGTGACCGCGAATGGATTATACTTCAGATGTCATGGCATAGGTGGCGAAGTACTCTTATGCAGTCTTGTCACACTACATTTAATTATATCGCTATATGTAGAGCCGAGAGAAACAATTATGCAGCGGTACTTTCTTGCATGTTCATGTACTTGAGCTCCGTACATATTACTGCAACTCCAGAGTAATGGTGTTTGGGTGGTTCAACATCATTCTCACCACGTTACTCTGAGAGTCACTGTTCGCCTCTGCCCATTACCCTCTCACGCAAAAAAAATATATAGATGCAGTGCAACCCCACCCACCCCCCTGCTCGAAAGACCAGGAAAACTGTAAATTGTAGAGACAGTGCAAAAAAAAAAAAATTAATGCACTATGTGCATTTCGTGAGCTCGAAGAAGATAGGTGTGAAGTACAGGTAAGCGTGGAAAAAAAAATGTTTTTCGGCAGATTTACGAACAACATTACTCAGTAAAAAGAAAATTGCATTGTATTCTTGGTCGTTTCCTGCAGAAGATCAGCTGCATTCAAAATGTCACAATCTTGCTCCTGCGAGTACTTGCGTGTAGCTCACTGTTCATAAGGAAGGCGATGTTTACCCACGTTTAAAGCGGTTCAACGAACTCCGACTGCGAAAGTTGATTCAGATCACCATCGTATTCAACTTTCTCAACGCCATCATAAAAAGTTTCTGACTGAATATTTTCAAGAACTACTATGAGTCTTGGCTGGCCTTTTCGGAGCAAGCAAACTGTAATCATCCCAGAAGTTTTTTTTCCTAAACCATGTAAAATTTTAACATATATATTAGACAGCTTTAACGAAAATGTGTCTAGGGAAATATTTGCCAACACCTGTTCACCCATATTTAGTTTTATTCCCGTTCTGTCTCAATTTCCCGCCTCCTGTACACGATTCCACCCCCTTTCAGTGATTCGTGAGGTGCAAAATTTCCCCTTATCGCCTCCACTAAGCACATCACTAATTAGTGTCTAATTATTTGTGGTCCAAGCGCAGTTACCAGCCCTACAACTATAGTTGTCCCCATGTGACGTTGTTACTGGCATTGTCTGACTTTGCGAACCCCTTTAAGGTGCCCATCATTCTAGACCATACGTTCCGCTTTTGAGACACAGGCAAAAGCAAGGAAAAGAGGAGGGTTACACTGACACGCTCATCAAATGCTCTGTCACCACCACACTTAAGACTTCGAACTCGCACGTAAGCGGGGACGCGGTTAGCTGAGCGGTTAGCCTGCTCGCCTCCCACCAAGGCGAACCGGGTTCAGTCAATCCCCGGCCGGGTCGCCCCCGGATTTTCGCATGTGGGAATCGTGCCGGAGGCTGCCGCTGGTCCGCGGGTTTCCTCGAGGATCTCCCGTTTCCCTCTCCTTTTCTTTCCGGCACTGCTCCATTCTCACCTCAATCACCCTCATCAGCTCTGGAGATCTCACTGTTAAGAGCCGCCAGATATCTTCACTCAATCGTACGTAGGCTTTCCGTCGTACAACAGTTACTATCAATTTATTAATATAAAGTTTTCAACAGAGTGGAATGCAAGGATCTATACTAGTTTCGCAGACATTCCCGCAGAAAATGTCAAGCTGTAACAAAATGTAAACGTCGTTTTTTGCTCTGCTAAAGAACTTAAAAATAGTGTTTGGGACAAGTGTTATACGTGGAAAGTAGTTTTCCGCCCTAGTTCTGAAGTGTTATTTTTTATTCACGTGGAAACCGACTGAAGTTATATAGTTTGTTTTAAAAATGTGTGTTACATACTGACTGCAACCCAGCTCGTTCGCCAGATACACAGGATTTGTTTAGGAACGGCGTTTCGTTCGCAGTCGCTTATCCTGCATTCAGTTTCGTAGCCAATGCCATTGTTATTATTTCCTTCCTCATTTCTTATGGTTGTGATCGAATGCTTGTTGCCATGTGTTTCCCAGTACTGACTCCATATCTCTGCGGGTATATGTACATTCATTATCTATCTTCGAATGAATAGTGCAATAGGACATATATACAACATTGTAAAATTCCGAGGGAAAAGAGCAAAAAACACAACAGCAATTAACTACGAAAAAAAAAAATATATATATATATATATATATACACACACATATATACACATGACCAACAGCTAACACATAGAAAACAACACAGGCTAGAAAAATGCTTGAAAAAGTTAGGGCAATGCTGACGAAAATAAATAGGAACACAGCAGTTTTACCAGACATGACGGAATACAAGCCAGGTACGCCGTATGCTGTAGCCAGGTGTGCATTGGTTACTTGTCTTGTGTATTTTTTTTTTTCGTGCTCAGTCCTGTTTTTCCATGACAGACATATGCACCACAATAGCGAATGTCCAAAAATCTCGCGTCTAGTCACTCATTATCTACTTATATTTGTCCACGACGAAGAGGAATTCAATAAAGCTACTCGGAGCATCTGTGGTAGCACTATGGATGGACATCCGTTAGGATATGCATTCGATTTTCGGTCCTGCCATGTTGAAGTTAGGTTTTTACGTGATTTTCCGAAATCACTTTAAAGCGAATGCCGGGTTGGTTCCTTACTTCCAGGCCGTGGCCAATTCGTCTCTTAGTAATCATTTTGCTGTCGACGAGGTGTTAAACCATAAAAATACGTCGCTTCACGCATACCGGTGTGTTTTTATCCCCCATTACTTAAAATACCCTACCCTAACATTAAGTTACATACAACATCGATAACGTAATTTAAAATAAAGTTTACGAGGACTTATTAAAAATACTACGTAAAGCAGTGGTAAGTCATTTAAAACCAATATAACTTGATATTAATGAATTGAAAAATACATATACCGCATGTGTGATTGTAAGAAGAATTTTGAAAAGATTTATCTTGTTTGTTTTTTTTACCGTTGCGGGAGGGAGGGGGACTACCCGTATACGTGTATGTTGTAACTTCAACATAACTTCTAATAGTTACGATAATAAAGAAAGTGATTTTTGTAAAGTCATTACATGTATAGGTCTAATTACTTTTCAAACCTCCATTCCAAATCACGTTCTTAAATATGATCATAGGCGGAATATAAGTAGTTCCATCAGCACAAACACAAACTACAAGCGTATGGATTTGACCACGTTCTCCGTAACTTGTAAGCGTTTTTTTTTTCTTCCCAAACTGACGGACAGCTTTGTTCTATTTGACATTAAAAATACGTCTCGTCGTTTAGAAACATTACTTGATGATGAGAAAGTTGTTTGATGCATGCAGTATGGGAGAAAATTGAGAAAAAACGGATTATCCGGTGGTTGGAAAGGACGGTCAAGTATTTGATACACAAGCAAGTCCAGTCTCATCAACATTCCAGGTTCTGGAAGGATGATCTTTAATGTCTGATTCGCACGACAGGGCATCTAGCTTATCGATATAGTCCTCATCAATGACAGGGTATGCCACTGACGCACGGTATGCGGAGAGATTTTCAGCAAAATTTTAGGCATAATTTATAGCATTCTCTATTTTTTGACCACCACCATTTGCTATCAAATTTTTTGGCAGGATTAAACAAGTGTTGCCGATTTACTGACTCAGCGAGGTCATACGCGAGCTATCTTACTTGGGTCACAGTGAGTCCAAATCCTAGTTCTTGCATTTCAATAACGAAACCAAATACACGCTGTTTAATGTCCGAATGCAGGGCGAATGGACGTCCCAGTTTCAGCACTTGGGGATGGTTTAAGTCTTCATTGTCACTGATGAATTTTTTCAGTGTGTTGTATGTTATACCAAACAATTCTGTTGCTTTATATAGATAGTTTTATTTTCACGCACCACTTTTTTCGCAGCACTTAGTAAGTAAAATATTTCATAGTTTCTTAAATGGCTAGTCTTTTTACTACAAGGCTGACATTTTGGGCTTCACTTCACATATGAAAAATACAGTAGCAGATGTAGAGAGCATACAATGAACTGCACCTAAAATAAGAGAAAAATTCTTGAAATAAATTCATAAACGAAATGTGTGAAAATGATGACAGGTAATTTCGCATTAGGTTTCATAAATGAGGTTAGGTAATTTGGCAATTTTCTTAAACGAACTAACTGCACAATGGATGCATAAAAACTACTATCTTGAATTCGAATTTAACGAGTAAGAGAAAATTAAACTTCTAAGTAAGCAGGAATTATTATTTGTTTCCACGCATTCAACAATAAATTAAAACGTGGGCTTAGTTTGCTTAGAAATAAAGAGTGATTGCTAAGGTGTAATAAATAATACATTGGACAAATGAAGTTTTAAAAACTACATATCCTGCATTTGTAATTACATATACGACTGTACATTACTAGATACTTACATTAATGTAGTTAACACAATCTTGTTGGGAAGGGAAGTACCAAACAGCACACAAAAATTTGTTACTAAACGTTTTGACGATTTCCCCCGGGCGAACTGGTGTTTAGAAACGGGTCTGCGGGCGAGAGCACTCTGAAGCGAACAGCCTGTATGTGCTATCTGTTGGCGAAAGTTCGAACTTCTAGCGAGTAAGGGAATTTAGCAGGACGCACATGAAAAATTGCCCCGAAATTGCTTGTGCTGCAAAATTACCTTAAAGGCAACGATGTTCAAAATAGCTGCTTCATAAATCATTTCGGCATGTTTGAAATATATATTTAACTATTTCACCAAATTCGACCGACATTCGTATCTAGACAGTATACATTAGAAGCATCGTATATAGAGCCTCTTTTTCCGCCAATTTTGTACGATAGCATCAAATAAGAAAATATTTCAATTTGTGTTATTTAATAGGGACCAAACAACCGATTTCCGCGAAGTTCGTCACACAAGCAGCGCTACGGTAAGCCATAAAAATAAAATTTTTCATGTGGATTAGTCACTTGTTTTCAAAATTAAAGCCTTGTAAATAATTTTGATTAGTAAACCCTACCATTCGAAACATTAGACTGATTAAATCCGAAGTTTATTCTCCGAATCCGAACTCTATAATGCAGTGGATTGCACGCTAGGTTATAGTATGAAGTTTTCTGGGTCCAAGCACCAGTTAAGGCATGTGTGTGTTTGTAATTGTATCACTACAGTTGCACAGGTTTCTGGTTTCGTTTCTAAAGTTGTTGCTCGCCAAGAGAAGTCGAGTAGTTCCTGCCAACTCAGATTTCAAGACATTATTTAAAAGTTGATTGCACCCACGTTGAGGAAAGTAGGCTTATTAGTTATATGAGTAATTTCTTGTTACTTTCTGGCGATGTATAGTCGTCCCCATTTCGCGAGGATATGCATAAATGAACGTCAATGAGAGTAGCTAAATGGAAAAGTTCAATATTACAAATGAAAAACACATTACTTTCAATTTAACTTCATTAACGGCCCAGGTTAATATTATTACGACTGCTATAACACAAGTGTGATCGATGCAAGTATTTATTAATTTCGACCCTCTAATTAAATGCAGGCCTTGTTTGTTAGAAAAGTGGTTGAAATTTTATCGAATATAATAGCGGGAGTGTTATTTCTAAGTTTTTTTGTTTATATATATTAATTTCCTTTCTGCTTTGCTCATAACTGAATCAATTTAGGCATTTAATACTCTGAAAGTATATTGTTCCAATTAAATAGCTTTTCACAAGGAGTTAACCTTAAGTCTTGCATTTCTATCTTATTTGAGGAAATGTACGGAGTAATATGATTAAACATACTTCCTGAAATTCTTATAATTAAGTTCAAGGCTACTCCTTCCCCTCGGGGTTGCAATCAAAACTACTTGAGAACAGAGTACCTTCCGACGCTTATGAGGTGGCTGTCTTTTGACTTCATAAATACGCGCGGAAATCTAGAACATGATGACTAGAGGAAAATTTACATACAAATCGAATTACTTCTGTGTATTGACTTCGGAGATTGAAGAGCTTCGTCCTTGTCATGTGGCAAAGAGGAAAGCTGAGGAGGTTTGGAAAAGGGGAAGGGGGGGGGGGAGGATATTCGGGAGAGATATTTCGGGAGAGAAGGGAGGATCATCTTTACAAGGGGGAGGTGCCATGACACAGCATCTTGCGTCAGACAACATGGCGGATGCATTGTGCTGTAGTATGAACTTGTCTACAAAGATGTCCATTTAATTGAATACAAAGCGATTGATACATAAAATCACAATAATTCAAGTTTATTCTACCAGACAGGATTTCAGGATGTTGTCCACGGAACTACGTGGTTATTCATTTTTTCCCCACGTACTGTTCAAGTTTCGGTCATAGGTGAATTTTTTTCAGCACGTAGTTTTTGCATAAATACATGTCAAAATTACAACTGTGCTGCTTTAGATATGTACAAACAATGACTACTAAAGAGTAGTAGCATAGAAAAAGTGTCACACTCCCCATTAATTATAAAATAACAAAGTTTCTAGTGACCAACGCTCCTTAAAAGCCAAAAGAGGAAGACTACTAAAGAGTAGTAGCATAGAAAAAGTGTCACACTCCCCATTAATTATAAAATAACAAAGTTTCTAGTGACCAACGCTCCTTAAAAGCCAAAAGAGGAAGACTACTAAAGAGTAGTAGCATAGAAAAAGTGTCACACTCCCCATTAATTATAATTCAATAAGTTCTATGAAACATGCACTGATATTTTTTTAAGTTTTAGAGTTTTAGGGCAGTTCAAAGAAACATATCTGAACAAAGTATGAGTACAGAATACATGCTGGGCCATGTTACGGCATGATTTCTCCTAACCTAATTTTTTTTCCTATTGCTTTTCTAGCAATATGCGTTTTTGTAAAGCCCGTTTTATATTCTTCTTTCTTTATGATCTTTCCTTGTTTCCAGTCGGAACACCATATTTGTGCTAATGTGGAAATATATATATATATATAATTATTTAACTGTGCAAACCAGAAAAATTATGTGTTAAAGGTTATTGGCATTTATAACCTTTATCGCTGACGATAAAAATATTGTTTTCATTTCACTCTTGTTTGCCAAATAGTAAAGTCATAGTGGCAGCACTAGTATCGTAATAACGTAAAATATTTGTATCAAACTTTTGATTTTCCTGGCTGTAATGTGTTACGCTCGTTTGCTACCTTTATTGTAATGTATTTAATGTCAAGCCTTTTATTTGTTTTGTCATTACGTTAATTATGTTTAAATGCAACGTGTAAATTTTCTATTGTATTCAACTCTGCGATAAGGCTTTTCGATTTTTATCGACTGGTCATGCCGCGAGTTTGGAACATCGTCCAGTCATTGTCGTACTTGAAAGAATGTGCTGACCCTGTATTCTACGATTATTACTTCCACACGATGTAGTTGGTTTTGAACATTTACTCCTGACGTTCAGCCTGTTTATGGCGTAAGAGCCATACTTCACCGCCTAGGAGAGTGATTTGCACTTACCTTTTGGTAAGTCGTTGTAGTAATTGTTCGTTGCATTGTCGGTGTTTATTTATCGTGTTTCCCTTGTAATTTTTGTTCAGTGCGGTTCCCCGGCTACGCGTCCTAGCTATATTGGTGATGTGACCTCGGGCTGTCGTGGTTTTCAAGTGGGGACCGCGGCCCACGCTATGATTTTAGCGACGAGTTGTGTGTCGACGCCCGCCCACTGCCTTCTCATCTTTATTTGGCCAGAACTTTACTTTCATTTCAGCATGTGGCCTTATTGATTACTGCATGACACGACGGCAGTGGCTACCCCCAACTTGCTGCACGATGTTTCAACACTGGACTCAAATATCCTTGAAAACCATATGTTACACATGTTATACTTACCTTGTTAGAGGTCTTTACGTGAAATGGCGTGGACAATGATAAGAATCTCCTATTTAGAAGTTTTAAGTTTGTTGGTACTAAAATAAAACAAAGGAGAAAGCGAGGAAGCTATAGCTAAAATGGTAAATTTCGCGTGTACTCTAAGTTGCTATATTAAAAAAAAGGGGTCTGTTAACTGAAACTAGTTTGAAGCAACTGTATTACTCATAACACAAATTATTGTTTGTTTAAATATCATATAAATTTTATCTCTACACATTGTGTGTGTGGTAAAAAGGAAAAAAAAAAAGGCTCTAATAAAAACTCAAACCAGATAACAATTTTTTTTATTCGTAAAAAAAAGAAATTATCTAATACCTACTACAATTTTTGTAAGAGCACATTCATGTTTTGACTTATTTATTGACGAGAGCTCTAGTCTGTTGTTTTTTTATGTGTATTAAAAGAAAGCCACAACAGTGTACCTGACTGGAGAACAAGGTAAGAGAGTAGAGTTAGATGTTTAACAATTATTTTGGGCTGGGCTTCCTTCCTCCATGATTATTTATTTATATACTTAAGTATTGCACGTGGGAGTGGAGATTTTTCGTTTCACGTCCTCCTCTGGGGCACATTGGTGCTTATGTCGTGGGCCAACCGCTGGGGGTTTTCCGCTTGTTGGAAAGCACTGAGCTTTTTTTTCTTGTCCCCTGACGTGGAGCGCCAAGGGGTGGCTCAATGAATACGATAACACATTCTAGGATTTCCTGCTGCTGGAATCCACAAAATCCCTTCCAGTTTCCAACAGCACACACAAGCATGCGAACTGCTGCCGGTCATGTCTCATGGCCAATGAATACGATAACACATTCTAGGATTTCCTGCTGCTGGAATCCACAAAATCCCTTCCAGTTTCCAACAGCACACACAAGCATGCGAACTGCTGCCGGTCATGTCGCATGGCCTATGAATTAAGGTGTTATTATTTCGGGACGAGTATGTTAATTCGTAGTACCAAAGACCTTTCGCAAAGAATGTATCCTTAACCGTGATATACTTCGAAACTCCTGTAGACATTTTACTCTCTCTTCACACAGAATGTGTGCACGCCAATCACAGAAGTTCTTTTTATTGGAAACCAAATACGGATTAACTTATCATGGCCGCGACAGCCAATGGCAAGGTAAAATCAGAACGTTACAACATCAGGAAATGACAACCATTTTTAACTTGGATTATATCGCGAAAAACACCTTGCTCTCATAAATAGCCTGTCCATCCCGCAGATGGAATTAACAGCCGGTAATCACAAATAAATGAGGCAAGAACTACAGAACAATTAATCAGACGAAATAAACCGGACAGTAGATACAGATGCATGTAATTAGGTAGGATATCTGTGGACCGCACAGTTAAGACAACAAACACGGAGGTGAGAACAGACGTCTGCGGAATTATTAAGGTATTACTTATAGCAGTTTACAAAATCTACCCTGACTTATTTTCGGGGTTTCGAATTTTATATCTTTTACGCCGTATTGTGGGTTTGTTGTGACAAAGTGGTTCTGCAAAAACGTGCGTCCAAAATAACAATTTTTCCAGTCAATTACTCATTCTACTGGATGAACATTCAAATAACGCAAATATTCATGTCTTAGCTAAGATACGAATCCAGAATGACAGAAGAGATAAGAGTGTAAGTCAGAAATGAGTGGCTCTTTCTCTCACACACACGCACGCACGCACGCACGCACGCACACACACACACACACACACACACACACACACACATATATATATATATATATATATATATATATATATATATATATATATATATATATATATATACATACACACACACACACTCATCGCAGAATGTAAAAAAAAAAATTCATAAAAGTCGTAGAACAAAGCAACTATGCTAATAATGGCCACGGCCATGGTAGGTTGGGTAACGAGAATAGGTCGGGAAGCTTAAAGCTGGTGACCTGATATTCATATCTTCACCGACCGTGGTGATTTTAGCGGAATACAAATAAAATCGAGTTGTTAATTGATGTATAGCCCAAGAAAATCAGTAATGACTATGTACTCAGAACTGGGGCAATAATGACGTAAGTACGAAGGATCTCACAGGCTGGAAGTAATGTTCTTGAAAATCGAGTCCTGCTGAACGTGGCGAAGAGTGTAAAACGTTCAGCAATTAATAGTTCTCGGATACCAGGGTTTGGAAACGAAGCAAAGCGGCCGAAGAGCCTTCGGCCGAGAACACTGCCCGTAATATGGAAGCACAGAGGTTTATTTAATTCATTTCATTCCTTGAATTTATACCCGAAGTCTGTAATCCCTTCTCAAAGATGCTGCGGGGCTGACAAAGGTAAGAAAACCACTCTTGTAGAGGAATGTGTGCAAAGTTGTGAACACGAAACGCAAGCGCCGAGAGCAAAATGGGGACAACTGCGTAACTCACACAAAATTACATTGTTTTCCTTGTCTATAACTTAGAGGGAATGTGGAGCATAAACCATGCCAGTTGTAAAACAACCCACTTCACAGTCCCAAATTTGAAAGCAGTTTTTTACTACTGTACTGGACACAGAAAGAGAAATAGCAAGAAAATAAGGTTGAAATAAATAATACATTTTATTCAGAAGAAGTACTAAACATTGCGTGTACCTGATTTAGTGACGTGAGGTATGAATAATGTCGCACACGCACGTTGTTATGAAGTGATCAGACCTTAGCTTGACGGCCTGCCTGATCACACCTTCAAACATTGAACCAGGGCACGAGCGTGATTGCAATAACACCTTGCGAAAGACAGTTGCAGAAACCCCCCTCCACCGGCCAGTAAACAGGGCCGAAAATATTAAACAACGCGCCCGATATAGGCCAACGTGACACTGGGAGCGGTGTCTTTTGTCATCGGGGAAGCGTACCAAGAAGACAATGGAGATGGGTATGTCCGGCCGTCGTTAACGGCCTACTAGAATCAGTCTCCGGCAACATGAACAAGATGGGGACTATCCAACTAGAATTAAATAGTAGTGGAGTGTGGTAATAAAAGTTATTATAATTAATTAGCATCTTGGTATTCCATTTAAGCTCCTCCGATTAATAGTCACGTAAATAGTTATTGCATAATCCTTAAATTTAATAAACCCCATCTTATACGGTTTTGCCCGACCTAATAATGGCACATTATTTAGTTACGCCCATAGCCTCTTTCAGGTAAGTATTAGCCACAAAATTAATTCGTAACAACGTGGCATAAAGGGCTTTATGTGTCGCACAACATATGATCAAACACTGCACAGGCAGCGAGGACACAGTCGATGCACACTTGAGACCACACACCATACCAGGTTTTTGACAGCAAGTGCATTATCGGCATCTAGACCCGTTTCAACGTGACAGTAAAAAGACTTGCACGATTCTGGTTTGTTGTAGCTTCATTTTTCATGTCGACCTTAGGCACCACTGTGACAATATGGTTTTAGTGCTCGTCTTCCCACCATATTCTGTGGGGCCACGGTGGCTGAGTGGTTAGCCTGTTCGCTTCCCACCAAGGTGAACCGGGTTGAATCCCCGGCCAGGTCACCCGATTTTCGCAAGTGGGAATCGTACCGGACGATGCCGTTGGTCCACGGGTTTTCTCGGAGATCTCCCGTTTCCCCCGCCCCTTCTTTCTGGCGCCGCTCCATATTCACTTCAATCACCCTCATCGGATCTCAAGACCTCGCTGTTAAGAGCCGTCCAAATCTCTTCACTCCCTCACTCACCATAGTCTGTGAAGAAAGGTGCATAAGTTGATATGCGGTTACGGATAAGAGAGCAACATCACTACCACTACAATAACTTCGACAGTGCCTAGAACCGCCCGCAGGCGATTGAATGACGATGGACGTCTGAGCAGATTCCATTGGCGCCGATCCATCTCAAGCATGTCTTGTTGTGACGCATAGAACATCAGCACTGGAGACAGGAGTGACGTCTCACTACCTTTTGGATGAGCCAAGCTCCACTCTACGGAACAATAACAAACCCCACAGTAGGCCTACACGATATATCACAGGTCTGTGTAACCATCCAGCGCATATTGTGGAACATTATACGTGCCCTACACCTGGCGTTACGGCCATTAACTATGAGACCATAGTCTCTTTATGTAGTTTTCAGGGACTTCCCATCGATATGTCCTGAGAATATCCAGCCCATATTATGCGATTTCTCTAGCATAATATGCCGAATTATTTATGCAGCACGACCGCGTACTGCAGCTATAGTTAACCGGCTCTACAAGGGACTGGTACCATAATTTGGCCTCCGAGGTCACCAGACTTTCATCATTAGAGCACGCAAGGGTTCATAAGGGATGGTGACTATTCCTACATCCGCGACCTGTACAGTTGAAGAAAAAATGTACGAATAGGGCTTAAGATGACATACGGAATCTTCCCAACACCATGTATAATCGAATTATCACCTGCCTGATCGATGGAGGGAGCCACACTGCTTCCTTTTTAGTATCTCCATGATCATATTTTATAGATCGCTTTGCACTAGGCTTCGGTGCATTATTTGTAGGGCCGCCTGTTTTTCGCGGAAAAAATTCAGGACTATTTGTACTCCAAAACGCTAGAGCTCAGGCCCACTTTCGTCATTTGACGATTTAAACTGTCACGCATTGCGGGTGTCTGCCCACGAATCACGGACACTCAGTGTTTGAGTTACCTAATTCCGACTGGCGCAGTCAGGTAAGGAACTGTCTCCCGAAAAACACGCGTGGTCAATAACCAAAGGAATACTACACGTATGCTATAGTGCACTGCCGTGGAAGACAGGTCTGGACACTCGCGTAACTAACAATGTTAGCGAATTGACCCCCTTATTGATTGATTTAGTTCAGACAGTAGCCGCAGAGCGCTGCAAGCAAACTGGTCTTGTCAGCGTTTCTGGTATAGGTATAACACCATAGAGATATGAACGGCATTTTCCCGTTTTAAGAAAAAATTGCAATTCCCCTCCCTGTGCTAGCTCTTACTGGAACGAAGCAGCGATCCTTCCGGTCTTGGGAAAGACAAGGATACTTTCCTACGAAGGGGCGCAGGTCTGGTCCGCCAAGAAGAGGACACATTTACTCAGTGAATGAGTAGAGGTTGGATAAGCCTCGGCCCCATCAAGGTGGTGCGTGTCGGCAAACCCAACAAACACTGTTGATAGGTGAGGTGGTTGCACTTCCACCCACCGCAATTGGAAGGAGCGTAACTCCTTCTATTGGTGGAATTCAATTAGTAGCGTGATGGCTGTTCTAACAGTGCGTGCTATATAAAAAGCCTGGCAAGAGGACGACCTGGCAAGTCGTCCTCTTAATTAAGCTTTGGAAGTCGTACCCTTATACCCTAATGGGCTCAGGCACAGGGGGACCCGACGTATCAAGGCATTTGGATACATGCAAAACATGATGGAACCAGATAGTCTGAACTCTTGCTAATAATGAGTATGAGTAAATTGACTGTAAACAACAGAGGCAATTAAGAAGGACGTTAAGTGAAATTGAAATAGACATTAAATATTGCTCTCACTGTTAAATAGAATGAGTAAAATTGGAGACAGCTAATTCATGTTGTAGATAATAGCAAAGTGAATTAATTAGAAATAGAATTTGGTTAGTTTCAATAATTAATTAATTTTATTAAGACCTCCGTCCCATGTGAACTCAGATATTCCCCCCAGGCGTCTTCACACGCAACACTATATAATTTTAATGCGAGAGTGGGTGAGTTGGGGAAATATACAAAAGTAATTTACAACTCACTGTTCCATCACACGAATTTAGACAGTTCTGCTGACATTTTATGAGACAGTGTTAGAGATATGGTTTGAAGATGGACAATCAGGCTGCCTCATATTAAGTTTACGGTTCTGATCCGACGCGGAGGTGAGGCGCTCTTGCTTGCGCTGCAATGTCAGGTACTAAAGACTGAGTCCACATTGTACAATTGTGCACAGAAGATAAATTCGATGTCAGCTACTTATTATAGTATGTATAGTGCCACTTTGCACTCGACTCGTTGCTCGAGGCGAGAGAAGAATTTGGTTGTTGCCGCGCGCTCCTGAAGAAGGTGACAGTGGAGTGCAAGCGAGTAATTAGTCGACGACAACACCACCAGCGGGTAACTCAAGCGAGGACAAAATGGCGGCAGGATACAAACGACAGGTGAAAATAAAAAAAAAATGGCGCTGAGGCGACATGGCGAACGCAAGGTGCTGTCATGAAGAATTTTTCACGACCCCAGCTCTTGCTCCACGGTGGCTATTCGTTTCTTCTGCGCGCAACGAGATGGTACAATTATGAGCAGGCACAAGCACACATTGCAACATCACTGCAGCCGGAACTTGGGTGAGGGAGAATGATTGACTAGCATCGTCACTGGTTCGGTCTCTTCCGCGTGACGACGTGGCGTGTGGCGAAGTGTTGCAAGGTAAGCTGGAGCTTGCTCGGTGCTGTACGCACGCAGAAGGGACCAGTAACCGGAGTGTGGCCTGGAGCAACTGAGTGAGTGTATCGCGGCCACTCACGAGAGAGCGGCGAGGCGCCCGTTACACACGTGCTGTGACGACGTGGCGCGTGGCGAAGTGTTGCAAGGTAAGCTGGCGCTTGCTCGGTGCTGTACACGCTCGGCGCACGCAGAAGGGACCAGTAACCGGAGTGTGGCCTGGAGCAACTGAGTGAGTGTATCGCGGCCACTCACGAGAGAGCAGCGAGGCGCCCGTTACACACGTGCTGTGACGACGTGGCGCGTGGCGAAGTGTTGCAAGGTAAGCTGGCGCTTGCTCGGTGCTGTACACGCTCGGCGCACGCAGAAGGGACCAGTAACCGGAGTGTGGCCTGGAGCAACTGAGTGAGTGTATCGCGGCCACTCACGAGAGAGCAGCGAGGCGCCCGTTACACACGTGCTGTGACGACGTGGCGTGTGGCGAAGTGTTGCAAGGTAAGCTGGCGCTTGCTCGGTGCTGTACACGCTCGGCGCACGCAGAAGGGACCAGTAACCGGAGTGGGGCCTGGAGCAACTGAGTGAGTGTATCGCGGCCACTAACGAGAGAGCAGCGAGGCGCCCGTTACACACGTGCTGTGACGACGTGGCGTGTGGCGAAGTGTTGCAAGGTAAGCTGGCGCTTGCTCGGTGCTGTACACGCTCGGCGCACGCAGAAGGGACTAGTAACCGGAGTGTGGCCTGGAGCAACTGAGTGAGTGTATCGCGGCCACTCACGAGAGAGCGGCGAGGCGCCCGTTACACACGTGCTATGACGTCAACTGCTCTACCGCGTCTAATGTCCGGTTGCACCAACATCTTCCTCGATTCGATATCAAATGATCCTAGTTCCGAACAAGGATCCAGTTTGATCTTGGTTCCAATGTAAAAGTGTTGCACCCACGAAATGTCATGATTCTGGATCTCCGATTCGTCGATCTTTGTTCCAAAGTGAGAGATCGAGATTAAGGCGCCCGTCTACCTGGTGCTTGAAGTGCGTTGCAGAGTGTTTGAAATACATGTTTCTCTACGAAACTATTAAACGTGTGTACAGTGTACTGACCTACAAAAAGAACACACATTTCAGACGAGGGTTGTAGAGTGTTTTCAAGACCTCACGTTAATTAAAAACACTATTTCAGAGCACGCCAAAATGGCTAAAAACGGCTTTTCAAAGCGCTGTATCTCATAATGTACGTGTCAGATCCATACAAAACCAGTTAAGGGGCATGCATTGAACCTTCCTACACACTGTACACCAATAAAATAATAGGGTCGCAGCTGAAAGTCCCATAGGTACACGCATCACGACGAGAATACTGCAAGCCAGTCTAGAGCCTTGCGCTTAGCGGCGATGGGGGACTTGATGCGTGTGGCAGTGTCGCCTTTAACGCTCCCTCGCCTCTCGGTTTCTAACGCGGAAAAAAGTTCTAGGTAGACGGGCGTCTTAAGTATGAGACAAGTTTTTCTATTGGTACATAACAAATGACGTCATGAAAGTAGGCGTATTTTTCACAATAGACAGAACTAGATGTGCGATGTTTTGTCTGTTTTAAGTGAATTATTAATGTACGAATTTTAGTGAATAATATTCAACGGAGTATAATGCTGTTTTAATTTCCCAAGAAAACAATCCAACGTGGTTCTGTCTGTTGGCGTATTTTAAAACTACATTTGTCGACGATAGCTGCTGATCTCTAGGTTCGGGATTTCGAACCTCCAATTTCGGCGGTTCGAAATGAACCTCATCTCAATCTCCAGTCCACCTCTCAACTGGAATGGTGCAACAGTTTTCCGTGTCGATCTTAGATCCGATCTCGGATCGAGTTCCGAACTACGATGGTGCAACCGGGCATAAGTGTCCGATGTGTCAACTAGCAAACGATGAGGTATAGCACAGGGTACCTTGCAACAGTTCACCACGCGCCGCTGACTGCTTGTAGCAACCTTCTTCCCCTCTAACAAACCTAACCAATCGACGCGCGATTGCCATGAATCACGCGCTGCAGGCGGGGACCACTCGAACTTGCCGTCGCGGTCGAGTGGCGGAAGGATCAGAAGGTCGCCGCGGCCGTGACGTGTCCTTCGCAATTAGGAGACGTCCTGCCCCATCCCCCCTCCATCCTTCAACATGCAGCACACTCCAGGACCGCCGGAGGTCCTGCACTCGAGCCGCCCCCATCTCGCCGGTAATTGCCACTAAATATCCGCGCCACGCGCCTCTCGCGCGACAAGCTACTGTGCGCGCATAGTCCTCGACGCTTGATTGTGTGTGTGTGGGCTGCAGTATAGGGAGCGCTTACCGCCCATCTGTGCCACAACCACGTAGTGAACTGCTGTTTGCCTCCTCACGCTTGTGCGGTCTCTCGCTGTGAACTGGGGAACTGCGAGTTTTTATGCTGCAGGTGTAACAGACGATTTTTACCCAGGCGATTATTACCCCCTGAATGTCTGAGTGGCGGCACGTGTCAAAGCAGCTTGGCTAACAACCGCGACAACATTATAACACTGTTTACAAGCCTCGGCTGACCACAATCATTCGGTTGACACTAATCCCCGAGAACATTACCCTCATCTATTTCTCGCAAGGCAGTGTCCCTGGGTAGGATATATATTTAAGGAACAAGTGTAGCCCCCTCCGCAAATAAAATTACTGTTCAAGCGTAGCCAAAAATTACGCACCGAGCCAGAGTCCTCAGCGCCAGCAGGGAGCTATTTCCCAAAACCGTGATTTAAGGCACGTCGGCTGTTTTTGTAGTTAGTCACCGCGAAGCAGTCACGCATCAGCGAAGCTTGGAGTATCCCCAGAAATGATTTTCAAGCGTAATAATTTCGTGTTCTGTGTAATTAGTAGAGTGGAATTATACCGCTTTCCGATATAAAAAAATGTATTTTTCCGAAAATCCCTCATTCTTAACACCCGTTTTTTTTCCGTACGGCATCCCCCTGTGCCAACATCTCACCGATGGTATAATGATTCACTTCGTACCTTCTTTTCCTGTCTGAACAGATACCGATGGCTGTATGCTGTTCACAGTAAACTGAGCACTTTTGAAAGCCCTGCTTACGGTCTACTTGTATGCACGTTGTGGTGTAATCTTCAGCCTTATGTAAAATTAACATTGTCGTGGGCCTCATCACTTTATTCATACGTCGGTCAAGTGAAACTGTGAAATTATTAGTGAATAAAATATTTTATCAAATTGCTCATTTATACACTTCGGTTCATTAAAGACAAACTGAAAGCCAATGAAATAATTTAAGTTGTCACAAATGGTTGCCCATAGTCTTTTTATTCGACGTTAAGATATGGAACAACTTTCCATCCGTTACCAACTTTACTGGACTAATGTCACTCGGCGTGCCCATAGAAATGTATGCATGCAGGGACAGTGACTTTTTTATAAGGTTTATTTCTAAAGTGCTCACTTTATCGTGGACATCCTTTATATGGTGTTCACGGTAATCCCAGCACTTTTAAAATCAACCACTGAAAAATGTCACTCTCCTTTCCTGCATATATTTCAATGGCCGCTGTGACTGCGAAGCACCAAGTAAAGTTGGCAACGGCTGAGGGAAAGTTGTTCCGCGTCTTATGGGCGCTGTCTACGAAATCAACGTTAAGAGAAATCTCTTCTTATTGCGTCGATTTTAAAGTTAGGTAAGGTAGGTAGGTGAGCTTAACGTCTTATCGACAGCGAGGTCATTAGAGAGGGTGCAAGTTGCACAGGGAGATGGATCGGGGAAGGAATGGGAAGGATTCGGCCATGGTCTTCGTTTGGGAGCCATACCAGCATTCGCCAGGAGTGATCTCGGAAAACCATGGAAAACCGAAATAAGGATGGCCGGACCGGAAATCGAAACCGGGTTCAGTGAGTTACCACTGCACCACCTCGCTTTGTGTCGATTTTAAAGATTACTATTTCAAACAAAAACTATTCCACGTGAAATTTCTTAATGAATGCTGCTATGTTAAGACATCGTGTCGATTGTTTTGCTTAAAATACTTTATTCTAAAATGTAATGTTGAAATTTATATAAGCATAACAAAAAAAAATATTATTTTTAAAAACTAAATAGTAATATTTTCTGAGAAAGATGCATCAAAATTTTTTTGTTTGAAATAGTTATCTTTAAAATTGACGCAGTCAGAAGGAATTTTGTCTGACATAGATTCCCCGTTTGAAATTCGTGGCTGCTGGCTTGGCAGGCACGTCAATTAACGTTTGAAGTTCGTGGCTGCTGGCTTGGCAGGCACGTCCATTAACGTTTGAAGTTCGTGGCTGCTGGCTTGGAAGGCACGTCCATTAACGTTTGAAGTTCGTGGCTGCTGGCTTGGCAGGCACGTCCATTAACGTTTGAAGTTCGTGGCTGCTGGCTTGGAAGGCACGTCCATTAACGTTTGAAGTTCGTGGCTGCTGGCTTGGAAGGCACGTCCATTAACGTTTGAAGTTCGTGGCTGCTGGCTTGGCAGGCACGTCCATTAACGTTTGAAGTTCGTGGCTGCTGGCTTGGCAGGCACGTCCATTAACGTTTGAAGTTCGTGGCTGCTGGCTTGGCAGGCACTTCAATTAACGTTTGAAGTTCGTGGCTGCTGGCTTGGAAGGCACGTCCATTAACGTTTGAAGTTCGTGGCTGCTGGCTTGGCAGGCACGTCCATTAACGTTTGAAGTTCGTGGCTGCTGGCTTGGCAGGCACGTCCATTAACGTTTGAAGTTCGTGGCTGCTGGCTTGGCAGGCACGTCCATTAACGTTGAATTAACAGTTTTACGTAAAAATTCGTGAATATCGAAATAATTTCTTTTGCTATCTGCTTTTTTTTTTTTATTCGCACAACTAAAATGATTAGAAAATTAGTAAGATATTTTCTTTTACAATAATTTCACACTTTCTTTTTGACGCATGAATAGAGTTATCAAGCACATGGCAATGTTCATTTTTACATTCGATGAAAGAATACGCGAGGCTTATAAAAGTAGATCTTAAACAGGGCTTTCAAAAGTGCTAAGTTTGCAGTGAACAGCCTATATAAAAATAATGGGAAGATCTGAACGAAAATTATTTGTACAGCAGAAAACAGGCTGTTAGAGATACTTATTGAGTTCTTGGTTCTACGGTTCTTAGTGACAGAATAGAACACAACGTATTAACATGTCACCAGTACCCAGCCGAAGGCCAGAACTCTTCTCAGTCACTTGAATTCAAAATAAAAATGTATAAAATAGTCGAAACATAAAATTGTCGCGTTATAACATCTAAAAACAAGTGAAATTTTAAAACAGAGGAGTAAAATTATCTTGTTAAAGTTTAAAAGAAAATATTATGCCATAATTTAAAAAAGTCGAAAGTTAAAATTCCTCTGCCTCCACCCTTGAACCCTCACCACGCCATCCTCTCCGGAGACAGAAGGGCCTACGGTTGTTGTTGACGTTTTGTGTCCGTCGTGTGTTTGATGTTTGTGTCAGTGTTGTTGTTTGGTGTCACTGTAATAATGTCTGTGTAGGTGTTGTACAGTATAAGTGTTATTCCTTCAGTTTATTTGTTCTAGTGTACATTTGTGTTTTTTATTTCTGCGCGTGTCGTTCGACATTAATATTCTGAATATTATTGTTCGTAATGATACGTGATGTATTATCTCTGAGGGCTCAAGAGGAACAGTTAGTATTTTAGTTTCGAAAATTACACTAATAGTAACTGTTATTCACACTCTTATATACTATCTAGATTCGTAGGCTTTCCTTTCATTAGAGATTACATTTCAATTAGGAAGATGTTTCTAGAAACCACTGCCAGGTGAACATTACTACAGGAATAGATAGGTTAACAATTTTGAAGGATTACTACGGTGGGCTTGGAAATTTTTTGGGGGGGGGGGGGGGGTGTCCCGAATCCGGGAATCCGGATCCGGGAAGGCAGCTATCCGCCTGTGTGCTGGCTCTTTGTGGCAGTCCTCTTTGAAGGTCGGCGACCCCGACAACCGAGGATTGGTTTTCGTTCGCCTGATGTCTTGCCACGAGTTCTGTATTCCCGTCATAACTTTGGACACTGTTGCTCTCGAGATACACTTCACTCATTTTCGTAGGCTGTTCACCATAAAGTGAGGACTTTTGAAGCCCTGGTTACTCTTTTACTATCAGTGATTTTTTTTTTTTTAAATTCATCCTTCACTTTTTAAAGAAAATATTTGCCAAGTAAGTAATAAACGCAGTGCATGCCTGTACATGTCACCGTACTCGAAAGTTAACGTCTAAGGCTATAATAAAATGTATTAATTGATTATTGTTAAAAATAGGAGAAGGTTTAAGAAAGTGCTCACTTTACCGTGAATAGCCTATAGTCTTCGATAGACTTGCTCCAACAATGCGAGCTAAAACAATCGTTGAAAGTCAGAGAACTCTTAAATTTTTTCTCAGATACGTCTGGCCGATTGGACGCACAAATAGATACGAACTACACAGAGAAAAAAAAAAAAAAAAAAAAGAGAACAGAAATATTTTCTGTAATTAAACAAAGTTTTGTAAATTCAGAAAGAAAATCTTGTAAATCTTCTGTATTTGTACACTCATTAGATCAACAGCTTTACTGCAATAAGTATAAAAATTCTGCCAGAAAGCTCTGATATTCAGTAAACTGCTGATACCATATCGGGAGTTCAAGTGAGGTGTATCCTAATGGCCGATGACTCAACACTTCCAAGAATCAACTTGCTCTGAGAGCCACTTCTTACCTGGCACGACGTGGCAGCGATGGCGCAGTGGCTAGGGCGCTCGCCTCCCTCTATGGCGGTCTTGGTTCGATCCCCGGCGGGTTCACTCCCGGATTTTCTCACGTTGGAATCGTGCTGGATGAAGCTGCTTGCCGACGGGTTTTCTCTGGATACTCCTATTTCCCCCGCACTTGCATTTCAGCGCCGCTCCCTCCTAGGGTCTCACGTCATGTCCGGGGATGACGGGAGCCTGCGGGTCCCAGCTGGAAAGCCTGTCACTGGGAGAGTGTTGCCTCGCCCTTGGTTCACTCCCCACTCGAATTTTTTTTTATAGGGATTACCAACCTGAAATATTTACAGGGCGAACATTTTGAAGTGTCGGAGTCTCTGAAATCGTGTTAAGTTAGATGGCTTACCGTAACGCCAATTGTGCGAAGAATTGGGTGTAAATCGGTTAATTGGCTCCCGAGATATGATATAAAAACATTATTTTATTTTTTGGCGCTATCGTACAAAATCTCTTTAAAAAGAGGTTCTGTATACGTCTCGAATATATACTGTCAGCATATAAAGTTTGGTCGCATTTGGTTAAATTGTTTAATATATGTGGCCCTTATCTAAATAGTAAATATTGCCGCCATTTTTAAAATAAGTATCTGACGAACTCAAAGTACACCTATTTACATATTTATGGCCAAGTACTATTTTTTTTTTGCAAAATTTAGTTGGAATCGATCAATTGTTTCCCAATATATTACATAAAAACCTGATTTGTTAATGCAGTTCTGTCTACAAATTGTCGGACAAAAGAGACTTGACATAGCACATTTTATGTTTTAAATACACGCTGCCAGCAAACTAAGTTATGTTCAAATTACCTACATAGTTTCGTAAATTTAGTATACGAAGTTAACAGATTTTATGGTCACCATTTTGAATACATCTCTTTGACAGACTTCAAACACATATATTTATTTATATGGCCTACCATATTACTACTTGCTCCCTATATGCATTTCGCAACTATATGCAGATTGTTTCCCGAGATATGATATAAAAACGTAATTTCTTCAAACGGCGCTATCTTCCAAAAATGGCAGACAAGCGTGGATATTTGTTTGGATATATGATACTTGTAAAAATACTTTCAGCACACAATTTTAGTCAAAAATGGCTGGACTGTATTGTAGATATATTAAATAAACCTAAAATATTCGTACGCACCCCATTTTGAAAATAAGCACCTCAACTTTTTAAATCGTATGCGTTTACATGGCCGACTATATTATTATTTACGTGCCACATTTGGCTAAAAGTTGTTTTCGAGTTATAGCTAAAATGACTTATTCATTCATGTAGGGGTATCTTCCAAAATGTCGGACCCATGCTGCATTCATATGTAAATTCAAAGATTACATGATGCACTATCAACATACTTTATTTACTTTAGATAGGATTAATGGTTCCCGAGATTACATAACACCATCAACTTTGATGGCCGTCATTTTGAAAGTAAGAGTCCGGTGTGGTTGAAAATTATATAAGTCGGATGTCCTCTCTAACTATGAAGCGTAGTGAGTTTGGTGACATTTAGATTGATAATGCGTCCATGACATTTTAGGGGCGACACACACACACACACACATGCGGGAAAGTGATCTCTAATGTCTTTCTTTCCTTCGGAAAATGAGCTTCAAACCGTGGAGTTTCGATTAGACGATAAAAGAGAAACGATATTTCTCCAGGCTGTTAACGACGTTTCACTGATGAGCAAGAACAGCAGTGCAGAATGGGTTACTTTAAATGACAATCTGTGAGGTGGGCACAGAGATTGCAATATCATATATATGGAAACGTAACTGTGGTAAGAGTTCTAATAGTCCTCGGAGTTTGATTCGAATTCGTATGTACTCCGCATTATGTTACGAGGTGATACGCGGCAAGTTCAGTAATAATACGCAAATACCTTCTTATTTGTGGCAATTCAAGCCGGGAATGCGTTCGCTCCGGAATAGGAGTAGCGGAAGGAAATCCCTTGCTCGCGGCACCCACACCACCCGACGGAAAGATTCTCTGTTCAGTGGTCATGGAACAAGCTCGGCACGCCTCCAGTGAGCTCAAGCCACTGGCGTTATCGGCAATTAACTTCGCTTGTCCGAACGTTAGCAGCACGTAATTTCATATATAATCTATTCACGGCCACTTCCCGCTTCCCTGAGGCCCTGCTTAAGTTCTACTTCCAGGATATTCCTCCGCCTCGTTCAAGCTAATCTTAACTAAGTCTAGAAAATTACAGCATAGGACAACGCGCCGAATTCGTGAGCACTCAGTTGTAAAGGCTGTTCACGATATAGTGAGCACTTTTGAAGTCAACCTTTGAAAAATGTCAGTGGCCATGCCTGCGTATGTTTTAACATGCGCACTGAGTGCAATTCGCCCGGTAGAGTTGATAACGACGGAGAGAAAGTAGTTCCACGTTTTAACGTCGAATTAAAAGTGTTAGGTAAAACATATGTGAAAACTGAAATGATTTTCCTTGCTTTATGTTTTTTTTTTTAATGCACCAGAGTTTAAGAATTAACAGATATGTAAAATATTTACTTTTGTAATAATTTTACAGTTTCACTCAGACGATGCATGAATATAGTGATGACGCCCTTGCAGATGTTAATTTCACATAAGGCGGAAGAATACACGACATACAAGTAAATTTTAAGCAGGGCTTTCAAATGTGCTGAGTTTACCGTGAACTGCCTATAGTAATATTTTGCATGACAACTATTTCTTACTAGGCGCTACCAACACGCATGTTTTCTCATGGTTTTTATTCATTCTTATTATAAATGAAATATTATAATTTATAAATATAATATCATTGGAACTTTAATTTAACGAAAAAAAGATACTTTTATGTTAACAGAGGTACAAAACGGCTGTGATAAATGGCGTATTTGGGAAATAATTAAATCCGTTCATACAAGGGGTAATTTTCCAAAGGTTTGATTCAAAAAGTGTGAAGAAACGACGAATAGACTATATTAAGACAATTACACGTCAAAGTAAAACTATGTAATTGTCACGAAAAGTGAATAAACTGTTAGTGCGGAATCACAAGAGAGAGAGAGAGAGAGAGAGAGAGAGTGTGTGTGTGTGTGTGTGTGTGTGTGTGTTTCGCTTATACAAGTCACACACGACAGGTTGTTTCTGCTTCCCTTATGTTGAGTGAGTATAGAGATTTGGGCGGCTCTTAACAGCTAGGTCTTCAGAGCCGATGAGGGCGATTGAGGTATGAGTTAGCGCCGGAATGAGGGGGCGAGGGAAACGGGAAATCCCTGAGAAAACTCGCCGACCAACGGCGAACGGCATCGTACGGCACGATTCCCAAGTGCGAAAATCTGATGACCCGGCCATGGATTGCACCCGGATCGCCTTGGTGGGAAAAGTGTGCCGGACGATGCCACTGGTCGGCGGGTTTTCTCGGGGATCTACCGTTTCCCCCCGCCCTTTCATTCCGGCGCTGCTCCATACTCATCTTAATCACCCTCATCGGCTCTCAAGACGTCGATGTTAAGAGCCATCCACGCCTCTTCACTTCACTAGCATAGAACGCGATGGGCGAGGACGGACGATATATTGGCAGCGGGGCCATCCCTCGTGAATCAGCGGATGATCCGAAAGAGCATTGCTAGTTTGATTTAGCATTTGGAAGCACGCGTAGCTCCAGTAATTATGTAATCTCGAGACTTGTAATCAGTCGGCGGTAATAGCTACGTGAGAAGGAACATCAGAGACGCTGGGCGAAACTCTCTACCGATTCCGTAGCGACATGAAGCTCAAACGAATTCTTTTTTTTTAGATATAAACCCGATAGTAAAAAATGATATAAGGAACATTAATTACAGCTGTACGAGTATTAGGGTACCGGACAAAGAACTAAGAGCATTATAGAAACGGCATAAAGATTTTTTTTATAGCTATTCTAATGATTTTCAACATTATAGCTGTGATATCCTCTTTTGCTTCTAGTTGTTTCAAGCCGTTGGTTCGGATTCACTCTACGCTCTGAAACTGAAGTGTGATTGGTCGAGTATGGAAGCTGGTATGAAACCTGCAACAGAAAATTTACTTTTTTTTTTTTTTTTATCAATGCCGGTATGAAATCCGACTATACAATATAACACACTATGTTGTATAAAAGCTGCTACGGGATACCTTACACACACCAATTAGGAATTAGGCGTATATAACGTTTACTGTGGCTTCTAAAGGAGTAATGTTAGGAGTTCCTTTAGATATAATTATTTAACCCTTATCCGTCGTTCATGAGGTTGTTATATGAAAAAAAGTTTGAAATTTTGTTAAGAAATAAATCATTTGATTAAAAAACCAACTAAATAAATTAATATCAGTTGTCTTCATGCATCCATAAGTTTTCTGACGTATATTTCCACCAATGAAAACCGTTTCACGATAACCATACCTCGGGTATTCATGACGTGAAACCCGGTTAATATGTTGCTTTTAATATCAATACAATTATTATCAATCAAACAGTTGTTGATATCTAAACATAGAATTGTTTTCTGTGCTACTGTTTTTAAAGTAATAGTTTAATTGAAGTACTCGGCGCCTCAGATCCTCCTAGTGCAGCGAATTAGGGTAGTTTATTTCCTAACCATTTTATTTCACCAAATTTAAATTTACTGACAAATTATTGCAAAATACTTACATGTCGCATTGAAATCTATAACTTGGAAATGACTAATATTCAGCAACACGAAAAAAATCCCCCGATGGTTTACAAAACAGAAAAATGTTTCAAACAAGTAATATTTATTTTAGGTACACAAATGCAAAAATTTGTGTGACGTAAACATATTCGTTGAGATGAGTATTTTCTATTTATTTTGATTAACCTATTTCGGGTTTTAAGCATTGCGTCAAATCTTTGTCAAACAAACATAATTCAAAATTTATTTTACCGCGCAAATATTGTAAATCTCTCATTTTAAGTCCACAAAAAACTTATCAAGCTGAAAGTTATTTCCTAGAAATTGCCATAATATTGCAAATAAAATTAAAAATAATTTTGCTGCAATCCAAAAGTTTTTGGAAGCATCATTTTCATACAATTTATATTTTATAATTTTTACCTTTTTTTAAATTTTATTTTGTATTTGTGAACGGTATCTGAGAATATTAATTTTTTGCTGACTGAATGCAGTAAGCATTTAGGCTAAATTATATACTTTATTCTTCTTGAGAATCAAATAAATGAACATTCTGCAGTATTTACTTGAATAAAATTATTGATAAATATCCAATTTAGTACAATATTAACCATTAGGTACTTTATAGTGGAAAGCAAGCGATCGGGTTTTACGTCACAAGTTCGTGTACAATGAGGTTCTGATAACAGTGTGTTCCCAACAACTTTAATATACCTGTGGTTTCCGAATTACTTTAATACACCAACAGCTCGTCGCATAAAAACGGACCAGTAATTTTGCAGAATTGGTGTGAGGTTGTTTATTGCACTCTATATGATATATTCAGATTTACTGGTTTAATTCGTAGTTCTCTGTGAACAAATTCTCCTTGTTCTTCAAGAACAGTTCAAACTTTGGAAACTAAATTGCATGCAAAATTATTTTTGTTAACTATAAAGCTGGCATAGAATAGTGAACTAAAATTGCCAGGAGTCCTGGCTCCAAAAAATATTACTTTATTTCCAAATGTGCGTATAAAAAACAATTTCTTCAACCCAAGGATAAACAATGCACTGATTGGAATATAATTTTGTGTGAATCACACAGTTAACGTAAAATGCTTAATGTTTCTTTTAACACCTCCTACAAAGGGCTGTATAAAGTAGCATAGACACTTTTTATAGTAAAGTAACTCTATTATCGCTTTACCTACTTGGAATGAGTTCTTTACATAAAGAGGCGAGTGGTTGAATGATAGGATAGAGTGGGGCAATTCTGATCACGGGGCAGATCCGATCATAATAAGAAAATTGGCAACACGGCAATCAGCGAGCAGAAAGAAGACTTTGTCATCCCATCAGTCGTGAGTTAGGAGTCTTGGTGTTCAGTTCATGAAAAGTTTTCGCAGGTATCATTAAATTTGCAGTTTACAAGGATATCAATGTCGACACCAAGGTATGTAACATAATTATTTTTTATTTCAAAATAAATTTTCATGTTCCAAAATAAGGCCTCGCAGCCACAGAAATTGACATTTTTGTAGTATCTTGGTTTTGTCTTGTAGCTTACTCATTGACATATAATATCCGCGTATTTGTTCCGATAAAAAGTAGTTTCCACTTAACAGTTAGGCCTTAAGAGCTGGAAGTCAACAAAGCGGGGTAACTCCGATCAAGACATTGGTGCTATTCCGATCATAATGTAAAACGCATTTCTGTGCACAACAGAAGATGGAATGGGCCGTAGTGTTTCAAGGTCAGTCTAGGCGATAAACATTACTTAGTGTCTCCTATCTGTCGCCCTTCGTGCAGTGGTGATATTTTTCTGTTTTATGGCGCGCATTCCTAGCGACTAATGGTTTCGCTGCTGCTGATAATACTGTGGCAGATCGCACCCTATATCATTCAAGAACAGACGACTGGCTGGTCGCAGTTAGTATAGGCCTAATTGATTACTATTAATATTTTCTATTCAGTAGCAACAAGAACAAATGCATCACCCATTCATAAAATATAAGATGAGTAGCATATAATAATGGTTACTTGAGGTTTGGTCAGCATACTCTAAAAACACTCAGCATCCCTATAGGGCCTATTATGTAGAGTTTTCAACTTTTGTCGATGTGTGTTTGGAATTACAATAACAATATCAAAATGTGGTCTGTGGGAACCATTTTGGCAGAAGATTCATCACGATACACATTCATTTATATTAGTTTTTTAATTTGTCCATCCTTGATTTGTACCTCAAACCCCTTCTGGAATATAAGGCAAAGGCACTAAAAATCCATGCTACCCAAGTGAATAGGTTGGACATATACTCTCCTGCAATGCTTGCCTATTCTTTTATGTATTTTACAAGAGCCGTACTTGTGATGAAGAAATGATGATTGCAAATCAACATAAACCAGTGTCTATAAATTTCAGATGGTAAGAAACTACAAACTAAAAAAACACTACCCTTCAGTGGTCCCAGGAGTCAATGTTGCAGGCTATAAGCAGCATCTTCTGCGGAGATACAACCATCAGAGCAGCTGCTAGCTTACATCAGATACAGTTTACCACACTTCAAAATAGGATCCAAAAAGTGAAACTACATCAGTCATTTGGAGCCAAGGGGAAAGAATATATGAACATAGAGTAGGTCATCCATCTGTACTCAATGCTGAGGAAGAAGAGGAACTGTGCGAGAGACTGCTTAACTTGTCGAAGAGAAGCTTTGGTTTGACTACAATTCAGGTAAGAAATGCAGTATACATGTACGCGGAAGTGAAACGTCTCTTAGTTCCCTGGAATAATTACGAAAAATTAGCAGGTTAAAATTGGCTTGCTGGGTTGATGGGCAGACATTCTCGACTATCTTTGAGAAAACCGGAAGGTTTATCAAAAATGAGGGCAGCTGCCATTAACGAAAAATACTTTAGCAGTTTTTATGAGTGCTATGGAAATTTAACAGCTGAACTATGACTCGGTGAGAAGTCAGAGAGAATTTTCAATGTGGACGAGTCAGGGTTTCCTTTGAATGACAACCATAGAAAATAATTTGCGATAAAGGCCAAAGAGAAATCATCAAGCTGACTAGTGTAGAGCTTAGTGAAAATGTGTTGGTAGTGGCTTGTTTCAGTGCCAGTGGGGTATACATCCCACCGTTCGTGATTCTCAAGGGTGTGCGGTATCGGGAGTCATACTGGCGAATTTTCCATCTGGCTCTGTAGCAGCAATGTCTGAATCTGGTTACATAAATGAGGACTTGTTCCTCAAATGCTTGCAACATTTTCGGGAACACCGACTCCCTGGGAAGTACCAACTAATTTTGGATGGGTATGCATCGCATTGTTCACTTAAATGTCTGAACTTCTGTACAGCTAATAAAATTGAACTTCTCTGTTTGCCACCCCATACCACACATGTCCTCCAGCCCTTAGATCGAACATTGTTCAAATCATTAAAGACTTCCTACCACCAAGAATCAACTGCATTCATTCACAACAACCCAACACAATCAATTGCCAAGTCTGACTTTGGAAATATTTTCACAGCAGCATGGAACAAGGCTGCATCCTATGGGAGTGCTACCAAAGGGTTCCAGTGCACTGGACTTTACCCATTTAACCCTAAAGTAATATCAATGGATAAATTTCTACCATATGCAGCTTTCCAAGCTAACTATTCTTCAATACCAACAGGAAGTCCTTCTAATATACCCTCTGCAGGACCATCTTCTGATGTTTCTCATGAGTGTTCTCTAGACCATGCTAAAAGTAAGTGATGTTACCATCATTCCACATCTAAAAACACAGTTGATGGCTCAATTTCTCAAGCTCCACCTATCTTGTCTGTACCAGCTTCTACCTCAAAGTCTCCCAAGAAGCAGAAACATTCTCTATTTAATGACATTATTCCAACTCCACACAAATCATCCAGAAATCCCAACACCCCGAAGCAAACGAGAAAGAAACAGACAGCTCGGTACCTGACATCGGAGGAAACATAAAGTAAATTGCAGAAAAAGTTAAAATTGCGACAGAGAAAATGAAACAGGTGGATGGTGCAGTGAAAAGGTGTAGACTGTTTGCAGAAAAATAAATGTGCTAAAGAAAATAACAAACCCCCTTAATAAAAGATTCGAATGATGCACCATGTGGTTCTTGCAACAGAAGACGGAGCCAGTCTGCCAACAGAGGGGTTTGGATCAAGTGCCAGCAATGTGGAACCTGGTATCACGAAATCTCTGTTGGTGCCGAAGGATGAAAGCATTTCATATATGGTAGATGTCTGCGATCATAATTGCCCCACCATGATCGGATTTACCTCACTCATGATCGCAATTACCCCACCAAATTTTGTGTATCCTCTAATTTCATCTTTTACTAAAAATAAATTTTTGAAAGTTAAGCATGTTATTAAAATGCTAATTAATTGGTGTTAGCAAATATACACATTGAAATTTATGTTCACGTACTTTTATTAACTAATTCAAATTTCCGCTTATTTTATTTACAAAACCGTTTGAATTGATCGGAATTGCCCCACTCTACCCTATTGCATGTTCTTTGTTATTCCGTTTAAGCTACAGTGGCAGAGTTTTCAGTAAACATACCGCACTCAAGGAAAAAAAGACTAACACCAATGCAATAAATCATGCTATTTTTTAGAATACTATGAGACTTGCTTTATAAGAAATAAGAAAGCACTAAGCCTATTTTATTTTACATAAAGAGTACTGAAGTACCTTTTTCTCAATTAATTTAAATATGTTTTCTTATAAACTGTTTTATTTGAGCTACCTACTCATTCTGTGAATGCAATACTGATCGAATATGTTCTTAAATAATTGTAATATCCCCCATAGAAAAGGTTTTACAGAAATATTACCTTTTCTGTGTATTCTTTCAAAGCTCAATCATAATGTGTTGCTCTAAGTTGAGGCATATTATATATCATAAAAGTTTCAATTATTATAAAAATATGAAATTAATAATAACTAATATTAAAGCACCTACTGAACATTTCTATGTTCGGCTTGATAATATTTCAGACTGTTTTCAGTCTATGGCTATTGTGTTTGTATCCAGAATATCTAAATATTTTCTTATATATAATTAATTTTTAGTTAATGCCAAAAGTAGTTAGTGGAGATATATACTGTATCGTAGGCACTCTTAGTGATGCTTGTTGAAACTTAAGTGCATCCACACTGCCAAATGTGATGAATTAATGAAGTGATTTTATAATGCAACTCCCATGTCAGCAAATATTGCAATTATGTCACAAATTCTAATCGGAGAAAAATAAATGTTTCTATACTTCGAAAAGTAATGCAAAACTCTTCAGTAAAATGTTTATCTGAAAGTAAAATAATTCCGTTGTATTCACAAGGATTTAGTTTTTCACGAAATACTTATGCATACCTTTTTTATATATTTATAATGTGGTCAAACAAAAACATTATCACTTACTTCATTGCGATTAGAAAGTATTGTGCAAGCCCTGTGGGCTGGCCATAATGTAATAATAATTTCAATCTGTTTGAGAATTATATCTGAAGGCTTTCGCAAATTGAACTTCAGATTTATTGACCTTATGAAGAGGAAAATTGCTCCCGTACTATCATATGTGTATCATTGTTTCGCAAAGATAAAACCATTAAAATAAATATTTTTTGCTAATTTACAAGTTTTGACAGTATTTAAGTCAAAGGTTTGTGAGTTACGCTCATTACGAAGGTTCATAGTGTATTTCTCAATATATATATGGCTATAAAAGAATCGCACTGTTTTTAACATGAGTTTTCAAAGAATGCTATAAGCTGGTCCTGATACTTAATAGATATGGCAAGAAAACTCAGAAATTTGCATATAGTGCTGTGTATAGTACGCAATTATATGTAACTAATTTTAATTTAATGCGCCATTCAACAAAGTTCAGCAAGATTTTTAGCTAAATTTGAATCTTGCAACATTTCTTATAACACACCACGACAAAATTTGGACTAATATTTTCCAAGCGTTTGTTTGTATAAGTACAAGGGTGTTATTTTTTCTTTGTCACAATAAAACCAGCATATACATCAGTAGCAAGGGCGTGATAGTTCTACCCCACTTTTGATTAATCAGATTAACCCATTGATATCAAATGAATCGAAAGGGTTAATAAAAAGGGTTTCGTTTTAATCCGATTTTAATCCGGTCAAATATCCTTAATCCGATCTTAATCCGATAGAAATTTCTTTATCCAATTAAATTAAATTAATTAATTATTTTTTATTTTGTGTATTGGTATACTTTATTTTCTTTCTTTATTCTTGGTTGCGGGGAAGAGGTAGCAGGAGCTCTGTACAACATTGATGGTGTGGTGTCCTAGAGGCGACTGACCATAGTGTTTGGTTGCAATGTGTTATATAGGTGTTGAGTTGAGTGCAAGAGTGGGTTAAGTTTTGTTTTCATATTTTTTTCTAATTTTGTTTTGTTTGTAAGGATATTGGTGGTATATAGGCGATTTTTACGAATATATTTAACACACGAGATAAATGCAGAGTGTTATACATATGAATAAATTACACCCATCAAATCGCAGATTTCAAATTACTATGTGAATAATAAATGCAATTATGTGAGTTTTAAACATAATGTGAGTCTCGAGCTTAGAAATATAATTTAAACAAGAGAGAATTTTAACTATGTCAATAACATCTAATGTTAACAAGTGCCAAACGATGACAATTACATGAGTGAGGAATAAACGATCTACAGTAAAATGTCCCTATAAATTACTTTAGTTAAACGAGTCTTCCTAAATACATTAACAAGTTTACATGATTCAGCCTGGTGAATGATATCTTATGCCAAAAAAACTCTGAATACAATTTAAACCAGACACAATCATGTACCTAAACATTATATTAAAATAAGTCCATTCGATGTACGAATGAGTAGCACTTACATCGAGTTGTGAGTATATATGTGTAGCATGTCTGATAGGTAACTGTGTTTTAATTACATTATAAACATGTAAATTAAGGAAAAAAAATTAATGTTTATGAAATTCACTCCACTTGTTAACACAAACAGTATTTTTAAACTGCTAGGAGTTTTTGTAAACCCAGCACAGAAAAACACAATGAAATGGCTCCCTGAACTCACATGTCCGTCCACCTTGGAGCTCACTTGATGAATGAGTGGATGCTATGAGGGAAAGTAGAAATTTACAACTGACAGAAAATCTACCAAGCTACTATAAATGACTTGATTCGTCCTACAAGTACGTGAGAGTATAAGAGTGAATTACTAAAAAAAATGGACATACTATAAATGTTTTCCATCAAGTATAGTTAATAGAGTGCACTTGTTAACACAAACAGTATTCTTAAACTGCTAGGAATTTTTGTAGACCGAGCTCAGAAACGTGATTTGAAAAATCTAATCGCAATATTGACTGAAAACACAAAAATGTATATTTTTTCGAGATCACTAGAGATGAATTTAAGCCAGACTCTTGCAAATTCAAGGGAAAATATACGGGTATTTTAACATAAATTTACTTGAGTTTTATTTATTTAAGATACTAGTTTAAATATATTATATTGTGTTTTAATTCTTCTTCTCCAGATATCATGTTGCATCATGAAGAGCTGTAACTTGTGTATATGTAAGATTAAATGTTTATATTATTTGCTGGACTATGTTCAGTGCAGATGTAAAAGTTTTAGCTGGAGAAACTTTCTTTTATAGGCAAGGAGGTACAGAGGTCTTTGCTACCTGCCTCTGTAAAGGTATTTGGGACTCACTTTCAATATGTTCCACTGGGATGTCACAAAAGTTAGCCAGCAGAGGTCATGTCTCCTACATCAACCATCAACTTAAGCAGACCAAGGTTCTCTCAAGATACTAACCTGTTACCTTGTTCCTTTGCAAAACTTCATTCATTCAGCTATGTTTGATTTTCTCTATCATTTTTTTGTAATTTCCCCTCAGCCTGTCAAACTTTCAAATTTTAATTAAAATGATTGTAAGTGTTTTAAGTCAAGAAAATTACATATACTTAGTGGAAGCAAGAAAACAGTTATCTTTAATTTTTTAATACAAGTCATCAGCTTACCATTACTGTTAGACACCTACCCATTTCTCTGCACTATTAATAAACCATCACTCATTACACATAAGATATTATTGAAAAAAGTTTGTGACATGGGGAATTAAAAAAAGAAATAAAAGGTCACACACTTTTTATTTTTAACAATTTACTATAAAATATTCTTTTCAAAATTATCCTTAAACATAAGTCTTTACGATATCACACAAAAATATTTACTTTACAATAAACATCTACACACATTAAAAGTTGTCTTTAAATAACAATTTCTATTCAAATATATACAAAACAATTTTGCACATACTTTAAAACAATCATCTTACAATTCAATTACCAATTTTTTTTTTACAAAAACAAGCCATTTGAACAAACACAAAATATTTCATCAATAACATTTTTAGCAACAATCATCTCACAATCTAAAATACAGTTCATCAATAACATTTTGTCAATAACATTTTAAAATTTAAACTTACAAACATTTCATCATATTTTATTCTTTTTTTTTTCATCTGGAACCTAGCACTACAACTACTGTTCTTACAATTACTATTACTACTGCTAAACTACTGTTACTACTACTGTTACAAAAGTATCTGATGTATATTACAAGATAAAAAATATTTACAAAAAAGGATTAACAAAATTTTTACAAACATGATACATCATTGTGTTCTTTACCTACCTATTCACAATAACTATACATTCGGGAGGTATGTTCATAGATGCTTTCTGTGGAGCGTTATTTTGCAGGTGTCACATCTGGTATTTTTAGCAGACACTCACTCATCCAAAAGACAGAGTGTAACACACATACACACACGCACATAGTTTCCACTGTGAATTTAATTTTCTTCTTTTACAAGGGAACCATTTATCGAAGATTGATATATTCTTTATACTAAACTTAGACAAAGAGACAAAAGTAATATTGAATAATGACACAATTTGTAGTTGGTGTAGCCAGCTGAGATGATGATTGTAGTCAGCTGCGATGATGATTATAGTAAGCTACAATAATGATTGCAGACAGCTGTTATGAGTGTGGAATATGAGATGCATGTTGTGTCGGCCGATGGATGTCCCTTGCGGTGTGTGGTGCTTGGGTGTTTATAAATCTATTGAGGTGTTGAAATTAATATATGGAGGAAAATTTAAAAAAATTACTCAGGTATTTTATAGTGCCCCCAAGGAAAGGTTGATATTCCATCTGCCTCAATGTACCACTTATCATCCATAAATGACAACACTATCTTTTTTATGCATTCTGTGTAGACTTAATGATTACTCGAACAGAACTGATATTAGGTCCCCGGAACCCTTGTGTAATTTTCAAGGCAATCTCGATAATCCTCGTACCTGATAGATTGCAACATGTTCGGTTTTACACAGTTTGCCTTACAAATATATTGATCATTCGCAACAACATATGTGTAAAACTTAGGACATAAACCCACAACATGTGTGATTATGAATCCAACACATTAATCTTTTTTATCACCCTGTTATGGCCTTTGTTCCTATGAGGGAATCCTTATGGGTTATCAAGCACATGGTTGGGTGTAAGGACCAAGTTTCCATTGATAATTTGTTATGTCTGGAATGTCAGATGTTATATCAGCTCTGCAGCCCCATAGATAGTGTCATACCTCGAAACAGCTCTGATGTACCTTTCCTGGTGGACACTCTGCAAGGTTTTTCCATAAACTGAATTATTCATCAACTTGAAAAACTATTTTTCGAATGTGTTTGCAGCCTGGGTATGTTTCTCAATGTTAACCTCAATGTACAGAGCCATCCATACCTTCTCCTCAAAGTGAAAACTGCGATGAACAGAGTCAAGCATGGCCCCATACATCAAGTACTGCCTTAGTATTTTCCAGTAAATATAACATATTTTTTCCACGGAACTAGTGTTCGGTGGTAAACCATTTTCTGTGGCCAAAGGCAGTTCAGATAGTTTATCATGACACTCCTCTGGAAAATCAGATCAAGTTCTGTGAAAAAACAAGTGTCATTGTCATTCACAGTGTTTGCAAAATCCCACAAAGGGAACATGTCAGCCTCAATCCACACAGAATTACTAATCGGAATCTTGCACCGCATTGTATGACTGTAGAGTCTGTTGACGTCGAAACAGCATATATATTTCGATGCCACACTGGGGTCATAGTCTTCACACATGTAAATATTGTTGGTTTCTGCACACCTTTTTGAAACCTGGGTAATGATTCCCCTAACCCCGCATTCTACAAAAATATACATGTCAGGATCAGTCCACAGCTCTAGCCGCATGCTTTCCATTGACAATAAAGCGTTCGATGAAAGAGATGGAGCTGTGATGTACATGGCTGGGTCAAGACCGCAATGAGCCAAACATACGGTCCTGAAATTCTCAAAACATCATCCAGCAAACAAGTGTCAACACATTACTCATAAATGGCAGACTGCAGCAAGTTTATGCAGTTGAACACATCCCATGCGGCTTGGCCATGAGAGCAATCCTCATCACTAATGACTTTGCCACTCATCACATTATGAAATGTGTCCTATGGTGGGAGTGACTTGCACTTCAGACTATCTGGTGACTTAACAAAGTCATAAAGAAAAACTCCCTTCCATTTTGACAATTCGAATTGGGTGTTGTCTGGAAACATCGAGCGGGTGATACTCAATCGTACAGGTAGTAAATTGCCTGCAAAAGTTTCAAGAGAGGGTCTCATGAATTGGAATGAATCAATAAATCTTAACTTAAAATATTGTGCCTTGTATTGCAATCAGTCCCATTGGGAATCTGTTTTGTGATACATTTGTATTTCCCTAGGGTCATTCCAATCACTTGAAATATCCATTATTTTCAGTTACCATAGTTCCGTTGTGTAACATTACATGACATTCAGCCAAGGGCTTTATAAGAAAGTGAGAATCGTAATTCTGCAAGTTATGAAAACAGCAACAAGTTGTCTTTTAGGCAGTCTGAAATTCAAGTTGCACTTATTATGAGTGTGGCCTCTGATTTTGTCCATCAGATGGTCATGGTCGACCACAAAATCTTCTGTACCAAGTAGTTCTTTAGAAATGAGACAACTTTTCTGAACTACCAACCTAGCTTCATCAACAGGGGTTTTTGGTTTCATAAGAACAATGATGCTGTAAATTCCTGCAACCCACTTTGTAAGTTCAACTAATTTATTAACTAATTTGTACATACAATCAGCATCCACAAACTCGAAATATTGAGAGAAAGCCAGATTCTTTCAACAAACCAACAAAATGCTACAAGCATATGGAACATTTTGTTGATGGTAGTTGTGTTACTTGTTTCATCATTAGGCAATCAAGTTGTCATGGATTTCAGGCAACTTTGTACATCACAATATGCGATGAAACCCAATCTCTCCTGTTTACTGTTATCTTTAAATTCCAAGTGCTTGTCGTTCCCAATGGGGAAAGTTCTGCCAACAGTCTTTTGTTGCTGGTAAAGAATACTGTGATTTGTGAATTTCTTCTCAGTTTGGAAATACTGAGGACATCACTCGTAAACATATTTCTTGTTGGCTCTTTTACTCAACTGTCTACCAACCAGCTGTGGCAAATTTCTAATGCATACAAAATGCAAATGAGCAGCATTTACACTTGTGCAAATAGCCACAATATTCACATGTTTGTCATGGTGTGCAGGAGAAATATGCATAGGTACTACAACACCACCCTTTTCCCAAGTTTTGTCAATTATATTGCTATCTTTGTCTATCACACAGTAGACATTGATAGAAATAGAATTGTCCTCCTCAAACTTGCGAATATTCTGTATGACTACAGGTATCGACAGACCTTCGATATTCAAAACCTGGTGAGGTTTTGGATATGAAGTATTCTTTCGCCATGTCGTGTGGCAGGAAACAAAGATGTTATGATGGCATAGTGGAAAAACATTCCATGTGGGCAGTCTACAGTGACACAAGCTTGCCTATCAGCAATAAACTTGGTCAGTTTAATGTGCCAAGCCATAATGGTGAACGGACGATTTTGTCTCACATGCACATCCATGTACATCAACATTTGCAAACTCCAACCAGAACCATGCTCACTAAACTCCTCAAGTCTGTCTGTGAGATGAGGAATGATATCATCATAGATTAAACCCACATCGGGTGAATGGAGGACAGGGCATGCTTTGCTTTGAAAATAAAAATCTTTGTAGCACCTTCTGCTGTGAGAGATTTCAAGTACTTACCTGCTACAGAAATGGATAATCTAATAAGCCCAGGTGATGCCATTATTAAGCTTAATAAAGGGAATTAACACCTCTGGAAAAAAAATGTGAAAAATCAGCCTCAGACTCAAAGTGATTGTTAAGCATTCGCACATAATTTAGTCTTCCCGCGAACGCCGTAGCCAATAGCTGGTACGTCAGGTCTGGCAAAGCTTCCACTGAGGCTTGGGAATCAAAAAAGAAATTATTTTCCGGCTCCCTTGGCGAAATATCTCTAATCAACTCGAAAGATATGTTGTGAAATGGTTCGAGCACTCTCTGAATCACAAGAATCTTCAGAGTATGATAGAAATAGGTCGTCATTCAAAAGATCAACCATCTCATGTTTGGGGGAAGCGGACACATTTTGACCTTTTGGTTTTGACAATCTCTCCATAAGTGAATCCGTGCTCGAATTGCTTAAGTAGAGATCATCCTCCAATAGATTAACTCGTGTCCGCTTAGGCGAAGGGACACTGTCTTGACAACTATATTGTCTTTCCGTCTGTGATTCCGAATCAGTATCGCTTACATAAATATCTTCAAGCAATACGTCATTGCAGGATCGCTTATTCTCACCCATTTTCACCTAACTAAAAACTTTCTTCAGTTTCCCTGATATAGAAGTTTAAACATCACAATAAATTTAATTGAAGTGAACACCTTGTTCTGAAAAAATAAATAAAACACTCTTAATAACTTACACATGCATATACACACAATATAACTGCAAAATTTTTTATTATTAATAATATCCTAGACAAAATGGGAAAATATTTTTTGTTGTAATTTTAAAATGTTATGTTTGTTCCGGAAATACAGGAGCGACAGCTGTGACTAAAAAAGGTAGAGAGTTCAAAATACTTTTAATATGGACAAGAGGTAGGTAGCTAACAAGTAGGGAGAAACATAATAGGGAATAGACGGGTCAAGGTCTCGCCTGCTCAATGGGCCACATGCATGGTGAGCGTGAACAGTGAATGATGCGAGCTTGGAACAAGCCAGGCCATTCCAAGTGCCAATTGGAGATGTGCACAGTATGGAGCAGATGAGAGAATGGGAAATCTATTACACTAAGGTGTCGCTAGCGCACACGTGCACCACAGTCTGACCGCTCTAGCCCTCCTGTGCCCGCTGGACAACCCTTACCCTCTTTCTTTCCCCTGCAATGCCACATTGCCTAGAGCCTGCAGGCGTGTCTGCATAATGGCAAGGGAGGGGAAAAGGAGAAACTTGACACTTTCTCTCCACCGTGCTTCTCCGACGCAAAATTTCTTGTCAAGCAACCCATCTCCAGTAATGAATTGACCATACTTTGCGACCTACTTTGCCCTGCCTTGTCTAACTGTTTTTCATTTAGAATATAATAGTGATATTCAAACTCAAGCTAATACATTTCTGTTTGAGCATATTTTAAATGTTATTTTTGTGAGAGAAAAACTTTACATTTTAAATTTTTTAAATCTTACACTGTCAAAAATGTTTATGAATTTTATACAGTAAAATTATTTCCCCCTTCAAAAACTTGTAAGTAGTGTTACACCGCCAAAAAACTGTTTAATTTATGTCAATACATTTTTATAAATTTTCAGAAAATCAGTTTAGTAATGAAAGTTTTAGCAAGTGGAATTACTCTGTTTCACTCAAAGAATGTCTAAAATTCAAACATTTTACACTATAAATTAAACACAAAAAAATACTTGAAAATCTCTTTCTATCACACTCTGTCTCCCTCTCTCGCCCTCTCTCTCATACACTTAGACCTAGTCCCCTACACACACACTCTCTCACTCACACCTACCTGACCTAAATTTTTCAGAGTACTTTTGCGAATATTTAAACAGTGAAAAGAGGCTTTAGGTATGTGTCATTGATGCAGCCTTATTCCATATAGTGCATTCCGCTACTACTGGCAGTTCATCTCACCTCTCAACTCCGCTAAATAAACTCAAACGTACATAAAAAATTTCATTTAAATTTAAATTTTATCACTTTTCCCTATGCTCACACTCGCATTCACTCCTACCTGACCAAAATTTTTCAGAGTACATGGCGATTCATTCTTGATGTTTTTCACATAGTTCTGCGAATATTTAAACAGTTAAAAGAGGCTTTAGGTATATGTTAAGGACACAGCCTTATTCCATAGAGTGCAAAATGCTACTACTGAGGGTTCACCTTTCCTCTGAACTCTGCTAAATAAACTCAAATGCAAATAAAATATTTCATTTGGAATTTAGTTTTATCACCTTTCCCCTGTATCCACACACACTCTCACTCATACCCAATCATATCCAAAACCTGATCCTTAAACATCCACCCTTAAATCACATTAAACAATCTTTAAATTTTAAAAATACTGAACTTAACAAATATTCTTAAGCGTGAAAAGATTTCATTTGATTTTAAAGAAAATTCATTGGGGTGTAATGATTTTTATAGAAAATTCATTCTTTTCTAATGATTTTCAAAGACTAAGGGTTCAATTTAATAAAAAGTTTATTGATTCTAAAGACTTGTTTTACAGTTTCAAAGAACAATCATTCAATTTCGAAGACCAATCATTCAATTTTAAAAAAAACTTTATCGATTCCAAAAACTTGTTTTACAATTCCAAAGACAAATAATTTAATTTCAATGACTAATCGTTCAATTTGATAAAAGGTTTATCGATTCCAAAGACTAGTTTTTCGATTTAAATACCAATAATTAAGTTTGATAAAAAGTTTATCAACTCCAAAGACTTGTTTTGAAATTTTGAAGACTAATTATTCAATTTTTAAAAAAATTTAAAGAAAAAGCAGTTAAAGTTACGAAAAGGTTAACAACTTTTTAAAAGTTTGAAGAATAATTATTCAAATTCTATAAAAGTTTAACGAAATTTCTGCAATTTAATCAAAGTTTAAAACTAATGCGAAAAAATTTAAACGAAATACCAAAAATCCAAACTTTCTTTATTTAAAAAATATTCACTTACTTAAACTCTTGTAGCAAAGATGTTGGTTGTTGAAGGAAACCCAAAGCCAGGTCAGTCGAGCTGCACACTACCCCGCTCCGTCATGCGAGCATCAAGGCAGGTGTGTGGTCGGGCGCTCGCAATCTCCCTCTAGAGCTTTATGGGAGCCTAGCACGGCAGCCTAGCAAACGGTCGAGTGAGCTCAGCAGGTGACTTCTCCGGCAGTTAAAGAGGGTTGCTTTCATCATCGTGGCAGAAGCTATGTGTGGGCGGGTCCCTTGACAGTCACGAAAGAACCCCACAGAGTCAAGGAAGATGCAAGCGGACATCCGATGTCCTTGACCTCATCACTGCGGACTGGTTCATAGGCTGTCCGTATGTGAGAGGGTGGGTGATGTTACCTCCATTAAGACACACGAGCTAATGAGCTCCAGTGGGTGGGAGGTGCTATTTATAACCCATCATCCTCCCTTGTCACAAGAATTAAAATGGAAGCTATTCACCTGAAATGGATATCAAATAGACAAATAACATGTTTTAAGACAATTGAACACATTATTAAGCAAATTTGAGGCATTAAAAGGATTTTATACGATTTTTTTAAATTTTAGTGTGAATATTATGTAATTTAGCCTTTATATTAGAACCTGACCTGTAAGTGTCCAGTTTTAAGCCATTAGGTTATAATTACATTCTTATTTATTGATTTCTTACACATACTATTGTCATTACAATACAAACTTTTTGCAATATGAGATTTAATCAATTTAATGCTATGACTCAATACTATTTTACTAACAAATTCCTATTTTACTATTATTTATTTGCAATTTAATTGATTAATCCTTTTAGTGAACATTTAATGACTTACAAATTTGGTGATATCATACAAGACCTAGCCTGGAATCGAAGTCAGAATCTCTGTGTCTACCCACTACTGAAAGTGAGAAACTACATTATAATCATACATGATCTAAGCAGGGCACGAATCCAGCTTATATCACCAGGAATCGAACCCTTAATGTATATATGTGTATATATATAGCAATTTACCATGCCTCATCTGGGATTCGAACCCAGAGCCTCCTTGCCTAATCTAATTAATCTATGGAGGCAGGCGATATTTAACAAGTCAATTTATATATTTATAATTTTTCATGATATATTTTATAATTTTTTTGTCAGATTCATATATATCTTTAGTTGATTAGTATTTTTGGCTAACTAATAGTCAGATTTTATTTCTTTACTACAATCTTTCTTGTTAATTCAACAGACTTTTAATAGAAAAGGTAAGAATCTCTAAATCTCTGTTACAACATTTTTAAGTACTTTTCCCTCTCTCTGGGGGAAAAAAATCTTTCTTAGCAAAACAAGATCACTTTTAATAAGGAAGATGTTAAATAAATTTTAAGAAATAGATTAATTTTACATCATATTTATTTACAAAAATATATACAAACATAAGCTGTTTCAAAAATCCATTTTAATGCTGAATCAGTATACTATGTTCAAAAACATATTTAAGCAAGTAGAAAATGTTTTCTCCAATATATATATATACAAATTTCACACTTGTTTCAAATAATTTCAACACTGTCAAGTATAGTATGACACAAAACATTTTAACACTACCAAATAGAACTTGCTCCAAACATTACCATTCTAAACAAGCACAAGTGAATTTACAATATATTTACAACATTTTTAAAACCACCAAATACCACATGTTACAAAACATATAAGACAATTATTTCCAAAATAGAGGTAGATCCCAAACTTTATGTACAACAACTACACCTTGCTCCAAAATAACTACAGGGTTCCACAAAACATTTTAAAGCTATCAAATACAATATTTCTTCTTTAAAAAAAATATTTTTATAAACTGTTAGCAATTTCTGTGAACAAAGTTTGCATGAATTTTTAAAAAATGTTATCCAGATCCCCTTCTTGACCTCGGTTTTCAAGGAGTGTAAATTCTTATGACCTGGTTTTAATCTGTTTGTTTGCACACCAATATTTTTACAAGTAGGGGTTTGTAAAACAATGATTTCAACCAAAATGTTGATATTATTCAACATAATGAGAGTACATCTTAAATACTAGGTGGGAGAGGTATATTTGCAGTCATATGAATCATTGGACATTTCTTATTGTCACTGCACTGTATGATTTTGTGACTCTTTTCTTCTTCTAGAAGAAAAAAACCACTTTAAAATGAAAAATACTGTCACAGGTTTTCACAAATTCTCACACTGTTCCATTGCACCATAGGACATAAGTTATATTGGACGTTCCTTGTTTGAGACTGGCATAATGATTTACAGAATGAAAATACATAATGTAGCATCTATGACATCCAATACTCGACTGAGAAGATTAACAAGGAAAAATGTATGTATATTGGAAAATTCATTCTCTAAATTTGCTTGTTGAAATAGGTTTTATGACTAAATTTTCTTTTTGCTATTTTTACTGCTAGATATATGTAACATTTTGATTAATGATACCCAGTATGATATGTGTGACCAAGCTTGTTTTTACTGTAATCATATAAAGTATGAAGATTATTATCACATTCATCAAAATACTGATAGGACAAAACAGTGCCTGTATTATAAACAATATATTTCAAACCTTTTTCTTCCTCATAATACGAATTTGCAATCTGTTCGCCCTTAAGTTTATATATAAGATCTATTCTGTGCTGTCTGTACTGGTTCACAAGACATTCAAGAACTGTTACAGTTAGTTAAAGTAGCATCATAACTTTTTGGTTTACTATGTGCTGTAAATCTTGAGAGAAATACATGCATTTGAAATGAATATCTGACTCACACATTTCCTTAACAACATAATGTGAATATAATAAGCTAAGTTACAGAATGCAAATCATTAGTAAAAAAACATATACTTGTAATTTACTGGGCATAATGAGAACATTAGGATCATTATTCTGAATTAGTAACTCCACATGCATATAAATTACACATTGATGGAAAAACTTATCCTCCTTGTTCGAATATAAAGTTGTGGATATCCATGTCGCAGGTCTCCTCCAACAAATGGTGATTCCTTGGTGAAATCTGGTGAGCTGGTAGTCGATTACTCCGTATCCCCATTCCTCTTCTAATTCCTCGCTAATAATGGCAATCATCAAATATTCTAATATTGATGGCAAATCACTGTCAGGGCGAATATATCTCACAGCACAATCATTGCATGCTATTCCTTCACCAAAGTGAATGCAGAAACCATTGTCTAATGTTACCATTAATAACCATTTTAAAGAACATTATTCTGTATCCAATTTTTAGGACATCGTATACGTCTGTAGGGTTGAAGATCCTAGCCACGACTGACGATTTTATACTAGTCACACTACTTTATGTAGTTATGCCAGATGTTCTTGTTTGAATAACATTGCATTCCCACATGCCACAGGGAGAAGTTAATTCTTGGTCACCAATGTACATATAATGTTGCTTGTTGTTGCATTGTTCTTTTGAAACTGTAGTAAGAGAACAGCAACTACACTATTTCTGCATAATGTATTTGATTTTCTTGGAGGACTTGCATTTTGTGATGTATCCACTGAGAGCTTCAAATTCTAGTTTACATTTGTTACAAGGTTGTTTGCTGTCAGGACGTAAATTATATAAAGGACAATAATTTCGCCTATAACATACATCGAACACTTTAAAGAATTATGTTGGACTGATTAGTAAGAAATGCCCATGTTCATCTCCGTTGCACAGCTGTATCTGTAATGGACTATCGTCATCTTCAATTCGAAACCACACTCACCTGAATCCTGGAGTAACATTAGTGTACTGAAGTGATGACTTGAACCTCTCCATTGTAACTGAAGCTCTGCTGTACGATCCTCTCTCTTCCTCTTTATATAGACTTATGTTCTTCCAATTAAAATTAGTTCTTCAATTACAACTTTTTAGATCAAATTTACACATACAATACTGTTTCATGCCTCACAGTAACACATTTTGAATGGTGCCCTTAAAAGTGCACTACTGCCTTGTATTTACATTATGTGTTCCTTATTATTGTATGTTTCAGTCCATAAGGTTGTGGAGGTGTCGTAAAATTCTCTATTCAATTTAAATTTGATTTGATGAAAACCTTGTTCTTTGGTTATTTCTGCACTGCGATTTTTAAAACATAGGTATAAAGAAGAACAGGGCAGTTCATGGCTAGGCCACATTTTAAAAACAGGACAGACATTTTCATCACACAGTATCCGTTCTGTACACAGGCTTTCTCCGAAAGTTTTTGCGAAATTCCAGTGTTCATTTCCGTTACACATCTGTGTTTGAAAGTATATGTTGCATAGAGACTGGAAACATACTTTATTGTATCCTCGAAATATATTTGAGTATGTCTTCTCTGGGTCGAATTTCTGCATTTATTCGAAATGTTACGCTATCTGGAACAATCCATTATTCGAAAAAATTAATGTCATTATATGTAGGTATGATGTTGGTACAAATATTCTCTCAAAGCTTTGCTTTTGCATTGTGAACAGAACATTTCCCCCCCTCAGTGAATTGTATTAGAGCAGTTGACTATTGAATTAATACTCTAACAGTTGTGGTATCTTCTGGTATTCATTACATCTGCATTTGTTAAAGTTTTTAAAGTTTTCTTTGTCATGTTCCAAGCACATGCATGGGATAGTCTTCGAGTAATGCATCATTTACATATTGAAAAAGTTTTTCGTAAGCTATGTCACCAGAGTCCCATTTCAGGTTGTGTATCTTGTAAGTCCGTTCCCAAAACATAATTTTAACTTCAAGTTTTAAACTGTACCAAGGTCTGGGTCATTAGCATCTGTTGCATAAGAAATGGAAAGCTCCTTAATTACAAAAGAGTTGTCTTTGTAGTTTTCGAAAACCTGATTGTAGAGCATCATTTTTACGTCATTTCTTTATACACTATTTACAAAAAAAATCTCACTCTCATATACAAAATCTTATAAGATGACAGTGCTTGCCCGAAATCTACTTCATCGACTCCAGAATCGTCCATTACTATATCTGGAATAACTGTAGCTTCAAGAAGCTGTTCCAGCCTGTGCGACATACAATCCCTCTGCATATACTGTAATTTCTCATCATTAGCAAAGGCAGGCATGTCGTAAGGACAATCATCTCAAGGTAAATCAGATACGATATCCTCATTGGCTTTAAAATATTCAGTTAGGAATGGATACATTAATGTTTTCATGACCCGCAAAACAAATTATAAATTCTTTTGGCAACACTTGCAGTTTCGAACCCTCTAGACTCAATAAGGTTTTCGCCTTCCCATAACCTAAAATCGCATTGAACATTTCAATGCATTCAGAGTCGCAATTGTCACAGCAGTGACCTTGATGCATTGCACCTGATGCAAAGATGAAATCCCCAATAGAGTCTGCATTGATGATGTTCTAGATGTAGTGAAGTTGTAGTAGACGTCTGGCATCATTCTCGGTGTGGACGCCAGTAGCTGTAGTAGATGTAATGGATGTCTGGAGCTGTAGTGGACATGATGCACGCGTAGAGCTGTATTAGATGTGATGGACAGCTGGCATTATAATCGATGTTGTTGTGAGCATCTGTTGTAGTGGACATTGTATTGAGCATCTGTTGTTGTGGATGCCTGGCATCGTTCACGTTATCAACTCTTGTAATTGATATCGACACTTTCCAGACACCTGTAGTAGATGCCTGACATTATCTGTGCTGCTCCTATGCACACACATGCATGCACACACAAAGTGATCTTAGCAGATCCGAGTTAAGACTGAGAAAAAATTAATTTATCTCTCCTATATACTGTAATTATTAAAAAGGCAGCCATTTTCCCGCGAATTTAAAAGAATTTGGACCTCTTATTAAAAAGTAAGAGTAACTTTGAAAATTACTATATTCCAACTCCCAAAAGATATCATTTCCACCTGTATTAATACTGTTTCGTTAAACTTATGTCGGAAACTGTTAAATAATTTAATAAATTCAAATATACATGTACATTTTATGTTACATGGAATAAAATTATTTGTTGGAAAGTTTTTGGTTAGACATAAAAAGGGAGGGAAATAGTTGGTTGGGCAGGTAGCACGCTTGCCTCCCAGTGCAGGTCACACCATAAAAACAAAATATTGGCAAGGTGTGGATGTTGTGTTAGATGTTACCATTGATACAAAGCTTTTATCGAATATCTCTGTCAATTCCCCATGTCTCACAGGCACAAGGCCCGGTATGGCCCGGTGCTTCTCGCCTCATTTCCCCTCACCAACTCTCGAGATTTCGTTAAAAGAGATGGACAATTCTCTCCCAATATTTTTTTCTCTCCTATACGAATAATATATATCTGGTTTGAATAGTTGAAAAAATTTTCTTGACAAGTGAATGAACTATGTCTTGTTTGAATACTTGTAAAAAACAGTTCTGTTTTAATGAGTGAATAAAATAAGTCTTGTATTTCTATATGTTTTTTTATTTTTAAGTTTCCTGGATTATAGTTAAAAGTTGATGTTTGAATTTTAAATCTGGGGCTTAAATTGGGAACTTGATTACAGGACTTACAGGACACATTGCAACCCACCATTCTGCTCAATCGCCTCCAGGAGACCACCCGTCACATCGTACGTACCTCCTGTTACTACCCCACCCAAAAAGACGAAAGAAAATAACGTATAGCCATACAAAAAAGAAGAAAAAAATAATTATCGGATAAAGAAATTATTAATCGAATTAAGATCCGATTAAGAATTTTTTATGAAATTAAAATCGGATAAAAATTTAACTTTTTTATTAACCCTTTAAATTAATTTGATATCAAAGGGTTAATACAATTAATCAAATGTGGGGTAGAACCATCACGCCCCTAGTACTTACGTCACGAAAAATGCGAGAATAATCAAGCATATTGCATGATATCAAACAAATTTCCTTTCCTAGACAGTGTTATGTGACACATAAAGTTTTGCCTATTTTGTACATTGTATTCCACAGGAATATAAAAAGCCAGTGAAAGAAATTCGGGGAAGAGCAAATCTACAAAAAAAAAAAAACGCTCAATCCTTGTGAACAAAAATGTATTATGTTTAATAAATTACTACACAGTTATTTATAACGACGTAGAATCATATATTTAGCGAATAAGATACCGGAAAGGACATACCTTAGCAAATGTTATTTGCAACCGAAATGTAAATATTTCGAAGGATTGCCTGCTACTAAAATTAACAATATATATATTCTTTTCTTTTCAGTTTGCTAGCTAGATGCATTGAAAAATGTCGCCTACCACAAACTGTTAACTAAGGTAAAAGCATCAAACTGCTAACTGGTCATAATATCTGGATATACATTGTCAGTAGTAGAGCAGACCATACATAAATAGAATTCACGAGGCATGTTTTCATTCCAGTAATTACTTTGAGAGGTGGGGGTTTGTGGAGGGGGAAAGAATAAAATTCCTATAACTTGAAAATGTCGCAGTGATGGTCAAATTTAGGCTTAGGCAAGTAATTAGTCACTGGCGGTAACTAATGGAATGATATCTAATGAGAACGGACGTGCGAAATCCGCATTTTATTTCGTGAATTCAAATACCTACTTCTGTGTTATTTCTCTCTTGTCTGTTGACCTCACTATATCTGACACGTCCTAATGTCTTAAAGACGATATTAATAATATTTTTTACGATGACGATTGGCGAGGGGGTGGGGGAGACTGACTACAACAAAGTGGCACAGTTTCGAGTACACACAGGACTTTTAAAAACCCGGCGTGCTGTTATTTAACGACACCAGATTTCCCGGCCTCATGCCGACCAAAGTACGAAAGATGACCTTTGCAACGTTCGGCCACTGTTAGTTTTAGAGTAACGCCCCGGAAACTGCCTAAACAGTTAAGTTCCCAGTGTTGGAAGGTGGTGAGTTTTTAAACTCAAATTTTCAAGCGTAAGTACCAACAATACTCTATAGTAACATAAACGGCGGCAACAGTGTGGATAGGAAAATATACGTCACGTGTTTTAGAGTAACGCCCCAGAAATTGCCTAAACAGTTACGTTCTCAGTGCTGGAAGGTGGTGAGTTTTTAAACTCAAATTTTCAAGCGTAAGTACCAACAATACTCTATAGTAACATAAACGGCGGCAACAGTGTGGATAGGAAAATATACGTCACGTGTTTTAGAGTAACGCCCCGGAAACTGCCTAAACAGTTACGTTCCCAGTGCTGGAAGGTGGTGAGTTTTTAAACTCAAATTTTCAAGCGTAAGTACCAACAATTCTCTATAGTAACATAAACGGCGGCAACAGTGTGGATAGGAAAATATACGTCACGTGTTTTAGAGTAACGCCCCAGAAATTGCCTAAACAGTTACGTTCGCAGTGTTGGAAGGTGGTGAGTTTTTAAACTCAAATTTTCAAGCGTAAGTACCAACAATACTCTATAGTAACATAAACGGCGGCAACAGTGTGGATAGGAAAATATACGTCTAGTGTTTTAGAGTAACGCCCCAGAAGTTGCCTAAACAGTTACGTTCGAAGTGTTGGAAGGTGGTGAGTTTTTAAACTCAAATTTTCAAGCGTAAGTACCAACAATTCTCTATAGTAACATAAACGGCGGCAACAGTGTGGATAGGAAAATATACGTCACGTGTTTTAGAGTAACGCCCCAGAAATTGCCTAAACAGTTACGTTCGCAGTGTTGGAAGGTGGTGAGTTTTTAAACTCAAATTTTCAAGCGTAAGTACCAACAATACTCTATAGTAACATAAACGGCGGCAACAGTGGGGATAGGAAAATATACGTCACGTGTTTTATTAAAAACTTCATTAATTCGAAAGGTTTCCACTCAACAATACTTTTGTAAAACATTTTCAAACTGCAGCCAATCAACCGTGAACTATAACTATTCTAATCGGACCCAAATTAAGACGCTGTTAAATGTGCGGCATTGGTTATTGGTGTTAGATTAATTTATAATATTTTTAGCCACTTCTTTAAAGTGACACTGTTACAGATTCTCATAGTTTCCGTTTAAATAAACCACTTCTCACCAGCCCCCAAACGTTAGACTATTACAAAAGTATTGACATTCATAGAAACTCAAGTACCTATTTAAAATCACTCACAAAATTGGACTCGTCACATTTGATAGATTTTTCGCTCCTACCCAGCGTACTGAATTTTACTAGCGCGAAGGATCCAGTGGAAAGTTTGCACAGATCTCGCTCCAACGTCGGAAATGCAGCGATGTTTCCGCCTGTGCGTCCAATCCTTCCTCTCGGCACACCGGCAAGAAAATACTTTCGCGAAATCCTGATCGGGTTATCGGTTCCTCATGATGACATCGCCCCGCTGTTTACTGGATTTCACCGACGATTGCCAACTCCCCGGCACCACGCCCCCCCCCCCCCTTTTTCGCGAATATTCGATCAGCATCGTCCCGGACTGCGATCGACAGGCACAAGAATGAAATTCTAATTTTCCTTCCGCTGTAATCTGATCCTCCCTCCACTCCACTGCGCCCTCCTCCCTTTTTTAACCCCCGGCCACATTCAAATTGGTCCGAGGGGCATGTCCCAGCTAGAGCCGGCGAGATAACAACCCCCCCTTCACCCCGCCTTCCGCCAACCCCAGCCCCCCTCTCCAACCCTTATTCTTTTGTGCAAGGACGAAGCCACATCCTCTAAACCCAGGTCTCTCGCCCCACGTGTTCAATTTCGTGGTTGGTTTCCAGTCATTGCACCGGCACCAGGTGGGGTGGGCTCATCCCCCTCCCCCTCCCAGAACTACAAATAGGATAACAGTGCCAGGGAAGGAAGATGGCGTATCAGGGGCGGGAGAAGGAGAGAATAGGCAGATGTGCAGCAATGTTGCGCGGCTTGTCGGGGGTACCCGATCATCCCCTCTGCCCCTCCTGAACGAGGGTTGTTCCACAATGGCAGTGTCTCCCCCCGGTGCAGTCTGCCCGCCTATCCCTTGTCCCGTTACCTTCCTGCAACCCTCCGAGGGTGGCTGTTTTCCTGCAGGCCCCAGAAACTCGAATAGGGAATCGAAATTCTTATCGAAGTTACCCGTCTTAAGAATGGGATGGACCTCCGCGTTTTTTGTGAAATAGTTGTTTGCGTGAATACGCGTATCTCAGTAAATAAATGTTCTGCAAATAAGACTTTTTGTCAGAGAAGATAAAAAACAATTATCTATGCCCCCCTTTTTTTTTCTTTTTTTTTAAATTTTGTCATACTAAGTGTATTATTGGAGATAAAAAAAATCGTGAAAATCATCAGATATTTTATTTTTAAAGCTTGCCTATCAGAAAAGTACAAAGATACGGGCGTAGTTTAATCTGCGGGCTTTCACCGCGATAAAAAAGATTCCATTGTTATAGCCTATTCACGGTAAAGTGAGCACTTTTGTAAGTCCTTTCGTTTGGAATAATAGTCAGTAAATATATTTTACTGGGGCATCAGATGTTAGCATTCGAGTCTGGTGAAATATACGCACTCTGCTTATCACTTACATAGCATATTTTTTTTTAAAAGTGATGGCAGGATATAAAATGGCTGATAGGAAAAGAGTGACTAGGGCAGCAAAAGTTCTCACTTTACCGTGAACAGCCTATACATATGGAACTAACACAGTACAGCGTCACGGCGGAAACACTGAAAGCCTTGCGCGTAGGATAGGAGCGATGAGGTGTTAGAGGTGTATGTTAGTGTAGTCGCCCGTATCGCTCCCTCGCTTCTTGGCTGTGCCGGGAAGGAGAGGGGGGGGGGGTGGAGATTTCCATCCCTCTTTAGGTTCATTAAACTCAGGATGGAAAGATCAACGCTAATAGTTTGGCAAAAAAAAAATTTTCGCCACCAAACCTGCTGCATGCGTACGATATTTAATTCATTTTGCATGTAAAAAATACGATGGTTACTATTTTTGTAAAATAAATACGAACTTTTAAAATATACCTTTTTTTTTGCTGTGTTAGCACCTAAAGCAAATAACAAACTATGTTTTTCGCACCAAAATGGGAAATCAAAGAAATATGCCCGCTAGTTGTCTGATATTCGGTCGTAAAACAATATTTAACAAAATGTACTAAGAAATTACTTAAGTTAAATGTGATAGCAGAATCAAAAAAATTCTTTTCGGCTATAGCTATGTTTGTTTCGCTTTTGAGAACGCAACTTTTCTTTCGCTGAAATAAACGTTTTTAAGAAAGCACAGATTTTTTCCTGCGTCCCCTTGTAAACAGCATTGAAGGGCGTCAGTAATAAAACAAAATAAAGTTAAAAATTAATTATGCTTGGGCAAGTATCACAATTCCGGCCAAACAAACTTTTGCCCACAAATACATGGAATTTTTTCATTAAATACTGGCTTAAAAGCAACTTCTTTGGAACATCAGGGTACCTTGCAACGAAAAGTATACCTGCTCCAAATTCTCCCTTAATAAACGTCAATTATATTCCTAACCTGAGTATAATAATGCTTACCTGAATTTCAGATTATAGTCCTGTACAAATTCGACGTTTAAAAATGTTGTCTAATTTTAAAATAGAATATTCACCACCTGTTCATTATGCAGTAAACTATTATGTAGTAATTTATTTTTAGATATATCTCAGAAACGGGTGCTACGTTTCATATTTTTTACTTTGGTGGTGGTAGCACAGGATTCTTTCTCTCACCGTAAAAAAAAAAAATTCCTAAATTTTACGGAAAAGTGCTGATAATAATTTATCCAGAGGTGTCCGTAAACTCACCGTAAAATTACGGACACATTAATTTTAAAAAATGTCTTTTCGTAAATTTTACGGAACCTCTCCGTTTAGTTCCTAGTTAAGTTTTTGTAATTCCAGTTAAACATAAAAAATGACAAAAAAAAATTCCGTGTTCTTTATGTGGGTCTGTGTATAGACTCTTCGCGGTAAAATTAGCCCTTTTGAAAGCTCTGCTTAAGATCTACTTGCATACACGTTGTGTATTTCTCTGCCTTATGTAAAATAAACCTTGCCATAGGCCTCATCACTTCATTCATGCGTCGGTAAAATAAAACTGTGAAATTTAAGAAAGTAAATACTTTACAAATCTGCTTATTTTTAAACTTCGATGCATTAAAAAAAATATAGTGAAAAAATAATTTTAAGTTATCACAAATGATTGCCTAACACTTTTTTATTCGTCGTTAAGGTATGGAACTACTTTCCATCCATCGTTATCAACTTTGCTGGTCGAATGCCACTCAGTGCAACCATTTAAATATACATGCTCGCTGGGAAGTGACTTTTTTCTAATGTTAATTTCCAAAGTGCCTACTTTATCGTGAAAAGTCTTTATAAAATATATTTTAAAAAGTTATAATATTTTATGCTTGAGAAAAAGTTGAACACGAGTCAAAAGTTACTAATGTTCTACTCTAACCGCTTCCCTTCAATTGTCAGATGACGTCTTAGATATAACGCTTGTATTTGTATAGCGTGACATAAGAAACTTTTCCAGTTTCTATTAAATTAGTGTATTCTAAGTGTTACTAAATGTTACAGAAGCCTGATACTACATATCGATGTTTGAGATAATATGGGCTAATGGCGTGGATAAACTCAACAGCCGCAGAAACGATTATCTGATGGTTACAGTGCAGAAGAAAGATTCGCCTAGTATGCGCATTGTTCGTCCCTGCAACCCGAACACATGGTAGGATTCCCATTCGTACAATTTTTTTCCGGGACAGTCCCGGATTTTTTTTTTTTTTTTTGGTAAAACGTTCCAGTGTTCCTACTATTTCCCAAATGTCCCGTTTTTTAATTCGCTCTTCCCGAAAAAAAAGTGTGGATTATATAATTTATTTGGTTTATATATATCCACGAGACATTGTTTCTATTACGATTTTTACTATACTTATAGAGATGCTATATTTTTTCTTCGTGCTTCTGTTGGCGGCATGGTTGTGGAATCCTATAATTGTTTATTTATCGTTATTCCTCACGCAGAAACGCAAGTGCAGTGTGAATGATGCTATAAGAAGAGAGTTCCCCTTCATCAAAGGCGTAGGTGAAAATGTGGAAAGAACTCTGTGTAATGCTAAGTGCATTTCACATAGTGGACGGTCAGATGTAGTCAATCACGTGGAAACGAAGAGACGTAAAGGTCTTGTTCAAAATAAGGCTTCCAGCAGCAGTATAAGCAATTTATTTGTTTCAAAAAGTGAAAGTGAAATGGGAACACAGTTATCATTGGCTGGACAGGAAACAACCATAGTGGGGAAAAAAAAAAAAAATAAATAAATAAATAAAAAAAATCAGAGATAAATTCTGATATTCTCAAACCAAATGCAAGACAATAGTTACTAATGTTATTGCGCCATTTGCAACAAATCAGATCAATGAAGAGCTAACACTTCATATTAGTGTTAATTGACTCATCCGACCCCTTGAACAAAATGTTGGTGCCTCTGGTTGTGAGATGTTACCATCCAAAAAAAAAAAAAAAAAAGGTGTGAGGGTGAAGTGTTGGAATTAATAAATCTGGGCGGTGAAACTTCAGAATTTTTAATTGAATTGTGTGTTTGAGGTGTTACAGAAGTTACAGATCCTTGAAAAGTTTATTGCAAAATCAGCAGATAATACAAACACAAGCTTTGATGGACATAAGAAAAACGGAAAGAATAATCTGTATCGTAAATTACAAGGAAACGCAGTGAATAATTTAATTAGTCTTTGTTGACCTGCGCATGTTATAAGTTACGTAATGCTGTTCAGACTGCTGCAGACTGCTTACCTATCGATGTTCAGTTCATAACTAACAAGATTTACCAGCATTTCCACACTTACTGTGTACGAGTTGAGGAACTTAAATAATTTTGCGAATTTACCAGTACAGAGTATAAAACTGTTTTGGGCAACTCTGAAACTAAATGGCCGTCTCTTTTGCCTACAGTTCAGAGAGTTATTGACATTTGCCCTGCATTGAACTCATATTTCCTTTCCACTGACAAATGGCCGATCAGTCTCAAAAATTTCTTCAGAAATCCACTTCCAATAAATCCTCCTGCATTTTCTTGTCAGTCAGTTGAAAACATTTTCTTATACAGTTGAAGTCAAGGATGGAGGAAACTAACTGGTGGAAAAGTTAAACTGCAGGAAGGCAGAAAAGTTTCTTACCGCTACAGTGAAAAATCAATTGCACGCACTAAACAACGAAAGGCACGTTACAGTTAGAAAGTTTCAAAGCTATGCAGCGTATTTCTATGACACCTGCGTTGAATATATCCAGCAGAGGTGTACTGACACCTGCTTTGAATATATCCAGCAGAGGTGTACACCATTTCTCAAGCCTCTTCGGACTACGTGCTGGATCACATTGTAGAGAAAGGGGTCTGTGAAATGGAAGAACATTAAAGGAAACTGTATATTCATGAAGGCAGTTTCAAAGCTATGCAGTATATTTCTATGACACCTGCGTTGAATATATCCAGCAGAGGTGTACGCCATTTCTCAAGCCTCTTCGGACTACGTGCTGGATCACATTGTAGAGAAAGGGGTCTGTGAAATGGAAGAACATTAAAGGAAACTGTATATTCATGAAGGCAGTTTCAAAGCTATGCAGTATATTTCTATGACACCTGCGTTGAATATATCCAGCAGAGGTGTACACCATTTCTCAAGCCTCTTCGGACTACGTGCTGGATCACATTGTAGAGAAAGGGGTCTGTGAAATGGAAGAACATTAAAGGAAACTGTATATTCATGAAGGCAGTTTCGCCAAATTTTTCTTTGAATGTAGAGTACTTGTTTGATGAGTCTGCGTGTCTGAAGTAATATTGTGGAAACGAATTTGAAGTGCAAGATTTAAACTGCCAGCGACAATCGGTGAGAAATGTTTTCTCATTCTACAAAGCAGGATATAAATACTAAGAGCTTGAAATGGCTGGTAAGTTTTGGTTTGGAGCTGCCAGGGTCCAATGCAGCTGTTGGACGTGTTTTTTTTCATCAGGAAATGCACTGCGGACAGATGAGTAAACCAGGCTTAGAATTGAGACATTGGAAGTTTTACTCATTGTGAAGACCGGTTTGAAGGATTTGTCTTGTGCTGAGTTCCACGCCTAAATATCAAAAGAAAAAAAATCTTCAAGAGGTTCATAAATCTGATAAATACTCTGATCAATCACCGATCTGAAATATTAACTTTACACAAGAATATTTTTATAATGTCCAGCTTTTCTTCTCAATGTCTTTGGTTTTTTAATTAAAAATTTAAAAATTTCATTTTTTTTTTTAAATCGTTATGGCAATCCTAAGCTACAGGAAATAAGTAGACTTTCCATACTTTGTATTTACGGACTCAACTATTTATTTTTTGTCATTTCAGTTTGCGTTTCAGTATATTTACTGTACATTTCCGTAAAAATTTCCTTAAATAACGAACATTTTTAACACTGTGGCGTGTTACTTCATACGAATATGTTTTGATAAATATCCGTATGAAACTATTTATAAAGCATTGTTTCATCTTTACAAGTCTTGTTCTCTCGAATGCAGACAATAATTTTGCCCAGAGAATGTACACCAGTATTAAAATTAAAAATAAACTACAGGCCGATGACGTCATGTGCTTTGTCTGCCAACGCGACAAAGTGAACATATGTAGTTTAGTGAGTGTTCTTCCATTAGCAATACCAGATAACTAGAGCCACCGGTATTTCGCGAATTCTTTCGGAGGCGAGGTAGTCTCCAAACACTTGTTCTTTTCTCCTACTGTTGTGATTGGACGACAGTTGTTTAGACACGCCCCGTCTAACTGTGAGCCAGTAATAAGCAGGAAGCAGTGGTGTGAGTGAGTGTTTAACAGTCCTGTACAGAGGCCTCGCTTGATCACAGCAACCAATAAGCAAACGATAATGTCACGAGTGTATAGAGGGCTGTCCAGCCTAGCTTGCTGCCAACTCAATCCGCGAAATACTCGGGGCTCTACATGTAACGTACTACGGCAAACAAATTAGTAAAATAAGATTCTCTCGACTGTCGACCTGCAACTTTATCCTTGTATGTTCCTTGTTTTTCTGCTTCGGTGAACCGATGCAGACGGCAGGCATTATTGGAATTGGACGCACGGTTTCCGCACAGAAGAAACCTTAGTTGAGGCCGTCTTCGATGAAAATGTTTTATTATTTAGTAATTTTTCAATTGGTAGGATTAGAATATCCGGCAGACTCTTGCTCAACAATTGTAATAACACACAAAAAACCTTAAAAAGAAAATAAATCTAATGTTTAAGAAAAACGCATCTATTTAATATTCTCCTCAAAAACCACAAATTTATTTGGGTTGATAATTATTGACCCAGCAATAATACTTTAGAGTATATTGCGGTAACTACAAACAAACTTCTCCTAATGACGTGAAACACTAATTACGATGACGAAACAATTACATATTTCAAAATAATTTAACTATGCATGCCAATGTAAATTTTATAGGTTAAATTAATGTGGGTATGATATCGTGATGTACTTGTTTGGTAAATTAGTGTTTACAAATTTCCCTTTCAGTCTAAAATGTAACACTCAACTACCATACATAATCATTTAATTATAACAAATTCGGTAAAGTGAAATTTTAGTGAATTTAAAGTACCAATTAGAACATGACCGAGTTCAACCACTCTTACAAATTAATCAAAGAATATAGTTGCTCACTAAAACTAAACATTTGCAAAACTATCATTGTGCATAAATATAAATTGTCCATGTTTTGTCTTTAAATATAACAGATATTTATGGTTGGCGTACTAAAATCCCAATTGCGATAGTACTAAATATAAAGAATAATATAGAAAAGACTAGGCCATATATAAAGTTTTCTAGTTTTTGGAGTTACTTCTATCATCACACACATGTAGCGCTGAAATCGTGTTCTTATCCTCGTGGCGCCGCTGTACGACCAGCCACTTAACCAACACAAGTAATCAAAAATTCTCGTTCAAAGAGAAATAGACGCGTGAACCCTCCCCCCTCCTCGTAAATTCACGATCGTATCTTGTGATATAACACAATGGTATTATCAGAAAAACGGTGTAAAGTACATTCAAAGTTACTTTCAATTTATGCGCACTCAATGCAATATTTTGCATGAAACCTGTTTCTTAGTGTGTGTTAGGAGCATACCTACTTTCTCCGATTTTACTCATACTAATTGTAAATGAAATATTACAATTCACAGTAAAAGTTAAATTTAATAAAAAAATCTGATACTTTTATATTAAGGGAAGTACAAATTACTTGTGATAGATTACATATTTTTGGAACAATAATATATTGGGTGATTTTTCGAAAGTTACATTAAAAAATTGAAAAGATACAGCGAATATACTATACTTATTAAACTCGCAAGCACAAATATCATACTGTAAACTTATCGATAATATGTCGAATTCAGTTTCCTGGGACCAATACTTAGAAAGCTCCCTGCAGTGAAAAACCCTCGCACTTAGAAGTCTTAAGAGTGGGATGGATCCCCGCGTCCAAGATCAAGAGGCGAGGGAGCGATACGGGCGACACTTACATGCACTTCCAGCACCTCATCGCTCCTACGCGCAAGGCGTGCAGCGTTTCCGTCGTAACGCTGTACTGAGCAAATGAGATCTTTAACATAGGGGTTGTATTACACGCCGATGAAAGCCCACCTATTAAACTACGCCCGTATCTTTGTACTTTTCTCTTGCCGCTTAAGGAAACTGCATAGGCAAGATTTAAAAATGTAATACTTGACGAATTTTTTTCTCGAACACACCTAGTATGACAAAAATTAAGATATAAGGGTACAGATAATTGTTTTTTTTTTTTTTTTTTTTTTTTTTTAAATCTTTTCTGACAAAAAGTTGTATTTGCAGAACATTTATTTACCGAGATACGCGTATTCGCGCAAATAACTATTTCACAAAAAACTAGGTGTTTCATTCCACTCTTAAAGAATTGCTGCTTCCTTTACCGGTGCATTCCATCGGTGTCTCACTATTACATCTCTCTTTATTTCCCCATTCTGGAATTAAGTATACTTACATGTCAAACCTAAGAATCGGGTCCCCGGGGTTTATATTACACCCATTCTAGGGTACACCACGCCCCTTCCCCCCAATTACACACATTCGCACATAGAGCAGAGGGGCCGCGGTGGTTGAGAGGTTAGCCTGCTCACCTCCCACCAAGGCGAACCGTGTTCAATCACCTAGTGGGCTACTCCCGGATTTTCGCATGTGGGAAACGTGCTGGACGATGCCGTTGGTCGGCGGGTTTTCTCGGAGATATCCCGTTTCCCCCCGTCCTTTCATTCCGGCGCTGCTCCGTACCGTAGTCTGCGTAATATCTAAAGGCCAGGACAGAGATAATTCGAAATACGAGACTTTTTAGTTCAAGGAATTGCCGCTAGAGTGCTCTCTTTTGTGCTGTACACGACTGCGTATAATATAGGCGCGACACATTAAAAATACGTAAAATAAATGTTAGTTAGTTAATTAATTGAATGAAAAAATGCATTTAAATAAAACAGCTTAATACCACCCCGATATTTGTTAAGTACAACCAATAACAAGGAATTTAAAGCTTTAAAACCAGTTTCAACACAAATATATCAGCTTCAAAACAAGTTACATGCACGGACAAATTAAAGCACTGAAACAAGTTATAATAAGCCATTATGACTTACCTAAAATAAGCAGCTCGTACATTCCCTTTCTTTAAAGTTTTAATATTTATGGCTTAATGGTTTCGTAGGTATTCTTGAAGGCTTATCAATAAGATCTGTCACTATTGGGCCTTCGTTGTCCAAAATAGGTTTCAGAAATTTAGAAATGATTACATTACTAATTTTTTCTTGATCACACTCGCAAAACATGAAATATTGTACAAATTTAGGCACAGTAAACACCATTAACTTCTTCACTACCTGTTCGTGTCCTAAATAATTCAAGGCAGTGCATGTAAATTCCAATATTTTTCTGAGGAAAAACACAAATATTCTTAATGGGTAGCGCAGAGCTCCTCAATCTGGTATTTTTATTAAGCACAGCAATGGGCTGCCGCAATTAGGAGCTCAAATTTGGTCCAGGCAAAATGCGCAACTAGTATTTTGCTCCGCAACCCTTACTAAATATCCAGCAATCATTGCCAGTGATGTGATCTCCAAAGTTACTGGAACCTCTGCAAAGCACAAAAGGAAGTTTTAAAAATTCTGTATGATTCCCTTTTAAATAAAAAATCGTAAGTAAACCACAAATTAATGTAAATTAACTTACCTTCTATTGGTTCATTGAGAATTTAAAAAGCTTTTCTTAGAATGACACTAATGGGTCGATCAACATAGCTATCTCTTCTTTTTTGTGTAACTGTATTCAGTGTCCTGAAAGTTTGCCTTTCTACATTTGATGAATCTGAAGGGTGTATTAAGCCAATTCTCATTGTCGTGTCAAGTGCGTACACGCATAACCTTACATCCATCATGTCATTGAAACCACCTTTTCTTCTTAAATGACTGAAAAGAAGCTCGATACAATCACTGCACAGGTTTCGGCTCAAGATGAAATGAAAGCAAACTGATATTAAATACTGTATACATCTCACAGTTGACAGAGTTGTAACAACTAGAGCATCATAAGTTGCTTCACTTATCTTGTTGTGTTTGCTAGTTCATTTGTGAATATTTGCCATGTATGGCAATAATTCATCTGTCTTCCAAGAGAGCCTAACATCATCACATGTGGTGAACACTCTTTTGTCAGTATTCCTGGACAAATATGCTTGATTTGTATTACAAACATCATTTATATCGTGCAATTTCCTGATGCTTTCCAAAAATTCAATAGTTACAACATGGCTTTCATTATCTTGGACTAGTTCAGGGGCGACTGTAGGTAGAGTTTTTAGTCCACCCGTGACAGGTAATGAGAACAGATGTTTGACTCGTTTCACGTTCATTTTTTTCGATGTTTGAAGGATAAATCACTTTTCTATTCAGAGAGTGAACAGGTTTTACGACAGCATGTTTCTGTGCCTCATACAGTTTCTTAAGGTGTTTACTTGATATCATTTCCCCATTTTGAAAAAAAAGTCCCTCGCAAGAAATTGAGAACGAATATTCTTCAACTGATGAGTTGAATCAAAGCTTAAGAAGATAACTCTGTCCTCGTCAATAGGGTGCGGTATTTCAGAGATTATTTGCCCATGACACTATTCCTTCATTATGTTTGCATTGACAGACGAGTTATTTGTGACAATCCGCAACATTTCGAGACCTGTATTTTCTACCTCTGCAATAACTTTCTTGGTTAATGCACACAACTGAGTGCCTGTTAATTGTCCTGCGAAATAGAATGCCACAGGAATTCGGAGAGGAGTAGAGAGGCCACGAAACAGAAAACACAAAAGCCTATTAGCGACTTTGTCACTTACACCAAGTTCCTCTGATTCTGTATAACCAAGGAATTGATCGAGTATACGATCGTACATTACTTTTGCCTTGATTGATATCTCATCGACTATCGTAGATCTTAACTTTTCTTCTACATGATGCAAATTGCTGGTCTCATAGACAAGGCATTGCTTGCTAAGGGAGGTTTCACCACTGACACAACCAAGATAGCATTTCAAGGTTTTCTCGTGGGGTATTTTCAAGAAGTTGATAGACCTGACGGAACTGTATCCATTTACTGCTTTCCTGTTCCAAAGGACACAGATTTTGAGAGTAGTTTCTCCATAAACGACATGATTTTTTTTCCATGACCATCAATTTGTTCTAACAAGAAAAGTGCTTTTAGTTCACCATTCGCACCATAATTTTTAATTCTTTCTACTATCTCCCCCAGTTCAGTGTTTTTATTACTGCTACCTTTTTTGGGTTCTCTGATTTTTTCCCCTCGATCTATTGACCGTTAGAATTATTTGATTATTTGATCCTACTTCTTTCAGTGCAGAACTTGCATCATTGGAATCGTTCAAACCCTCATTGTCATAGTATGTCCGCGCTCGTTTTCTCTCAGTTGGTGGAAAAATCTCAGACCTAGGTATTGGATTTGTTCTGGGTTTCGTTTTAATTTGTTTATGTTGAGGATAGCCAGGAAACAGTGATAGTACTATATTAGGCAGTAACCTTTTAGAAGTTGTACTAATGCTAAAATCATTTTCTCTGGAGTGTAAACTACACACTCGTGAGCTACATGTTGGTGACCAAAGAGATCCATCTGTCTTACCCTGCCTTCGAGTAGCTATTCTCCATTTCTCTTTTAGCTATAATTGCGATGGAAAAGTATGAGTCACTTTTTTTTTTTTTTTTTTTTTTTTTTTTAATTTTTCGATGAGCTAGAGGTACAATTTGGTACACAACAGTAAACCATTTAAATTGGCGGGAATCACCTTATCTTAATAAAATTGTTAATCACATATCAATGTTCTACAGGCGCCAAAAGTTTACCATTAATATGTATCTAAAACATGCCTCGTTGATAATTTTCCCACATATACTTTTCTGAATGATTTTTATATAGCAATGCACAGTAAATGATGTCTCGAATACAGCGCACAAAGCCAAACAATCGAAAGATTAGTTAACATGCGATACATAGTATACTGTCATTTAAGAATGTATAGCAGAGAAGAGAGACATCTAGCGGTCAACTGGTGGAACACACAGGCACGGATTTTATGCTGAAAAACGCTTCTCTTTCCCGGCCTTTACTAATAATGTAGGCAACGTCCATACTCACCTCAATCACCCTCATCGGCTCTCAAGACCTAGCTTTTAATAGCCGCCGAGATCTCTTCACTCACATACATACAGGAGATATGAAATCTTTCAAGATATCCTCCTGGCTAAAGGCTGTTCACGATAAAGTGACCACTTTTGAAATCTACCTTTAAAAAAATCACTGCTCCTACCTGCGTATATTTTAACGGGCGCAATGAATGACTTGTGCCCAGTAAAGTTGGTAACGATGGAGGAGAAAGTAGTTCCCTATATTAACGTCAAATAAAAAGTGTTAGGTTAACAATTTATCATAACTTAAATTATTTCTCCCGCTTTCTGTTTTTTTTTATACATCGAAGTGTAAAAATGTGTAGATTTGGGCAATATTTACTTTTATAATAATTTCACAGTTTCACTTGACCGACGTATGAATAAAGTGATGAGGTGCATGGCAATGTTAATTTTACATAAGGCCAAAGAACACACAACGTGTATACAAGTAGATCTTAAGTATGGCTTTCAAAAGTGTTCATGCTACCGCGAACAGTCTATAGAGATGTTTTGCATACTCCCAAGAGACAAAAGTGCGGTCGCGTTAATGACCTTACAGTTTTAGCTGTTTGCTGTAAATTGAGCGCTTTTCAAAACCCTGTTAAGGATCTCTTTTTCTGACCGTTTTTTATTCTTCCAGCGTATAAAGTGTCACATATACGGTGACTTTTAATTTATGTGCGCTTCAAGTGTTACTGAAAAATTGTTTAGTACGTACGTTTAACACTTAGCCAATTCGAAACTTTACTAGCATTAAATTTAAAAAAATTTAACTAAATATACTGTGCCCACAAATTAAAACGCTATGTATTTTACAAGACGCGGAGATATGTATATTAGTGTACCCGTTAACATATGCGCAGTGAGGTACGTGCATTTTTATTCTTCCAAACGTCGATATCCAAGGTAGTTACTCAGACTTAAACCAGCCGTAGCGGATGTCCCAAATTAATAGTTTTTTTTTTTTTCATTCTTTGAACGGAAATGACAGAGGAACTATTAAATGCACAATATGACGAGACTGCTTGTATTGGACGCTAAAAGAACACATTTTTTAATAGGGTCACCGCAAAAAAAAAAAAAAACTCAAGTGGGGGAGCGCGTCCAGGGCGAGGTAACACTCTCCCAGTGACGGGCTTTCCAGCTGGGATCCTGGAATGACGGAAATGAGATCCTAGGATGGAATGGCACTAGAATGCAAGGGCGGGGGAAGCGGGAGTACCCCGAGAAAACCCGCCATCGTCCAGCACGATTCCGGGAGTGAACCCGCCGGGGATCGAGCTCGGATCGTCGTGGTGGGAGGGGAGCGCCCTAGCCACTGCGCCACCGCTGCTCCTAGGGTGGCCGCGTAAAGCCCCGTTCAGGCGAGTGGCCGACGGGAAGACTCCAAATCAGTTGAGCGCCTTGCTCGTAAGGGCGGTGAGCAAAGAGGTGAGTGAGCTAAAGTCGCACTTATAGTGCTCGAACATTTCCGAGGCCTGGAACGCTGGAAATGCCTCCAGCCAGACGGCGCCCTTCTCTCAGTGCCTCGAGAAAGAAGAGTCATACACGTTGGTGCTAAGGGCGTCTAGTGGGCGACACTGACCGGTTATTTATCGCGCCAACAGAACACTGGCTTCCCCCAAACTCTTTTTTTTTAACGTGTCCTCCCAAAACTCACCCCGCAGGGGACTGTTTTCACGCCCCGATGGAAGTCAAACACGAGCCTAATGGCGATGCGCCACGCTACCAGTGACCGCTATTTTTGTTTAGCAAATAATTTCCCCGGCGATCGCAAAATTTCTCTGCAACCGCCCCTCCCCCCCCCCCCCCCGCGATTAAGATCGATTATTATACTTTTTTTTTGTTAATCAGTCAAAATGTTTTGTGTTTGAAAAAAAAAATAACTTGTCCCAACGAACTGACAACCGCACGCCACGGGCTACAGTTCGAATCTCTCTCTCTCTCACACTCTCTCTCTCTCTCCCTTTTTTTTTTTCGTTCCGTTCTGCTGGCTCCTACAAATAATTATTTTAGGCGGCAGATCCATCAAAGCCAAAATGTTCGGTTGACGGACATGTGCAATTAGCGGGGTGGTTTGGTCTGGAGGGGGTGGCTTGGTCGTCACGGCAAACATGGCGCCAGCGGGCGCAGGACGGACTATAAACGATGGGGGCTGTTTTCGGTGCCGGGTGTGGAGTTGTGCGGAGGGGTGGGGGGGCTGTGGTACGTGTCATTACCGTTGTTTCTGTTCCAAAGCCATCGCTCCGCAAATGAAAAATAAACACGCCAAGACTCATTGGAACTAATCTCGTGGAAGTTTGGTTAAAAACCTGGCTGTGCTTGTCCCGCAAACCCTACCGCCCCCTCCCCTCACTAGCAAGTCCTGCGAAAAAAATATATATATATATATTTTTCTGTTGCCGACGGGTAGCCTCGCTGTATGATGGATATGTCACGTGCTCGCGCGCCGATGAGCACGTGTATGCGATCTCCCGCGCTTGTGATTGCTTCGCGAGGCCGCAGAACAGACGATTGTACAGAAGCCGCGATCGCAAAGTGCTCAAGGGTCCCGCCTGCCTGCGTCGTTTTTCTCGTTTTCTGGCCGAGAACCGCGGGAGCTATAAGGGTCACACTGGCACGCGCTACAAGAGCGCCATCGCCTCTACGCGCAGAGCTTTGAACTGGCGTATAGTGTTCTCGTAGTGCTGCGTGTACCTATGGGACTTAGAATGAGCGGTAGCCCTATCATTATAGTGATGAAAAGTTTGTAGCAAAGTTCAATACATGCTTCTATCGTAGTTTGACTCGTATCCGGCTAGTATGTTTTACGATAAGACAGTCTGATAAAGTCCATTTTAATTATATTGGAGGGGCCGAAAATAATATTTACAGCATGTGTGCGTAGTAGGTCATGGCGACTTCTGGCGCAGGACTCCAGAAAGGTGCTCGCGGCTTTGACCGCAATCTTGGGTTTTTTTTTCTCTCTCAAAATCACTTGTTTTTACCTAAAAATCACTTCAGAAATCAATATTTTACCCAAAATTCACTTTTTTCCCTAAAAAAAATTCTACCAATTGTTCCCCTAAAAATGTTCCTTTTTTCCCCAGAGCAGGTGACCTCGATCAGTGACTCCGAGCCAGACAGGTGAGCAGGATTAGCGACCCAGGAGACCCTGGGTCAGGGCAAGCGGAACTCAGGACCTTTGACCTTAACCTTTCTCTCCAAACATACAAAAAAAATCGAAAATTACAAAAAAATAAAATTAAAAAATTGTGGAAAATTAAATAAATGCATCTGAATGAATTGGATTTGTATTGATTTCCCTAGGAAAAAAAAACCCGCACGACCCCTGCTAGAGTGCGCGAATCACTAGTGTGTATATATATTTACAGTTTTAAAGATGTAATTTTCCATACACGAGAAGTATATAGAAAATTATTTTTAAGTACATTCCAGGCAGGACTTTGTATGTAAAAAATAATCGAAATTTAATACTCAATTTAAAAAAAAATCAATTCAACCAATATTTGCTTTATTCAATTTGTCTTTACTGTTGTACGACAACGAAGCCGCCTAGCCTTGTAACCACGCACGTACACACCGACAGCCACGTGAGGCAGACACACCTCTGACAGGCGAAGAGTGCGGGCGACGACGTCCGTAAGGCACCGCGGGGAACTCAAGAGCCAAGTGGAAATGACCTCAAGAGACAAGTGCGCGCGAACTGACCATGATCACACATCAGCTGCTGTGCAGCTCAGTCATATCAATCGTAAAATGCCAAGACATCTAGCAATCAATGCGTTAAAATAATAATCAGAATTATTTTATATAATGTTTGAAAAATGCCGAAATCTATCAAAAATACAGTAAAATGCATAGAAAATGCATTATCAGTTTAAAAATATATAATTATGTTAATTTCACACTTTGCCATAACAGTTGCTAACATTTAAAAAGAAAAACATTCACATGGATGCACAGGGGATTCGAACCCACGACGTCTGGAATATAAGTCCAGTATGCTGAGCACTCTTCTTTCGTCATTGTTACTGTGGTGAAGTGGCATTAATGAGCGCAGGTTACACCGACTTGCTGACAAATTCCCAGTGCAACAAGAGAACTGAAAATCAGCTGTGTAGGGACCATGGGCACGAACCCACGACCCTTCGACTACAAGTCGGCCACCCTACCCTTGAGCCATGGCGGCAGGGCACTCTCCTACCGAGTCACCACGAGCATCGATACTTAAATGTTGTATTAAAAGCCTTTCGTTACTTTCCGAACCATGCATGACTATGCTCGCATTTATTGTTTGTGTATATTCTTTTTAAATAATTATGTGGCAAACCGCATTTATCGCAAGTCGAGCTGTAATGAAATAAATATTTATACTCACAGGTGAATGTAATTTGCGATTTCTTAGGGCCAGGCTCGTGAAATTCGGCTGGCAAGAATCATTTCTAGTTCCAGGAATGTATGCTTTTTTAAAGCTCACTTAATACAACTAGCTATCACCGACACAAAGTGCCACTTGCCATTGTTTACCCTTCATGGTTTCCACCAAGGCCTGTCAGAGTTTGTTGACATAGTACATCAGTGATCTCGTACATCTTTGCGTGCAGAAGACCAAGAAAATTAAACCCAAAATACTTGAGCGCCAAATATATGTTATTTCACGCTTTCATAGCATATTATAGGTATCTGTCATGTTGAAACAGCAAGTCGGGAGTGAAAATTGTTACAACGGGTTGTTCCTGGACACGCTGGGGTCCTTGGAGACCTCCACACGTCTGAATATTTCAGATGCCACGATACGACGAATTTCGCGAGACAGGAAAGATACTAGACATTCCTCTGGGGGTGCTCTCTCCTATATCACCCTTGTTTCGTATCTTTGTTTGCACGTCACGCCGTAGGTATCCTTTTATTTGCGATGTTGGGGAATCATACCAGGCAGACAGCCTACTTCGCATGTTGTCCACCATGAACTGAAGACGATGGCAGATATATAGTCCATCCACGGTTTCTTCGGCCTTTTTGAATCAAACCTTTGAGAAATCTCACCATGTATGACGTGCTTGGTTGTTTCCAACATACGCCCTGTGTCACATGCGTTTTATACTTGTGTTAACATAAAAGTTACTTTTTTTCTGTTAAATTGAAATGTTATTCATATTTTATCTATAAATTGTATTATTTAATTTATAAATAATTGTAATAAAAACAGTGTGAAAACATGTGTGTTGGTAGCACCTAGTAAGAAATAGTTCTTATACAAAATACTGTTTCAACAGAGTGCGCACGAATCCGGTGCATTGTCCCTCTGGTGTTATCATCCATACTTAGTTAAGCTTAGTTTGCATGAGGCGGAGAAAGATTTTGGAAGTAGAACTTTCGCAGGGCTTCGGAAAGTGTGAAGTAACCGTGAATGGATTATAATCACAGCGGTTGTTTGGTTTGTCGCAATCTCCCCCATAGAGTTCCTTCAGCAGCGTGCGTTTGGTGGATAACGATAAAATTCCCTAGTTTATGATGGAATGCATACGTACAAAATATTTCTCGTCTGTACCAGGAGTGTATTTAAGGGGAAAACCGACAGTGCCCTGGCCACCCCGAAAATTGGGTAAGGAAAACAAACTTGACAAAAAAAAAAAAACCAAACGGTTGGGGATTATATGGGGAATGGTGCATGAAAGCAATATATTTAACCGGTGTTCGATATATGTCATTTTACAAAGTACATTTATCGAAATTTTGGCTCTACAAGATGCAAATAATCATTTTTAACACCTTTTTATGTTGTTATAGGCTCTATATTCACTGCCTTCATTATTATCGGAGTACTGATGGAAGAAAAGAAATATTTTTTCTTTCTTACTTTCAATCAGTGCTCCAAGAATAACGGACGCAGGGAATTCGTAACAATGTAAGAAGTTGTTCAAAACTGTTATTTTCGTCATGTCGAGCCAAAAATTTCGAAATATCTTCTGTGAAACAACTTGTGGCAAAAATTATTTAAATAAACGGTATTCGGGCACCATTCCCCTTAATATGGATTGCAAAATACATGTAGTGCAGAATGTTGAAATACATTGTAACATGCCTAAATAAAAATAAAGGAATACTGACAAATGTCAGTTATGAAATGCTCCGGCTAGCTTAATTAGAATATGTGCTGTTGCATAACATAAATTTCCTCTTTGTAGAAACTGATCGAGGAATCTATGACTTGATTAAATTATCCTTACTTGTGCTACTCAATTTGCATAAGCTTCCATTATCATATCAGCCAGTATGGGTCCAAAATAATTACTTCAATAGCATGCAACTTTCAAATTTTATTTTTAATTAATGACTTTAGCAGACCAAGGTGCAGATATTAAGAAAAGAAAAAAATTAATGAAGAATTGAATTAATAAGACCACTAATTGAATAAGATAATCACACTTAACATGATTCAACAAACCATAAACAATTATGATTGGGATTTATTATTTATATGTTTGAATTTGCATATCATATTTGAAATGGGTCTCCTTGGTATGTTTCGAATATGAATTATAGTTATCACACATATTATTGGCAATCATATGAACGTAACAGAAAAATTAACAAAGCTTACATTTATCTACTCCATAAGCAAAGGCATGCAGCACAAACGCACTATGCTCACAGGATCCACCCATATCTTAGCTGCTTCATAATGATTGTCATACTTTCAGCATTGATGCAACTCTAATTTACATAGTTATATGCGCTGGACTTAGCTCTGGACGATATACCACTGTAGTAGAGTCTGGAACAGTAATACTCCTCTGGTGACTGCTGCTGGAATGACATGCCACTAAAACGGATCTCGCCCCTCGCCGTCAGGAACTGGTCATCCTCGGCCGCCCACTGCTACCGTGGTCCTGGCATCGACTCTCGTCCCAGCTGCTGCGTTGTTGATTCACCGTTGCTGATCGAACCTCGTAGCTGGCTCCTTTCACTCGTCGTACCTCTCCTGGCCGGGGCAACGGACGTCGAACTCCGTATTTAGATGCTACGCTGGTTCTTGCCTGGGTCACCTGACGAAGTGGGGGCAACACATATCCTCTACGTAATTGACTCCTTGTAATGCATACAACTTATATTGCCAACTTAGTGATGTGAGATTAAACCTTCCTCTATTCTGGATTGATGAATTGTAGTGCAGTTCAAAAGCTTATTTCAATATTAATTATCTTCTAATCAATATTTTCGTGGAGCCTCATACTTATGCTGCCTCCATGCATAAATTTTTTTTTAGAATCACTAAAACTAACGTTCGATTATTTGTTTCTAATAAATCGCCGTTGTCAATGCTAACCTGTCTTGTTTATTCTCGACCAAGGATAAAGTTACAATTAAATATTAAACTACCATCTGCGAAGGCTTTACAAAACAGTTTCTCGCATACACTTTGCATACTATCATCTGACACACTCTATATCAGAACATAAATTATGGAAATCAAAGATAATATTATTTCACTACATAAAATAAAACAAGCTAACATATCCAGGCACAAAAAATTTCATCAAAATCGGTCCAGTCGTTTAGGAGGAGTTCAGTGACATACACACACACAGAAGAATTATATATATATATATATATATATATATATATATATATATATATATATATATATATATATATATATAATATATTATATATATATATATATATATATATATATATATATATATATATATATATATATATATATATATATATATATATATATATAATAATTATTATATATATATATATATATATATATATATATATATTGAACGCTTTTCAGTGTACCTACAGAAATAATGGATTGAGTTCATGTCAAGAAGTAGAATCACTTTTTCAACGGAAATTACAATGCGCCCAGCTAAACGAGCAAATTAATAATACATATAAAACATTTTCCGATTGTGTTTGCTCGATTTTTCAATCAAGTCGTTACCTGTAACGATAATTTTTTTTAACACTCCAAAAGTAGGTATTATATTGAGACTTATTAATGTGTCAAGAAATATTTTACAAATACGCTTTAAAGTTTAAATGGGCATTTGCTACTTTCAGCTGAATCATAAAATAATGAAACAATCTTTTTTTTTTTTTTTTAATTTTTTGGGAAACAGAACATATCAATGTATTTTTTTTTTTTACAGATAGCGAAATATTGCCTAGTAGTGAGAATAATAAAACTAGCAACCTAAATAACAAATAACGCCTTAACACACCCCACACCAAAAAAATTTGATGGGGCCAGGCCAATAACATTGACAACTGAGAAACTTGTGTTGAATTTGATGATGTATATCAAGTTTATAGAAAAAAATTCTTCAACAAGCTAACCTTGGACGTGTACATTTTTCGATGATATTCAAACATGTAAATTACATTTAGTGCATTCAGTAAAGTCAATCATTAATCCTTAACTATTTAAAGTGAGACAAAAATAAGTGCAAATGTATGTCATTCTAAGGGACCTTTACTTATCATTTTCTTATCTTGAGTTTTGAACTAAATCCAAAGACCAACGAAACTGTATACAACTCTCTACGTGAGTGAAGTTAGTAAATGTTTCTTCAGCTAACGAAGGAAGACCCAACATATTGATGTAGATGCCTCGTAATTATAGTAGAACCCCGGTAGGCAGGACCACTTAACCCGGATGTCCATATTGTTATGAATTGAATCTCAAATTAATTCATACCTGAAAGGGGCTGTAGGGGTGTAGCTAATAAAAACACATTACATAATAACTATTTAACTACATACTACATCACTTGGGGGGCTTAAAAGAAATAATATGATGTTCGCTAACTATACTAAGAGATATTCCACGTCAGCTCCTATTATAATGTTATTGGAAAGTCCCTATCTTGTCCATGCTGCGGTAGGGTAATTAAGGCGGCGGTCAGCGACGGCCGGACACACATCTCCAGACGCCGTCTATGTCCGATGCCCCAATGACAAAAGGCGCCATTCATGATGTTATACTGTTACATATAGAGTCCGTTGTGTAGGTTTTTGGCCTCGTTTACTGTCCGATGCAGGGAGTTTACTGGCCGATGCAGAGGGTTTTACTGGTCGATACAGCTGTTTACTGGCCAATTCAGGCTTTTACTGACCGATGCAGGGGGTTTACTGGCCGATGCAGAGGGTTTACTGTCCAATGCAGGGGGTTTACTGGCCGATGTAGAGGGTTTACTGGCCGATACAGCAGTTTACTGGCCAATTAAGGCTTTTACTGACCGATGCAGGGGGTTTACTGGCCGATGTAGGGCGTTTACTGGCAAATGCAGAGAATTACTGGCCGATGTAGGGCTTTTACTGGCCGATTCAGGGGGTTTACTCGCCGATGCAGGGGATTCTGCTTAGCTTTATCTAGGTGTTTGGGCAATTATGGCTCATGTCCTGGATCGGTGTTTGAAGATGTGACGAGGTAGGCCGTCCAGCTAAGGAATGACCACTGTCAATTACAATACGTATGATACTGTAATATTATTTTGATAGAAAATTAATTCGCACTACACTGAAGAGCGCTGCCTTTCATACTGAATATGAGCGCACAATTGTGCGCAGTATAGGTTAAACTTACTTTAGTGAGAAGTCTGTGTGATCGCCCAGCACATAAACGTCACCGAAATTGGCATAAATGAATTTACGGATCACTAATTATTTTATTACTATACTCAAAAAAGAGTTTATATGTGTTTTGATTGGCTTTGTGACATATATGTGTTAAATTTAAGGGTCAGTTTTCCTGTGCACATTGTGTAATTTTCTAGAATCGGTTAAGCTTTCTTTCTTTTTTTTTCATAAGGCGGAGGAATATCCTGAGTGCTTCAGAGATGTTGGAAGTAAACATGAACGGACTATGACAAAATGCATGAGGCCCACGGTCAGAGTACGCGAGTGTACTAATGTGATGCAAGCGCTCCCACCCCCAGCTGCTGGTTATGCCGCTGAAAAGGGGGCGGCTTCGGCAGGCTGGGTACATCCATCCACTCCTGGTCGGGGGTACATCCTCCCCCTTCCCCCCCCCCCCCCCGCTTCACAGGTTTCCCTTTGAAGTGGCCCGGCCATCGGTCGTCTGAGGAGACGTATCCAGGGCAGGAGTGCGGTTTGCAGACCCTCCACCCTCCGAGGCTTCAGCCCTTCCCTTCGCGTGACGTAGTTCGACAACACTCGCGCTTGCGCCCGCGCGCGCGTGCGTGCGTGTGTGTGTGTGTGTGTGTACGCGCGCGTCCCAGACGCAATTTCCCGCTCGGGCTGACGTGTATCCCTTTATACGGCGCCGGTCCACTTCACCTCTTCTTTCCGCTCCTCGTCCACTCCCCCATCTCTCTCTCTCTCTCTCTCTTCAGGAGAGACGCAGAGTGTGAGAGAGAGAGAGAGAGAGCTATGGTAGCGTTGTGATCCTGTTCAATCACCCCGCCTCCCCTGTCTTACCCGCGCCATTACGTGCGCACGCTGAATTAACGCTAAGGGTCGGTCGACGAGCAAGGGCTTGTAGGGACGGGGAGATCGGGCCCTCTCCAACGATGCACGAGGCTGGAATTTAGCCATCCGCGAGACAGTCCAAGCAAGCCTGCTATCCGACTGCCTCACCCCCCCCCCCCCCCCGGGGCCATTCGACCCGCCCTCGTGCCCTTCGCCCAGCGATCCCTTTTTCTCTTACCTCCGTCGACCCGTTCTTCACAAGGGAGGGACCCCCGCCATCGCCTCGGCTCAAGCGAGCCTAACTCATACCGGTTTTCACGGCTAGCTTAGTTGAACGTGTAATTTTGCATTTTCCGGGGATGGCTTCGCCGCGTGGAAAGCCCTCTATACTGTGTTTCCAGGCCGGGGCAGAAAGAGGGAGAGAGAAAACTGGCGGCTAGGGTGGTGGGACAAGGACAGAGGACGGAGGCACTGGCTCGGGTAGAAGAGGAGACGAGGAATTGGGGGGGGGGACCGAAAAAAGGGGGGGATGGTAGAGGTTGTATAAGCGTAAAGTTTTACAGTTAAGTGGTCCACAAAATTCGGCAACTCTATATAAGGTTTGTGGAGAGGGGACGCGGACCCCAGTGGAGCTGTGGACTCGAAGACGCCCGGAAGGAGTCTCCGGCGCGACTAGACGCCGTTCGACGCGAGGAGCGTCGTTTCGTGAACTCCGTCGCCTCGTGCGCGAGTCCCCGTGTTACCCGCCGCCCCGCCGAGCTGCGCGTCGTGTGACACGGACTGCGAGCGGGCCCCTTCCGCGATACATACATTTGGCAGCCGCGCGGCCGGAGGTAGGGGGTGGGGGTGTTGACTGATGGACCGCGAGGGGGGAGGGGGGCACGGGGTTCCCGCGTCTTGGAACTTCCGGGATGAAACTGTGACGTCAAGAACAGCGGGGGAAATTTCGGAGCTTGGATTATCGGGGTTACTACCACCTCGAAAACGCCTGGAAGGGAAATTTTTTCTTGTGTTGCAGTCCTGCAGCACGTGTGTATGCAGCGGGACTAATAAGACATAGCATTTTCACGTGTTAAAATACAGCAGTTTCACTGTGTAACGATTCTTAGTTCCAGTGGATTTGATAGTTAACACTTTTGGGCACAGCGCATCTTAAGGTTGAAGTAAAGTAACTGCCTACGGAGCACTGCACCCAACTATACAACGTGAAGAATTCATTGAAGAAAAGTAGTAGGGACACCATAAATACTGCCAGAAAAGTGCGATTTATGCTGTATATGAATGAAGAATGTATGGATTTTGCAACATTATAAAATATTTTACTAAAATATACTTTCTAAATACAAAAAAAAAATTATCGATTAAAATAGTCTGTATTTTTAACAAAATTTAAGCATATTTCCATACTGGATGCTTCAGAAAGCAGAATTGGCAAGAAAATTTTCGTCATGGAATATCTTCGTAATGTTTACTATGATTGTGTGTAAGAAAATTGTAATAATAACGTGGGAAATCATTTTTATTCTTTATTTTATGTGCTTCCCTTCTTCACAAACATTTATGTCTGAAACTGACATAAATAAATTTATTTATAAAATTATTACGGTATATTATTACTATGATTTTATGAAACATGATTGCAGTAAATAATATAACGATATTTCTTGAAGATTTTCTTGTAAATTCTGCTTTCCGAAGCATCCAAAACGGAAATGCGCTTAGATTTGGTTAGAAATGCGGACTCAATGGATCGATTCATTTTTTACATTTAAAAAGTATATTTTAGTAAAATATTTTATAATATTTCAAAATATATACATTCTTCTTTCATATACAGCATAAATCACACTTTTTTTGACAATTTTTATGGTGTCTTTACTACGTTCCTTGTGAGTTCTTCACGTTGTATAGTCGGTTGCAGTGCTCCATAGGCAGTTGCTTTACTTCAACCTTAACGTGTGATGGAATTTGATAAGCATAAATTTGCAAACTCAATTCTACGCCATAATCAGCTAAACTGGTTGAGCCGGTTTAATTATTTTGCTCGAAAAATCTGCGTAAATTTTTTTGGAAGTATACCCAAAATATTTCCCACCTAATAGAACCCAACAACATAATCGGAATCCCACATTCAGCTTAACTACTTCATAGTAAGTGACATTCACATTTCGACAGTCTGTCACGAATGATAATTGCATTCGGGACAGGAATCATTAACGGAAAGGTAACCTATACATGATTACCTTACCGGAATTTAATTTCAGACGGGTTCAATTTGGTGAGTGCAGTGTTTGATAAAGAGGAAACAAATGTAAAAAAAAAAAAAAAAAAAAAAAAACTATATATTATTTTCCATTTATTACTTTTTAAATAATTAAAAATTGTTTCTAAACGTTTGATTTAAATCGGCAGAAATAATAATTAGAGAAATCTAATCTAGCCGAAAGATACAGTTATATTAAATTAAAAATGCTCGGTTGATTTTCTGGTTTAAGTTAGCATTTAATGAAGAAATTAGGTAGAAGTTACAACTCATAACGTAACCTCATATTTGTATATAATTTTTTTAAATGATGTAAAGTGATTAGATAAAAACACAGAATTTGTCTATTTTTCTTGCAAGTTCTAAATATAGGGTCAGAAAATTGTTAAAGATAGGTAATACGTGACTTTTGAAATAAAACTGTTTACAAGCAAAACAATTGGTTAAACATTCAGCTTGAATACTTGGCGTGGAGCATTATGGAAACTATTCAGAAGCCAAGACATGAAAGGGGGAAAAAATAATTAAATTGTATTAATGTCATCTACTAGCTTTTTTTTATTGTCACAGAAAATTATTTTAATTTTGTAACGGGACTTCATGAAAATTTTATTTCTTTCTCAACATTTGCTGTCTCCTGCAGAAGTTTAATAATATTATATATGTAATGTTGAGATAAAATATCTTTAATTATCCCAATATTTACGATCTTAAAAAAACAAATAAATAAATGTGAAACGTTTCGAGGTTATGTCTGGCCGTAAGCAAACATTGCGATAGACAACAGCTTAAACAAGCCTCAGGTGTGTTTTGTTTCCCCAGAATTCTAAGCAGTGTCTATAGGGTTTTAATGCAGCAATCTGCTCAGAGTAGATACAGCATTGTTACTGCAGTTTAAAACACTACTTCACAGAAGAATATATATCGTAACACCTACTTGCAGTGATTTTTGCTGGTTTCTGACACTGTAACGACCACATTTATGCTTATACAACCAAAAGTACAAATTGGCGACGAAATATCGACTTGCATTTATGTCCTGGAAAACGGATTTACATTGAAATATTCCATAGCTTTTTAAAATTAGAATAGACACGACTGTTTACTATCAGACCTATACTATAACTAGGAAGGCCCATTAAATAGCAATACAGGAGGAAACTATTTTCCCAGTGAATACTTCATTCTTGACGGTTAAACATTTAATTTTTCGTGGTCCGTCACTGAATCACTGCATTGTCAAAATTATTTTTTTCCTGTTAAATTGAAATATTATTAATATCTTATCTATAAATTACAATGCTTCACTGATAAATAATTGGAATGAAAAGCAGGGAGAAAATAAGTATGTTGGTAACGCCTAGTGAGAACCAGTTCTTATACGAAATATCATTACAACTGAGTGCGCACGAATGTGGTGCTTTGTCTCTGGTGTAATTCTCCAGGCTTAGTTAAGCTTAGTTTGTACGAGGAGGAATATCCTGGAAGCAAAACATTTCCAGGGCTTCAGAAAAGGCTGAAGTAACCTATGAATGGAGTATAGTTGACACTCGATTGCAGGGGCCGTGGTGGCTGAGCGGTTAGACTGCTCGCCTCTCACCAAGGCGAACCGGTTCAATCCACGGCCGGGCCAATACCGGACTTTCGCAAGTGGGAACCGTGGCGGACGATGCCGCTGGTCGGCGTATTTTTTTTTTTTGTTGCGGGGATATCCAGTTTCCCCCACGCAAAAGCCTGGAAGATTATTTCCCCGTGAATACTGACAGCTTCATATTCCTAATCCAATACAGTTACTAAGAAGCTGGCCCTGAATCAGTAAAACCTATAAGCGAATTCTTGTTTTTATTAAGTACGGTTTACAATGACTGCAACAGATAAACAGTCATCAAAAACTCTCATCTGAATCGTTTAAATATATCTTATGCAAATTACTTAATGCATATTTATCCTAGCTGTGCAATTACAACAAACTGGCAGTGCCGCAAATGTAAATATAACCCAATTAAACTTTTTTTTAAAAAAATACCACCTACTTCGATACAAGTATAATGACAGACGCGATTTAATATATTCTCGTCTCTCTTAGGTTGAGATATTTGAGTGGCTCTTAAAAACGAGGTTCTAATCTCTGGTATGCACTACTCGAAAACGTATAAAACTGAGAGCAATGGACGAAAATCTGAGATAAAAACTACAGTAAGGAAGTTCTGGGTTCTACCAATTATTATACGATGGCATGTTTGCTTACATTTAAGATACTCGAGAGTGATTTGTGTAATAATAAAATATTTAAAATTTTCCACACTAAAAGAGGAGTTTTTTTTTTTTTCGGCCAGCTGATAACACTGACTCAGAAGACACTGCCTCGCAGTAAGATTTATTTCCATAGTTCGAAAGTTACTACGAGTAGCCAAAAGGACTTCCACTGGGAAACGACCAGCCCAAGAACAATCTGCAGAGAGGAACTAATGTAAATAGTTCTCTTATTGATTTTTGTGACAGTAAAATTTATACATGAGCGGTGTAATTTTCTGCAGTTCATTACAATTCTCTAATGTCTGTACATTAAGTAACAATGATCTAAACCATTGGGACCTAGTGCACATATTGTAAATCCGAATCAGTGAAAATTTAACTTTTTCAATCAGTCAAACGTATCTGACTGATTCAACAGTCACTTCAGTGGATTTAACTGATGAATCAGTGAAAAAAATGCCAGAATTGCTTCACTTATGGATTCAGTGACATTTCCCGCTGATTCATCAGTAATTTTTTTTTCTCTGTTTTTCAGTGGTTTGTTTTTGACTGATGGATCTTAACCGATCCATCAGCGTGTAAAATGGCCTTCAAAAACGTTAAAAAAAAAAAAGGGCCGTTAAGCAACGCGTATCAATCGAAATAACAACCCATAATCTAATGATACCAATACAAAATACTTTCTAAAATGTGTTTCGTCTATCAAAATGCCATTTTACGAGGTAATATGAACATTCAGTCTTACATTCCGTTTTTACGTCTTTCATTTCGTTTGCATGTAATCATCACAAGTGCTTTGTTCGAAGGTTTAAACTGCATGTAATGTGGAGAAGAGAGTGCACTCGTATAATTCGTTTTAACAAACCTTACGGCACCAATTAAACCAAAACGAAAAGTAAGGGCATAAAATTTAAATCTTCACGATATCAATAAAACTATAAGATATATATTTTCCTCTTAACTTTTCATCTTGTCTTCGTAGCGCAGATGGTAAGATAACGGCCTAAAATCGAAATAAAACCGGTGTGTAATTTTAATCCTCCCCACCTCCAAGAAATTGTTTTACTTTTTTAAATTACGGTAAATATGTTTATTTCACGCAATTATTTGGCTACATCCAATAAAAACAGTATTTAATTCGCCACTGCATTCGGCCGTCATTTATTCAACCAGTGAAACCGTTTCACACTACTAATTCAAGCAGTGAAATTTTTTCACTGAAACTATCATTGGTTTTCCAATGATTCTAAGTGGAGCCATTATCACTGAATCGAATTGTTGAATTTCACTGCGAATCAGCGGTTTTTCCACCGATTCATATTTAGAGCGCAGGGAATTCATTTTTGGCTGGTACTGTACTCTCTGAGGCTCAACTCGCATTGAACATTTTGATGGGTAACTGATTCGTGAACACTGCTATAATCCATTCACGGTTACTCCACACTTTTTCGAAGCCCTGCTTAAGTTCTACTTCCAGGATATTGCTCCGCCTCGTGCATACTAAGCTTACATAAGTAGAACATTACACCAAAGAGACAATACACCGCATTCGAGAGCACTTAATTGTAATAATATTTTGCATGAGAACTTTTTATTACTGGCCGCTACCAACACACGTGTTTTCTCACTGTTTTATTTTCATAAATATTATAAATTACAAAGAAAACAAAATATAATATACTTATATGTTAACAGAGTTCCCGAGGGAAGAGATTGGGGGGGGGGGGGGCTCTTTACAGCGAGGTGTCTTGAGAGCCGGTGAGGGTTATTGAAGTGAATACGGGGGAAGCGGGAGATCCCCGAGAAATCCTGCTGACCAATGGCATCGTCCGGCACGATTCCCACTTGCGAAAGTCCGGTGACCCGGCCGGAGATTGAACCCGGTTCGTCTTGGAGGGAGGCGAGCGTGCTAATCGTTCAGCCACCGTGGCCCCTATAAGTTAACAGAGGTATAAAACGCGTGTGATAAATTATATGTTTAGGAAATAACTAAACAAGTCAGACATAGTGTAATTTTTCAAAGGTTTGATTCAAAAAGTGCGAAGAAACCGTGGATAGACTATACCGTTTTATGTTATGAATGGTTCGTGGTTTTATAGCAGGACACAAAGCTTACGCCTCATTAATTGTGATAGCTAAATAAATGCTGTATCAGCTCAAGCAAAACGTGCATAACAAGTTCCTTATTTGCTACACCTGAAGAAATAAAATGAAAGTGATTCGGGAGGGTTTGACCGTAGTTGTCTCGAATAAATTCTATTTTTTACCATTGAAAAATCACCCTGCCGTAGGAGTGATATTTAAGGTTTGTAAATAACACAGATGCAGAAACGTGACACGGTGATGAAGCTTTAATTTTACTGCAGCAGGCAAATTACACCCCAGTGAAAAATAACTGGTCTGTATGAATAAGTATCTAGCCCTGCGATAACCGTTATACGTCCTTTAATCCTGGAATACTCAAGATGGTTCTCTACCAAAGAAGCCAGTGGAAAACATCACACTGGAAATCATGGCCGGGTATCAGTGATTCAATAATGTCCCATGCCAGGGTGCGAATTTAACTTTTTTTAGGAGGGGAATAACACTTAGGTGGACTCGGGACTTATAAATTGTTGGAATAAACGCTATAACATGAAACATTTTTGAAAGTTAAAATACTATGCAAGCCATTATTTATAATTTAAATTTTTATAAGCCGGGTGTAACACCGAATGCGTTAATACAGTGCAATATTTCAGGTATAATAATTCATAAATAACAATTCAAATCACACAGTTAAAAGTTAATCTTAACACGTTTTCAGTAGTACAAATTATATAGGCAATATTGATGTATTAGTAACGTTTTCAGTAGTACAAATTATATAGGCAATATTGATGTATTAGTAACGTTTTCAGTAGTACAAATTATATAGGCAATATTGATGTATTAGTAACGTTTTCAGTAGTACAAATTATATAGGCAATATTGATGTATTAGTAACGTTTTCAGTAGTACAAATTATATAGGCATATTGCCTATATTGACGTATTAGTAACGTTTGACGATTTACTTTCAAGTAAATGTTTAACTTTGAAAATTAATGACATTGAAAACAGAAGCTCAGAGAAATTTACATTAGTGAAGAAATGGTTTTCAAAAGGTTGATTGTATGATCACTAAAAATGATATTCACTGTCAAAATAAATATACACGAAACAAAAAGAAGCAAAAAGCTTGGAAAATTGACTTGTCTCGAAGTAAGTGATTGTATTTTGTGATTTGAATTAGCAATAAAACATATCAGGGAGTAACCTCAATTTATCTGGCAGGAAAAGAATGTTTCTTTATATGAGGCAGGGAACACATTTATCTAGGGGTGGGGTAATTCACTGCATCCCCCCTTCTCCGCAAATTAAATCACACGCAGTTTCCTTTTTAATTTCAGTGCAAGTACCCTAATCTGAGATAAACTTTTAAAATTCTCTTTTTATACCGGTTTTAATATTTATTTTTTCACCTTTCGTAATTTATTAGTAATAGTAAATGTACTACAGTTATGCCTAAAATTACAAATGGTATTAGGAAATGGATAATAAAAAACCGAGTTAAAGTTGCGTTGTCAACTGCGAATCCTGGTGGGTATAATGTACCTGTATCAACTATTCTTCTTATAATTAATAGATTCAATGGAGGGGGTAATAATCAAAATCTTATGTTGTTTGTACGCGGGAATGAACCAGTTGTTTCTCTTGATTGCCTGTCTGACAGCAGCTTGTTAAGAGGAGGGTGAAGTGAAACAATTTTTTTTGTGAAATCGTTGTTTGCGCGTATTCGCGTATTTGCTAGAAAAGGTAATAAAACTACTATCTATAACTCTATGTTTCTACTTTTAACATACTATGTATATTCACGGAGGAAAAAAACTTGTGAGAATGGTCAAATATCATATTTTTGAAGCTTGCCTATGCGGTTTCCTTAAGCGGCAAGAGAAAAGTAAAAACATACGGACCTAGTTTAATCTGTGGGATTTCGTTGCATGTAAAAAAACCCCACTGTTACAGGTCTGATTTGCACAGTACGGGACCACGACGGAAACACTGCACGCCTTGCGTGTAGGAGCGATGAGGCACTAGGCGCGCGCGTTACTGTCGCCCGTATCGCTCCCTCGCTTCTTGACCTTGTAAGCGCAGGTTCACACTCCTCTTAAATGCCTTTAACTAGTATATTAAAAATTAGTGCCAGTAAATGGGTCTAGAATTTGGGTTCACCATACTATTCGACAATGAAAAAAAGAATTGTCGCAGAGAGAGATGTTATGAAGCAAGGACCATGATTTTATGCAGTCTCGTGAGATACTTTTAAAAAAAGTTGTGGGAAATGAAGAGTTTTCGTAGAGTTGCTGACGTCTGTATATACACATTATATTTCATAATAACTAAAGTAATCGATCCCTGGAAATAGTAGCACTTGTGCAGAGCCACGACAAAAACGCTTGCCAGTCAACATTTGACATCATTTGATCATTTCTGGGAGCCCACACTCTCCGAGGGTAGCCGAAGCTTTACTTTACCGCATGCGGCTGAGATTAAGAATCGCTTTTATTTTGCATTAAAGTTTCCGAAGCATGATTGTAGTTGCTGCTAACGAAAAAGCACTGAGAGAGTACACATATTAAAACTACAATTAAAACATTTTTTTCAAGGGCAACTAGTTCCCGAGATTTCCTTCGTAAACGAGTATCAATTTTTACTATTTACGTTGAACAATATTTAATGGCATCAGAGCCTCCTATAAAATTGTCGCTATCGGCAGCACTATTACGTGAGAATTACTAGCGGCAAGTAGCAGAGTTTACTACATTCTGATATAGGCTGTTCACGGTAAAGTGAGCACTTCTTAAGGCCCTTCCAATAGGCATTAACTAATAATAAATATATTTTATGGCAGCTTCGGACTTCAACTTTTGGGAATGATGGAATGTGTACGCTGTATTTATTGGTAACAGGGCAATATTTATTTTAAAAAAAGTGGCCGAAAGATAGAAATTGGCTATAAGAAAAAATTTAGCAGGGCCTTAAAAAGTGCTCACTTTAACATGAATTGATTATAGGCAGGATACCATTACACTTCTTGACATGGTAACTTCCACAACGCTAATTATTTCCAGGACGTGAATCGGCTCCTAACAGACGGAAAAGCGAATGAAAATCGCGCCTCTCGGAATGAATATACAGAATGTTAACAAAAATCATGGCCAAACTCCACCAAGTGATTTATGACGTTAGTATAGACTACAGTTATATGCAAGACATTTAGCCTAACTCACTTTTTAAGGTTGGTAAACGCCCGTAAAAAAGCAGACAAGCGACATGTTTATTGCAAATAGCACGGGTTCAAATTTACTTGAACCACTAAAAGTACGTGTAGCGTACCAGTAAATGAACATACATCTACAAAAAAAATTACCGTCGGTGTTTGTAAGTAAACAGGTGTACCCAAGTGTATCCAGTCTCATTGGATGCGAGTATGACCCCTCCCTTCCACGTGTACGTGTGCATAGTACGTACCGCATTTACTGGTACATTACACGTACTTTAGGGGGTATAGATAAGTTTGCTCGCGTGCTGTTCGCAATAAAATTCTCTCTCATCTCCACCTTTACGGGCCTGTCTATATTTATGTGAGGAATCACTTGACGCATTCTGTCGGTGATTTTTGTGACCACTCTGTATAGTTTCTATAGTCCTACTTTTCACGCTGTACGCCCGAGGCGGCGGGATATAGAATTACGTGTTAAGCCTCTAAATTGCATTGGGAAAAAAAGCGAAAGCACTCGCTCAAACGAGCTGGGCTGAAAAGTTCCCCATTGGAAATATGACACGCGTAGCCACTTCCGAGATATGAGACAATAATTTCGTTTTAGAAGAAGAGCTCAGTGTTATTGGAATTATATCTTGTGTGCGGTTATTCGAGCTCTTTTTAAAATCATCTGCGATAAAACCCCCGGCATTTACTGCACACATTAAAATATATTAAAAGTCATATTGTAAGTAACAGAGTACATTGTTTTTAACTTTATGTTGGCAGGATAATGTTTCAACTTTACATATAAGACTTCAGGATGTTTAAACTCAAGGAGAGAAATTAACGGGGGGAGATTTCCTAATACGAGGGCTGAATCAGAAGTCTTGGCTCTCCCGAAAATGACCCAACACAGGAAATGTACTGTTAACAGTTGAAAGTGTACGACATGAACGTTTTAACGGTGACGCCACAATGGATATGGATGCAGAAATGTCCGGCGAGGAACAAAGCCACACATGGCTGCTTGAAATCACCGTTTAACTGATATGCTCTCTTACAAACTGCAACTTACACTATCGTGTGAATGCGTGCGTATCGTACGTATACGAGCTGTCTATCATCCTCCAAAGCAGTCTCCGGGGTTGTCCACGGTTCGTAGCCAGCGATGAGGCAGACGTCGTCACAGCATTTCGACGAGAGGTGGCGAACATAAACAGATCTCATGCAGCCGAAGGTATTTCCCGCCTGCCTCACCGCTGGCAACGAACCGCGGACAACCTGGGGGACTGCTTCGGAGGATGACGAACAGCTCGTACGCGTAATGCGTGCCCCCGTCCAAATGGGCGTATACGGGATGTTTGAGAGTAAATCAAGCCATAAGGGTTACACTTGCACGCTCATCAAGTCCCCCGTCACCTCTCGGCACGCTTAATGCCGGGTGTCAACAGTGGCGACTCCGTTGTTTTGTTGGTGAACAGTTTGTTGCATTGCCGTCCCCTACACAAGATTCGCAGGTATCCTGTTCACGTATTGCATTTTCAAAAGTAGCGGTAGTAAATGACTGGATGTCACGAAGGGACTTCGATAATAATGTTTGTAGCAAGCGCGATGTCTCGCAATTTTCATTCCTTTCATACTAGCCTGTCTTACATGGCATGTTAAAATTTCTATTTATGTGCAATATTTTTCTTTTGAATGAAATAACCAAATAAGCTTACTTAATACTATACCGTATTTACATTTTACAAATGGCTTCAAATATTTTCGGTAATTTTAACCGCGCGTTGTTATTAATTGAAAAGTGGCAAGAATGTACTGATCATTTTAAAACGATGCGCTAATCAGATCTTACACTCTAAATCTGAATCAGCGAGAATTTCACTGTTACAATCAGTCAACAGTACCTGACTGATTTAACAGTCACTTCAGCGAATTTAACTAATGAATCAGTGAAAGAATGCCAGATTTCCTTCACATAATGATTCTCTGAGATTTTCCACTGAGTATTCATTAATTTTTTCCACTCTTGTTCAGTGATTTGTTTTTGACTGATGGATCAGTTAAACTGCGTGTAAAAATGGCTGTCAAACAACGTTTAATGATGGCCGTAAAACAACATGTATCGAGTGAAATAACAATGAATAAACTAATAAAACCAATACAAAATACTTTATAAAAAGTGTTTCGTCTTTCAAAATACCATTTACAAGGTAATACGAACATTTGGCCTTTCATTCTGCTTTTACGTCTTTCATTGCATATAATATCGTGAAGAGAGAACACTCATACATACTATTCTTTTGAAAAATATAACTGTACCAATTAAACCAAAAACTAAAAGTAAAGGTATACAGTTTAATTCTTCACGATTTCGATAAGACTATAGATCATGCCAATATTTCCTCTAGTTTTTCACCTTGACTCGGTAGCGCAGTTGTTAAGTTGATGGCCTAAAAGCGCAGTGAAAGGGTTGTGTTAGTTCAGTCAAGGTCAATTCCTAGAATTATTTTTTACTTTTTAAATTACGTTAAACTGTCCAATATAAATAGTACACTATCGTAAGTATGTTTAATTCACGTAATTATTTGGCAAAATTCAATAGAAACAATATATAATTCGCAACCTCAGTCGACCGTCACTTATTCAATCAGTAAAATTGTTTCACATCACTAATTCAATCTGTAAAGTTGTTTCACTGAAACAATCAGTGGTTTTCCACTCTTTCTAAGTGGAGCCATTTTCACTGATTAGAGTAGTTGAATTTCACTGCGAATCACTGGTTTTACATTGATTCGAATTTATAGTGTAATTATTTGACAAAACTTCAGAATATATGTTTGTTCAACAGCGTAATACATATTGCCAGAAGTATACTAGTAGTTTAAAAATAAGTAACCTTACACAATTGGAATTAGCTAGAAACCAGTAATTCAACATGGCATGTCAGGCCGAGAGTTAAGTGAGTTATCTATTCAAATGAAAGCATACTGCGTACATACAGTGCAGTTTCTCTGGAAAACGTATTTCAAGCACACTTCAGCAGTGAATTCAACGCATACATAGACCTTACAATGTGAACTCTAAAGGGAGGGAGCCCAGATACATGCGATGGAAAGCGTAGGGGTGGTGTAGGTAATTTTTAGGTCGACTGGGAAATTTCTCTCGCTCTCTTTCTTAGGGATACTTTCAATAGAACGTCCTGAACGCATTTTAAACACCGCGTGGCGAATGTTTCTTTCGTAAGAGTTCAATTTTTTTTTGGGTGGTACTCTGAAGCATTCTTGAAGTGTGGAAAACAGGGGTTTTTTTTACAATAAAAAGTTTACGCTGTATAACCCTTTTAACGGTATTAGTAAGCGGCGATGGCGTATAGCACCCATATTTAATATTTTTATCTTACCGTACATCTTAATTATTGAAAAAAAAAAAAAAAAAAAAAAAAAAAACCTTCAATAAACCTACCCTATTCACACAAGTTTTGCATATGAACGTAACTTAACCCAAACATATATAATGACATTACTCTTGAAGACTAATATATTTTGTTGGGGATTTTATCAACAAAGTACTTACGCAGTTGTTTTTCATTTTTCAAATGTTTGTTTTACTTCAAATATTAGTGTCCTAGCAACAACATTTTCTGATTGTACCCTTTTTGGCTACTTCCTCAGAAAATTTACTTAAGAAAACAAGACGTTTCTGATATAACTAATGAGCCTCCTTTCCTCAACATGGATGCAATAAATTTTTTAATTATTTCTTACAAGCTGAGTTGTTAGGAATGATTTGACTTCTATTTGAAAGCAATAACTTTTGTAATGAAACCATAAACTTATGCAAAAGTAGTGATACAATTAAAATACACACATGCCTTACCCAGGAGTTGAATCCAGAAAACCCGGCGTGCAATCCTGCATTACGGAGGTCGGATTCCGAGCATCAAATTAGGATTTAATCAGTCTAATTTTTCGAATGATAGGACCTGCAAACCTTAAATATTTACAGGGCCTTTATTTAAAAAATAAGTGTCTAAGCCACATAAAATATGTAAGTTTACAAGGCCTACCGTAGCGCTACTTCTGTGAAGCATTTTATGGAAATCAGTTGTTTGGTCCATAAGATATGACATAAAAAAAACATTATTTTCTTATTTGATGCTATCGTACAAATTTTCCACAAAAAGGGGCTCTATATACGACGCTTCTAATGCATACTGTCTACATACAAATTTTGGTTGAGTTTGGTTAATAAATATGTCAAACTTACCTAAATGATTTATGAATCTGCTATATTGAACATCGTAGTGTGACCCATTTAAACCATGAAAGTTTACGTGGTCTTCTGTAGTATTTATGGCGTACACAATTTGGTAACATTTGGTGTAACATTTGGTGGGAATCGGTATATTAGTCCCCGGAACATGACATAAACCTCCATAATTTTCATATGGCGATCTTCATAAATGGAGGACAAAAAAGTGATTTAGTAGCAATTTCGATAAGTGTACACTGCCAATATACAAATTTAACTTAAAATAGATTACATAGTTTCGTAGATATCACACCCAAAACTAAAATTATTTTATAGCCGCCATCCTGAAAATACGTTTGTTATACTTTAAAAAAAGATTAATTTATTTTTGTGGTCTAGCATAGTACATTTCCGCCAAAATTTTGAAAGAATGGGTTGATGGTTTCCCGAGACACGAGATAAAATCATTATTTTTATTGGTATGGCTATCATACAAAATGGCACAGAAATGAAGCTCTGTATAGACATATTTGATGGCTGTAATAGGTACTTCCAGTATACAAACTTAAGTTGGAATTTGTTTCGTTGATAAAATATACTGAGATTTGTATAACCATCGTTGTTGAAAACAAGTGTCTGAACTACATAAAACATACAAGTTTACACCACATACTGCAGTACTATTTGCTTGCCAAATTCGGAAGGGATCTGTATATTGTTTCCAGAGATATGACAAAAAATGTATTTGCTCGCATGGCGCTATCTTAAAAAAATGGCGGACAACAGATGCTGTATGTACATATCTACTGCCAGCATACAATGTTTAGTTGAAACTGATAACATGGTTTCGACGATGTAGCATTCTAAGCTAAAAATCGCTTCATGACCATCATTTAAAAAATAAATGTCCGACATGCTTGAAACATAGGCCTACTTGCTTGCCAAGTTTGGCATGAATTGGTCTATTGTTTTCCGAGATATTACATAAAAATGTTATTTATTGACACGGCACTATCTTACGAAATAACAAAAAAGATGCTCCATGTACATTAGTTGATACTTGTAATGTCTACAGACAGCATACAAAGTTATGTTGAAATGGATTTCATAGTTTTGACGGTATATGATTTTAAGCTTAAATGGCTATACGGCCACAATTTTGAAAATAAGTTTCTGACATCCTTAACATATAATTCAACATAATATGTATCAGTACTACGTGTGTACCAAATTTGGTGGCAATCGGTTGGTTATTTACCGAGTTATGATATATTAACTTTATTTATTCGTATGGCGCTATCTTCCAAAATGGGCGACAAAAGTATTTATTTGATACAGATAATAGATACAGTCAGTATATAAAATTTGGTCGAAATAGTTAAATGGTATGGGAGATATGCCAAATAAACTTAAAACACTTGCATGGGCGCCAGTTTGAAGGTAAGCAAGTAATAAAGTTAAATCACTTGCATTTACGTAGCCTACCATCTTCATTTTATAAATTTATGCTATCTTACAAAATGGCTGACCAACAACAATATTCATATCAAAATTTAATGCTTACAGAATACTCTGCGGGGATACAAAATTTGGTTTAAAGCGGTCGAATGGTTCCTGAGTTATGACATATCATCCGAAATATTAAAGTGGCCGCCATGAAGAAGGTAATAAGTGCCCGGCGAGGTCGAAAACTACAAAAGTCAGGCGTGCGTACCAAGTTAGGTGAAATTCAGTGTACGCGTTCAAAAATTGAAAAGGGGGACACACACACACAAGCACAGACACACAGACAGGAAAATGATCCGATGAGCCTTTCTTCCCTTCGGGAAGTAGGCCTGGAAGGGCCATGTATTTCCTTAATGAAAAGGCGAACTCAGAAACCGCATCGTGATCTGTTAAGTTCTTTCGTGAACTACTGTATAAGAATTCCCCATTTCGTTTAGTAATTACAAGTTATAATTTTCAAGACAGTTGTTAATTAAACCATACCTAAGACTTGTACTGTGTTCGTTCGACACACATTCCAAGTATGAGTTTATGCATTTAAAAACTTTTCACAGCAATTTCGATATAATTTTTTTTTTTAAATATAAACCCTGAAAATACATCACGGGGTAGAAGAAATATAATAATGTAGTTACCCATAAACATTTTGGTATCGATAACAAAAAGGCTGCTAATTCTGTGATAAGTATTAGACAGTTAGGTTAATACTTATTTTTTCAATATAACAAATTAGAAGGATATTTTAAAGTAACAACTTTTGTAAAGCCACACAAATTATTTCTCAATGCGGGAAAACGTTAGTAAATTTATACACCTAAAGTAATATTTTTGGTTAATAGCTTCTATAGTCTTTCGACTGAATGGAATATTTATTTTGATGAAAATTGCACTTAAAATATAATAGCTACATGTAAAACTTGTATTTAAAGAAATAATAGTAAACTGACAGGTGGTGTCTCTTGTCTATCGCTGTTTCTCTGGGAATGGAGGGATGAAAGTACGCACTGGACCGTAAGAACAATTAAATTTGGATCACTACACCACTAGGAAACATGGCCCAGAGTCAGGTGGGCTAGAGAGACGTAAAAGAATTTCAATCACAGACCAAGTTCTTTCATTCTGGCATAACTCAATGGAACGCCAAGATTGTGGTATTCACATAACCTAACACACAATTCTAATTTAACTTTTTAAGTCACGGAACTACTTTCCCTCTGTCCTTACTAACTTTACTGGGCGCATGACAGGCAGTGGGTTCGTTAAAATACGTGCAAGTAGAGGCAGTGACATTTTCGAAGGAAAATTTCAAAAGTGCTCACTTTACCGTGAACAGCCTTTAGACGCATAACACTGTACAGCAAACGTCTCGAGTCTAAGCTTGTTTCGGTTATCAGCAACCAATCGTGCTAACGTGCACTCACCAATTATTAGAATGTTATTTCCTAGTTCAGCATTATATTTTGTGGAACTTTATTATTACAGAAGGTTTTTTTTTTTTTTTTTTTTTTTTTTACTGACTTCAAAATTTCGCAAAACATGAAAAACCTAAACATTGTTTTGCCCTTGTTTGTAATGTTATTCAGAAAGGGAAATATGAGGCAAGTGTTTTATCGACCCACGATTTCTTCAATTACTAAAACTCCCTGGATTGTAAAAGCTGCCACTAAAAATAAATTATTAAAAAGTAATTTTAAACCATATGTGTTTAGTGTCTGGTTTTGTGTGCTCAAAATATTTATGGACTGTGAAGGGAGAAAAAAACTCTGCCACGCCGCACAACACGTAAGTGAATTATTACACTGGATGCATAAATCTATAAAATGTATACAGGTGGCGAAAATGCTCCAGCGTACATTCTTAAAAATAAACTGGGACTGAATTAATTTATACCGCAAGAAGCACACCTGACAGGCTGAATGGACGAACACTGCATACATGCATAAGATTCAATGTTGATATACAATATACTAAATAAACTAGTACACAGTATGATATGTTGATATACAATATACTAAATAAACTAGTACACAGTATGATATGTTGATATACAATATACTAAATAAACTAGTACACAGTATGAAATGTTGATATACAATATACTAAATAAACTAGTACACAGTATGATATGTTGATATACAATATACTAAATAAACTAGTACACAGTATGATATGTTGATATACAATATACTAAATAAACTAGTACACAGTATGATATGTTGATATACAATATACTAAATAAACTAGTACACAGTATGATATGTTGATTTACAATATACTAAATAAACTAGTACACAGTATGATATGTTGATTTACAATATACTAAATAAACTAGTACACAGTATGATATGTTGATATACAATATACTAAATAAACTAGTACACAGTATGATATGGGCACAGAAATGAATAGGAAAGTTTGTAAGAACTTATTTGATGAGGTGGCAAATGAAATAAACAAATTATTTTACATTTCAGATGAGAGATGGAGTGCAGATGATCTCCTTTGTATACTCCATTCACAGTTACTGCTAACTTTTCTGCAGATCTGCTTAGGTTCTACTTCCAGGGTATTCCTCCGCCTCATACAAACAAAGCTTAGAATATTACACTAGAGAGGCAACGCACCGCATTCGTGCGCAATCAGAGTAACAATATTTTGCCTAAGAACTATTTCTTACTAGGCATTATCGACAGACCCATTTTCTCTCTGTCTTTATTCATATTAGTTGTGAACGAAATATTAAAATTCATAGATAAAATATAAGCAGACGTTCAATTTAACTAAAAATAAGTTACTTTTATGCCAACGCAAGTATAAAACGCTTGTAATAAATGGCTCATTTAGGGAACGACAAAACGCTTCATATCTGGGGTTTTTTTTTTCAAAGGTTTGATTTAAAAAGTGTGAAGAAACTGCGAGTAGACTATATCACCTAAGGAAACAAATTAATTTAAATATAATTATCTATTATTTTTCTATTTTGGAGATTTTTAAGGTTTTATTTATATTTGTGCTAAGAGGGTTTGAACCATTAGTATGAAAATAATCACCCGACTAAAATAGTTTTAACAGTATGCCGAAATAACCAAACTTATGAGCGGGAAGGTTGAGAACGTAGAAGGAATCGTATGATAGGCGCTGTAGCACTTACATGGGAGTTACATGTTATATTATTGCAGATAAATTATTGAAAATTTTTTTGAATACAGAGAAATTTATATTGTAACAACAAATAAATTTTGCGAATACGAAGGTATAAATTTTTACATTCTTTGTATTGCGTTGAAACTCTCCACATGGCAAGATTACCAGTTTGGACTCTATGGCCTAAAGGGGTTACTTAACCCATTAACGTAACCCAAACACAACTATTAAATGAAAAACCAAATTATTTGAAATAATCACGAAAATGCAACACAAAAAAATTATACACACTATAATAAGGACTATTGTAGTGATATGAGATTAATTAAAACCGAGTTATCAAAACAAGCAGCAAAAAACCAAGAATCTACAAAAAAAAACTAAGGTAATCCAAACTACCATAGTAAATAGTTTACTTAGACAGTGTCCACATTCTAATGAGTCCACTCCTCCCGCCATATATTGTGGTGAGGAGAATGACAATCAGCGACGTCTCCAGAAGGTCAAGAACGTATCAGGAACGTGATTGAACTGAAGAGTTACACCAACTTATACAAAGTATGTGCTAGCGGTTCAGCTAGATGCTTAAGAAACTTCTTTACTTAAGAATGACTCCAGAAGTTGTATTGTTGGCCCTCCTACAGTAGCGAACTGTGTCTGAACTATTGCAAGGAATGTTGGTGCTTGTTCAAAAAACGGTTTGTACACGCGGCGTGACGTCAGCTGCAGAATTACTTTCTACTAAGGCCCCCGTCCAAAATCGACTTGGCTTAAATAACATTACTTACAGAGCATAACAAGTGAAACAGTCCGTCCACAATCGGCGTTAACGTAAAAGGAAAATAAACCTTGTCTCACCAATCAGAATAGTCAAACGAATAGGAATTAATATTTCCAGCACAAGGTTTTTTTTACGCATAAGTTGGCAACAGCAGTTTTTATGACGTTTCACATTGTCATTGACTGGCGTTTAAATCCTTGCGTAAGACGCTCAGAGATAACCATTTTAACGCCAAGCCACTCAAATAACGCCAAGTAGTCACTCCAAATACTAGTCGAGAAAGTTGCAAACTCAAATACAGGTTTTTACGTCTTTATGCTATGCTCGTTACGTGCGCCATGTCGATTGTGGAAGGGGCCTAACTATGGTTTAAACTGGGAAACCAACCAGGCACAGTAAAATGCGAATAACAGAGTCCCTTCCAGAAGTCAAGCAGAAGCCAATGCTCAGCTGAATATCTTCAATCCACAAGCGAAGGCAGCGCCGACGTCCATCGGAGTGGAAGGCTGATTACACCATCTATAGGTCTTCAACGTGCCCAGGCCAATATTGTTTACTCTACGTCAACTCAAGAAGTTTAATGAATTAGCACCGTAGAGTTGTACTACAAACCTGATATAACTAATAAGTCTACTATCCTCAACATGGGTGTAGCAAAATTAAAAAAAAAAAAAGTCTGTAAAGCTGAGTGTGTAGGTAGGATTTTACTTCTCTTTGAAAGAAATAGCTTTAGAAATAAAACCAGAAACGTATACAAAATTAGTGAAACAAATTAAAATTACACACATACCTTATCCGGGACTTGAACCCAGAAAACCTCATCATATAAAATAGCGTGCTCCACTGCATTAAGGAGGTTGGATTCTGATCATCATCCTCGGATCTAATCAGTCTAATGTTTAGAATGATAGGTTACTAAACTAAAATATATACATAGCCGTAATTATGAAAAAAAGTGACAGAGCCACTTTAAACATGTAAAATTACATGGCCTACCGGGGAAATCGGTTGTTTTGTCCCTGAAATATGCCATAAAAATTATTTTCTTATTTGAAACTATCGTACAAAATTTACAAAAAAAAAAAAAAGAGGCTTTTAATATATAGACCCTACTGTCTACATAGAAACTATGGTTGAATATAGTTAAATTATTTAATATATTTGGCAAACTCACCTAAATTATTTTTGAAGTTGCAATTTTGAGCATCGTTGTCTGGACCAATTTAAGTCATGCAAGTTTACATGGACTTCTCTTCTGTGCCATTTATTGTGTGCACAATTTGGTGCAAATTATTTTTAATTATCCAGTGCAACATTTGGTGGGAATCGAGTGATTGTTCCTTAGGATATGGCATAAAATCTCCAAAATTTTCATATAGTGATCTTCATGAATGGAGAACAAGAGTAATGTAGTACTACATTCGGTGATTGTAAACTGCCAATATACAAAGTTAAAATACATTGCATAACTTCGTAAATATAGGACACAAAACTAAAATGATTTTATAGCCGCCATCCTGAAAATAAGTGCGTATAATTAAAAAAAAAACATATATTAATATGTTCTACGATACTAAAACTTCTACGCCAAAATTTGTAGGAATGGGTTGATTGTTTCCCGAGAGATGAGATAAAAAACTTCATTTGTTATGGGTGGGGCTATCATAAAAAACGGCAGAGACATGAGGCTCTGTATAGACATATTCGATAGTTGTATTAGGTACTGCCAGTATACAAACTAAGTGGAATTTGTTTCGTTGATGAAATGTACTGAGATTTATGTAACCACCATTTCGAAAATAAGTGCCTGAGCTACTTAATATATACTAGTTTACACCACATGCTGCAGTACTATTGGTGTTGCCAAATTTGGTAGGAGTCAGTCAATTGCTTCCCGAGATATGATATAAAAACATTATTTATTCGCTTGTCACTATCTTATACAATGGAGGACAATAATGCTTTGTGAAGGTACAGTTGATAATTGTAATATCTACTGCCAGAATACAAAGTAATGTTGAAATTGATTACATGGTTTCAATGATATATCATTCTAAGCTAAAAATGGCCATATGGCTGCCATTTTGAAAATAAGTGTCTGACATGCTTAAAAAAACACCATCAAACATAATCTCACTCAACACTCCTTGTTTACCAATTTTTTAGGAATCGTTCAATTATTTCCTGAGATATGACAAAACTTTATTTGTTCGCATGGTGCTATCTTACAAAATGGCAGACAGAAGATTCTCGGTGTAAATACAGCTGACAGTTCTAATATATACTTCTAGCATATAATGGTAAATTGAAAATAAATACATTGCTTCACGCTATAGCCTTTAAAGCTAAAATAACATAGTGTCAACTATTTTAAAAATAAAAGTCTGACGTAATTAAAACATGGAATTTTACATCATCTGCCGCAGTAATACCTGTTTGCCAAATTTGATAGAAAATGGTCAATTGTTTCCCTAGATATGAAATTAAAAAGTTATATTTATTCGCATGGTGCTATTTTCCAAAGTGGTTGACCAACAACAAGACCCATCTCAAAATCGAATGCTTACATAATGTTCTGCCAGCATACTAAATTTAGTTTAAATCTGTTGAATGGTTCACGAGATATGGCCCATTACCCCAAATATTAAAATGACCTTACTAAGTACTATATGTGTACAAAGTTTGGTGAAATTCGGTTTACGCGTTCAAATAATTTATGGGGGGGGGGGTGACGGGGCACACGCTCAGACATATAAACAGACACACAGCATATCCGAACTCGCAAATACACACATACACAGCCAGACGCACAGCCAGGAAAGTGATATCATGGTGATGGTAGGCTAACAAGAAGTTACCGATATAAGTAATCAACCTACTTTCCTTCACATTGATGCAAACAATTTTTGATGAAGTTCTGAAAATCTTAGGCGGTTGGTAGGTCTTCAAAACCTATTGTCATATATCATTAGGGATGGATCAAGAAACATACAAAAACACTAGTGATACAGCAACAGATACACACGTGCTTTACGGGGACTCGGACCCAGGACTCCTCGAACGCTAAGCTAACATGCAACAATTACAGAAGTAACATTAGAATCATCAATTTCGGTTGTAATCATTTTAATGTTTTGGTAAACAGGATTTGCTAACCTGAAATATTTACAGGTCCGGCATTTTGAAAACAAGCATTGTAAAGTCACTAAAATCATATAAGTTTAGACCTGCGTGGCCTACTGTAACTCTACGTGTGTACAAAATTTGGTAGGAATCAGTTGATTGTTTCCCTAGACATAAAATAAATACATTAATTTTCGATGTTGCGCTATCTTACACAATGGCGGATAAAAGAGACTGGAGACACTGTTGATTTCTGTAATAGATTACGCAAACGTACAAAACTAAGCTGGAATTGATTACTAGATTTTTTATACATAGAATGATAAGCTAAATTATTTATATATTTCATTTTAAAAACAAGTTCCTGAATCTCGTAAAACATATTACTTTATACGGCCTGCTATAGTTCCGCTTGTTTGCCAAATTTGGAAGGAATCGTATAATTGTTTCCCGAGATATTACGAAATAACATTATTTTCTTCATCTGATGATATAATACAAAAAGGTGAATAAAAGATGCTCAGTTTAGTAATACTTCATCGCTGTGATAGATATCGCGGGACTGGAAAGTAATGTTCAAATTTGTTACATAGTTGCATATATATAGCATAATAAGCTAAAATGTTTATATGAAAGCTATTTTAAAAATAAGTGTCTGACATTCTTGAAACATATAGTATTATTATTTTATTGTTTGTCAAATTTGGGTGGAATCAGTTGTTTCCCAAATTATTACATAAATATATTTTTTCACGTGGTGCTATTTTAGCAAAGGGTGACTAAAAGACAAAAACATGTACAGTACACAAATTTGGTGGTTGTAGTAAATACTGCCAGTATACACAGTTAAGCTGAAATCTGTTTAATGGTTTTTGTAAATAAAGCGCAATAAAAATGTTTACATGGCCACTATTTTGAAAATAAGCCAAATCATTTAAGACACATGATTCTACATGTCCTGCCATAGTACTACTTGTTTGCCAAATTTGGCAGGATTGTTTTTCTTACATATGGTATAAAGATATTCTACATGTCCTGCCATAGTAATACTTGTTTGCCAAATTTGGCAGGAATAGATTGATTGTTTTTCTTACATATGGTATAAAGATATTCTACATGTCCTGCCATAGTACTACTTGTTTGCCAAATTTGGCAGGAATAGATTGATTGTTTTTCTTACATATGGTATAAAGATATTCTACATGTCCTGCCATAGTAATACTTGTTTGCCAAATTTGGCAGGAATAGATTGATTGTTTTTCTTACATATGGTATAAAGATATTTTTAATATGCTATCTTTAAAAAATGGCGTACAAAGAGGCTATGTATTTGCGTATTTGATGCTTATAGTAGATACTTTTAGAATACCAAGTTTGGTCGATACTACTCTAACGATATGGTAGTTAAAACAAAATACCCTAAAATATTTATATTGCCGCTATTTTGAAAATAAGTGCCTTAACCATTTAAATACAGCGGGTTTAAACGGCATAGCATAGCATTACCTACGTGTCAAATTTGGGCAGAATCATTTCAGTAGTTCCCAAGATAGTATGACTTCAAAGCTTCATTTTCTCATTTAGTGCTATCTTCCAAAAAAGCAAACCAATAGCTATATACATTTCTAAGTTCAATGCTTGCTTGAAGCACTGACAAATTCCAAATTTGGTTTGAATAAGTTGAATGGTTGCTGAGGTATGACATAAGGTAAGTGACACCTGGTGATGTGGAAAACGAAATAAGTCGGGGTTTCCATATTATTTTCTATGTATGTCCCGAGTTTGGTGAAATTCGATTCACGGATTCAAAACCTTTTACGGTGGACACACAAAAACACACAAAACAAGATAGTGATCTCGTAAGCGTGTCTTTCCCCTGGAAAGTAGGGTACACAAAAACTTACATATATAAGTAATAAGCCTGCTTTCCTCTACAAGAATGCAAATAGATCTTAATGAAGTTCTTAAAAGCCTAGGTGGTAGATAGGCCTTGACATCTCGCTGACAGCAATATCATTAGAGGTGGAAACAGAAATATATACAAGAGTACACTGAAAAAAATAATGGGAAAATTACGTGAAAAAGTGTAAGGTAATATTCGCAAACTTGTTGGGTAAGGTAAAATTACCGCACTCTGGAGTAAAATTCACGTACGGGGTAATGGAAATTCCCATACATGGGTGGGAAAATTACCCGACGACTGGTGCATCTCTTCAGCATTCTTAACAGGTAAGTGGGGGGACTGGCGGAAGAAACAATCGTTTAACACGCTGATATTCACCAATACTGTTACGCTATCGTCGTGGTGTGTTGGCTAGCGCATCAGCCTATCGAGATAAAAGACCATGGTTCGCGCCCACCCACTAGCAAGTGTCGAGGATTCTAGTGTTGAGGTTTCGGTTTCTATTCGTCATAGAGGATATGGGTAATAAAAAAATTAACAGTGCTAATACTCCGGAATATTTTTATATTGAATTTTATTATAGAATATAGTTAATTTTCCCTTACTTGTATGGGGACCCCACTCCCCTCCTTTTGCCAGGTACTTTTCCCGTACAGTTAGGGAAAAGTACTTTACTTGTTATGTAAATTTACTCTACATTTAAGAGGTAATTTTACCTTACACGTAGAGGTGATCAGCTTCCCTTGCATGTTAGGGAATTTTACCTCTAATTTTTTTACAATGTAGTGAGACACAAATACACGTGCCTTACCCGGGACTCGAACCCATAAAACCTAATACCATAAGCTAGAGTGCAATCATCTGCACCTCGGAGGTAGGATTCGGGGCATCAACTTCGGATGTAATCAGTATAATGGAAGAAAGAGAGAGAGAGAGAGAGAGGGGGGGGGGGGAGGGAAGAAAGATTTGGGTGGCTCGTAACATCAAGGTCTTGAGAGTCGATGAGAGTGAAGCGAGGTGAGTATATAGTTGCGCCGCAATGAAAGGGCGGAGAAACAGGAGACCCCCCGAGAAAATCCGCCGACCAGTGGCATTGTCCGGCACGATTTATACGTGCGAAAATCCGGGAGCGACCCGCCGGGAATTGAACCTGATCCGCCTTAGTGGGAAGCGAGTAGTCTGATAACTGCAACACCGCGGCCTCTAATCAGTCTAATGTTTCGGTAGATAGAGTTTACTTACCTGAAATATGTACAGTGCCGTCATTAAAAAAAATAAGTGCCTGAGCCACTTTAACCATGTAACTTTACATGTTCTTCTGTGGTGCTACTTATATAAAGAATTTGGGGGAAATATATTTGATTGGTTCCCGAGATACGACATAAAACTTTTATTTTTCCGTTTGGCGCTATTGTACAAAAAGGCCTTAAAAAGATGCTCTATACGATGCTCCTAATAGAAACTTTTAAAATACAATGTTTGGCTGAATTTGGTTAAATGTTTTAAATAATATGCAAACTAATATAAATTATTTAATTGCTGCCACTTTGAAAGTCAGTTACTTATATCATGCAAGTTTACATGGAATTCTGTAGCACTACTAGTGTGAGAAATTTGGTGGGAATTAAGCAAATGGTTCGAGAAACGTGGCAAATTTGTTTCTTTTATCACGTGACACGATCTTTAAAAAAAAAAAAAAACAAAAGTGGGTGTCTGTATCCATAATTTATACTTTTAATGAAAACTGTTGGCATACTAATTATGATTGAATTCTGTTGAGACATGGTTTCATAGATATAGCATACTATGCTAAAAATGTTACATTGACACTATTTTGAAATAAAATGCATGGGTACCTTAAATCATATTAGTTTACACGGTCTCCCCTTGTACTACAAACTTACCAAATTATTTGTAATCGGGTGAATATTTCCCGATATATTACATGAGAAATTCATTTCTTCGTGTGATGGTAGCTTACAGAACGACGCACAAAAGAAGCTCTGTATAGGAATATTTGGTGGATGTAATAGGTACTGTCAGCATACAAACCAAAGTTGAAATTGGTTCCATGGTTTCGTATATATTGCACACTGAGCTTATATGTTTGCATCGACGCCATTTTGAGAATAAGTGTCTGACCCTTACAAATGTACTTTTGTATGGCATACAATAGAATCACTTGTTTGCCAAATTTGGTATCAACCGGTTGATTGTTTCTCGAGATATTACATAAAAACTTGAATTTCTCACGTGGCGCTATCTCATAAAATAAACTACAAAAGTTGCTTCATATTTTATGGCTGTAATAGACACTGCTGGCTCACAAAGTTAAGTTGAAATCTGTGACACATTTTCGTAGAGCTAGCATACTAAGCTTAAATGCTTACATGGTCGCCATTTTAAAAATAATTACCTGAACCACTTAAAACATATAGGGCATGACATATCATAGTAATACTCGTATGCTAAATGTTTTAGGAATAGTTTGATTATTTTACAAACTATTACACAGACCGGTTAGTGATAGTTTCCCAAGCATGCAAAACGTTCACTGGATCAAAAAACACGATTGATTCAAGTTTAGTGCACACCTATCGATATACTACACGATCATACAACATTTGGTCATATAAAATAATGCATGGCCGAATGGGTTAGTAAGTCAGTTTCGAGTTGTGGAAGTTTCTAGAACCCCCGTTTACGACGGGTTAGTGCTAGTATCCCAAGCAAACACGTTAACTGGTTGCAAGAAATATGCGCGATGCAAGTACAGTGCACACCAAAATATTACAGAATTTAAACGCTTTAGCTTATGAAATAATACATGACCGAATATGTTGATGATTCAGGGAAGGGCTGTGAGAGTTTCTGCAACCCTCGATTACAAAGGGTTAGAGCTATTATTTCAAGCACGCAACAAGTTCACGATCATTGTATCAAGAAACACGCTTAACACAAGTATAATGCACACCCACCCAATTACTATAGGCTGTTCATGGCAAAATGAGCACTTTTGAAAGCCCTGCTTAGGATCTACTTGTATGCACGTTGTGTATTCTTCTGTCTTATGTAAAATTAACATTGTCATGGGCCTCATCACTTTATTCATGCGTCGGTCAAGTGAAACGGGGAAATTATTAGAAAAGTAAACATTTTACAAATCTGGTGTTTTTTACATACTGAGACGCTAAAAACAAAACCGAAAGGGTAAGAAATAATTTAAATTATCACAAATGGTTACCTAACACTTTTTATTTGACGGTAACATACGGGACAATTTTCCATCCATCGTTACCAACTTTACCGGGCGCATGTCACTCAGTGCGCCCGTTAAAAATGTATGCAGGCAGGTACAGTGACATTTTTCTAAAGTTGATTTCAAAAGTGCTCACTTTATCGCTAACAGGCTTTACCACATGATTTGAAACCTTGGGGCCCATAAAATAATGCAGGACCGAACGGGTCGACGAGTCAGCGGCGGGATATAAAAGTCTGTTCTATCTTTACCTAATTTACGAATAGTTAGCACTAGTATCTGAAGCGCTCAAGACGTTCGCTGGCTGCAAGAAAAATTCTTGATACAAGCACAGCGCTCACCGAAATATTACATAGTTGTGACACGTGAGCTTGTATCGTAATGCATTATCGAAAGCGTTGACGAGCCAATGGGCTGAGTGCGAGCGGTTGGAATGCAGGGAGGTGATTTCTACGCAGGTGACGTCAAAACCCAAGTGGGTTCCACGCAAATTCTTCACGAGTGAACAAGTTCCTGTCCACCGGCTGAAGGGTCAAAACATCTTGGATTAAATTTTTTTATAACCAGAGATTTCCATGTCATAGGGAACATTGAAGAGTTATTTCGTAATACAATTTATTTTTCTCACTTGATTCGTTTCCCTTATGTAACCGTAATAGGCTGTTCTGTCGTTATAATATATTCGCAGTTTTTTCGAACTTTTTGAATTAAATATTTGAAAAAATAACACCCTATGTATGATGTGTTTGTTTGTTTCCTAAATACGTTATGTTACCAGAAACGTTTTATACATTCGTTAACATAAAAGTACCTTACTTTTCCTTAAATAAAAATGTCACCTATATTTTATTTATAAACTATAGTATTTAAATTATAAATAATCTGAATAAAAACAGAGGGAAGGTAGGTATGTTGGTAATGCCTAGTAACAAATAGTTCTTAAGTAAAATATTATTAAGCTGTGTGCGGACGAATGCGGTGCACTGTACCATTTGCCTAATTTTCTAGACTCGGTCAAGCTTTGTTTGCATGAAGCGGAGGAATAAACCTGAAGTAGAACTTTTGCAGGGCTTCAGAGAAGTTAGAATTAACCGAGAATGTACTGTATGTAATAATTTATGTCCCATGTAGGGAAATGGGATTAGTCCAAACTATACAAACTCCAAAAAATATAGTCGTTTATGTCATTTACAACTTTGATGTTTAATGTCTGGCCATGAAGTTTGATTATGAGGTTTTGTAACACAATCCAAGACGTAAGCGAAACTACCCCGTAATAGTGGTTATTGATTCCTGCTACGTACACCGAAAAATGTACAGTTGTCAACAAGCAGCAGTTTACCTTGAAACAGCTCAATATCCGTTACTGTAGAGATTTCACTGGTTACTGAACAGGTCTATTTAACAGTCCATCCTACTCATAAGAAGTGATTTGTGTAGGCTGCGATTTTATGGTTATAAGCGATTCCAAGCAAAAGTACAATTTTTCAGGTGAACGAGGTATCTTAAAAACGTCTTCGTGTTCCTGAAGGAGGTAGAGTGTTTAATTTTAATATGTCACATACAACCTCGCTTCTATTTTGTTCTGCAACTCGTAAATCACGATAAAACCCATTTATTCATTTAACAGACTTGTTTTTCGTAAGGATAATCCTTGTACGCAATAGTTAACTTATTTATATAATAATTGACATAATTAAAGGCTAATTAGCATTTATCCACCTTAACTGCGGCCAATAAGTGAGTGAATGAAGATATTTGGGCGGCTCTTAACATCAAGGTTTTGAGAGCCGATGAGGGTGAAGTGAGGTGGGAATGGGGTAACGCCGGAATGGAAGGGCGGGGAAAACGGGAGATCTCCGAGAAAGCCCGCCGACCAGCGGCATCGTCCACCACGATTCCCAATTGCGCGAATCCGGAAGCAACCTAGCCGGGGATCGAACCCGGTTCGCCTCGGTGTAAGGCGAGAAATCTAACCAGCACATAATTTCTTACAGTTTTGCTTGATGCGTACAGTACATTAGAGTTCTCTGGTTTAAAAACAAGTTACATAATATTGAGTGTTATATGAATTATTCAGTTGTATTAACTTAGTTTTCATAAATGAAAACGTTTATGTCAAGTATTTAGATGACTCAAAAGCGTGCACATGTATTTGTATGTTGAGAAAATGCAAATAACTATAGACTTTTCACGGTAAAATGAGCACTTTTGAAAGCCCTGCTTAAGATCTACTTGTATACACGTTGTGTATCCTTCCGCCTTATCTAAGATTAACATTTCCATGAGCCTCATCACTTTATTCATGCGTCGGTCAAGTGAAACTGTGAAATTATTAGAAAAGTAAATATTAACAAATCTGCTCCTTTTTACACTTCGAAAAAAAAAAAAAAAAAAAAAAAAAAACGAAATAAATAGTGCAAGTTATCAGAAATGATTGCCTAACACTTTTTTATTTGACGTTAAGATACGGAACTACTTCTCATCTATTGTTACCAACTTTACTAGGCGCTTGTCACTCAGTATGCCCGTTAAAACATGCAGGTAGGAGCAGTGACTTTTCTCTAAGGTTAATTTCAAAAGTGCTCACTTTATCGTGATCGGCCTTTAGCTGATTACATTCCGAACAGAAAATACGACATCGCAAACTTTATCAAGGCAGTTTAATTTTATTTGTTTTGCACCCTGGCTGCATCCGTCACGTTTGTAACTTGTAACTTTGTAATGTTTGTAACATGTAATCAAGCGCTGCCAACGTAAAACAGCATGCTGTCGTGACCATGATAAATAAGAGACATATAAGGTTATTTGAGCACCCTTGCCTATGACCTCGAATTTTTCAAGTGGCTTTCATTTCGCTGTAATTTAAGTTTCCAAATGGCAACTAACAATCCTTACTATGGAATTAGCAAGATATTTCCAACAACTTCAAAGTCCTGGGAAATCTGTAGAGCACGCCAGCAGAAACCCCGGGAAGCTAATACATCTGCAAATGGTCAAGTTCTCTTTGATTTAGCGAATCAGTGTATCATAATAATATTTTTTTTAAATATTTGCACACAATGTTTGTAATTTAAATTTGTACCAAAAGTGTGAGTAAATGAATAAGGATTTCAGAAAATGGCGTGCATTTACAGCAAATATGTTTTACTGTGTGTTTAAATGTTTGGCAAGTTTGGCGGAAGCAATAAATCTACATCTTCCCCACAGTTATACTTTTATTTTACGATGATGTACTGTAAAATATTGGTTTGATTTTATACAAAAAAAACTTTGGCTATCCTGTTGTAACAAACAAATAGTTTGTAGGACTGCAAATATTGTTCTTGTAAAAAAAAAAAGATACATATTTTTAACTTGAAACTCAACTTACAAGATCGGGAAGTGGAAATCTTAACCTTTATAATATCAGAAATTTTTGTTACTCAATCACGTAATAAAGGCTCGACGGAATTTGATGAAATTTGGTACACGGGTAGATTATATTCTGGATTAACACATATGGTACTTTTCATCCCGGAAAAAAACGAACAGTTTCTCAGGGAATATATATGTATGTATGTATGTATATATATATATATATATATATATATATATATATATATATATATATATAATATATAAAATATACCACCAGCCATTTGAGCAGGTGCTGGTTTGGTGGTCTGTTCTGTATTTTTGCACGCGGAAGGAGCCGCGGCTAACAGCTAGTAAATTCATAAAAGAGACTTGGAAAATATAACTTTCATGTATGTTTACGAAAAGAAAGTAGACCTTACAGCTTGTCAGCACCGATCGTAATGATATACAATAAATAAATAAGTTTAAGAGCTGTTCACGTTTTGTTTACAACTAAGGTTAATGATTTAGATAATTATTGAACTTCAGAAAGTCATCCAAAGTCTGCACGCAAATTAAATATTGCACTTATTGTAATTTTATAATTCCGTCGGAACGAAGGTATTGGCATTATATACAAACAAAATGTTATTAGACTATAGCGTATTCGGTTGGTTACAGAATTTATTCAACAGGGGAAATACACATATCCATATGATGACACAAGTCACGCTTTCCTACGGAAGTAAGGTAAAATGCAACAAAGTTTTCCACACATGAAAGAACGTTATAGTGAAGCAATACAACTTACTCCAAAATTCAACTGTTATAACTATTTAATAGCACGTCATTCGTAAACGCATTCGCTAGTTTCATTTGAAATACTTATCATAGAATGTATAGTACCTATTTTGTAATTTTTAACACGTGATTAAAAGTAATTCCTGGTAAATACCAAAATTATTTTATAGATTTATTAGCAATACGGCTTTTGTAACTTCGACAAAGGAAAAATATTACAAGGGATATCATAGCATTTTACAAAAGTCTGTAAAAGTACAAAGAAATTGCCAGTAAAATTTACAAAAATATTTTCTTGTCTGGTTGCCACGTTTTCAAACCAAGCGACAAAATATTTTTGTTTCCCAACCTCACTTTACCAACCCCTGTTCTCGTTTTGAAACCAGACTACTTCCATTTCGCGTTGCGAGATCTGGAGCTAATAATGCTACACAAGCCCTCTATTCCAAGATGAGTCCTCTTGTACTTCTACACATTCATCATAAGATAGGCTCCAGGAGGGTTTTCTCTCAGAGGGGAAGCATCTGGCTTCACCACCCCCCTCCCCCCATCACTCTTTTCTCTCCCCGCAACTGCTACTTCTTTTCATAATATCTGAATTTTCGGTTGAATCGTTCCGTGCATGAGTACAATGAGGAGGTATCCCCTCCCCTTCCCCTACTCTCGGCTCGCAGTCTGCCCGGGCGCAGAATTAATGAGCAGACGAGGAGAAGCTTTTTAATATTATTTTTGCAGTGAATGCGAAGCTACGTAGAGGAGGAAGTGTTCGCCATTGAGAGAGAGAGAGAGAGAGAGAGAGAGAGAGAGAGAGAGCGAGAGAAAACTGGAAGAGTGGTAGGACTGAAATTATGGAGGTAGGGGGTGGGTTCCAGGAAAGGAAAGGGTGACCTGGAAGTCAACCTCCGGTTCGTGTCCTCCGTGGCGAAACACACGTCGCTGCGATCGTACGCGAAGACGCGCGTGCAGCAGCGACTACCTCCCACCCCTCCAGAGGCCCAACTTGGACTCGTCCCCACCTTGCGCGGCGTCCCCGCGTCGATGACTGCTCGTGCGGGTCTCTCCCTCGCCTGACGAAGTCGTAGCCGCCAACGTCGGAGAACCGGGCTCGCGTTTTAACTTCTCATCCAATTAGGATAATTCCCACCCCTTCGCCGCTCCTCTCAACTACCCCCCCGCAAACACCCTTATCGACGCCCACGGACTCATTTAAGGAGAATGGAACAACGCGGGAGGAGCCGCCGTGAGCTGCGCAAAAACAACAGCAAAAAAATTATAAAATAAAAAACAAGGGCGACAAATGTACGCGAGTTTGAAAACAGTTTGTATCGGATTTCGCTGTGTAAATATTCGCACCGGTTATGAATGACTTCGCGGAAGTGGAAATTTGCGTTCAATTTAAATTTAAAAGTACTTATTCAAAAATATGGTTTTTGTGTTTAACAATAAAATAAATAAAATAAGCTCTCTTTTTTTTTTATACTTCTCATGTTTTTTTTTTGCGTGAAAAATCAAATAAAAGTAATTTGGAAGACGTCTCTTTTGTTAGTAAGATTGCGCGGTACTCGCTTAAAATCATCACGGCCTGCATATGCTGAGGAAATACTACATTCTATGAACTTTAAAAGCTGCAACTAAAATCTGAAGTAGTAAAAACGACTCTAAATGCTGTTATCGATAAATTGAGCACTTTTTAAATCAACATTAGTACAAAGTCACCGCTCCTACCTGCAGCATAATATTTAAACGGGCACACTGAGTAATATATGGCCAGTAACTTTGGTAACTATGGGTGGAAAATAGTTCCATATCTTAACGTCGAATAAAAAGTGTTAGGTGACCATTTGCGATTAATTAAATTATTTATTTCGTTATCTGTTTTTATGCATCGGCGTATAAAAATGAGGAAATGTATAAAATGTTTACTTTTCAAACAATTTCACAGTTTCGCTTGACTGACGCATGAATAAAGTGATGAAGCCCTGGTAATGTTAATTTTACGTATGGCGGAAGAATACACTACGTGCACACAAGTAGATCTTAAGCAGGGCTTTCCAAAGTGCTCATTTTACCTTGAACATCGCCTATAATCGTAAACATTTAACCAGTCGCCGAAAGGCGAGAGACTTAAAGGCGCTAAGTACGTTGCTTCAGGTATTTAGTGTCACTGTTCTTGCTTATTTACATAGGATTGGACTACTTTAAGCCACCGATATTTCGCCTCTTTGGCCATATTAAAGTTATTTCTACTCATGCTAGGAACAAGACGAGATTTATACTGGGAGAGTATGAAACAGGGAACGTTTCTGAAGTTAGGAGCGGAGTGTTCCAAAGGGCAACTTTTTATTAAAATTTTGCTACGTGAATAATAAAAGAGAAATATTTCACGTAGTTACGAAGATATCTTATATTTCATTTACGATTATTGCAATTATCCTTTTTAACGTAAAAGATAGAGAAAATCTGGTACCCATATGACACTAGCGCTTACTTAGTGGCGAAAATTTTCCCTTTGCTAAACTTTTAACACTGATCTTCCAAACTTGTACCAGAAGTAACATAAAGCCCCAGTTCACAGTCAAATTTTCGTATTCAACTATATTTGACGATAAATTTTGAATATAAAATACGGCCATCCAAGTTTTCCTTTCAACAAATTTTATCCAATAATCTTGAATGTGTTTGAAAAAATGTGTCACACTGCAATTTTTTTTTTTTTTTTTTTTTTTTTTTTTTTTTACTGGGAGGATCTAATTAGAATTACCATTTAAGAATTATTTCCATAGTCAGATATTGCTTTTGTTTTTCTATGCAGTCCATTACACGAAGAAATGTAAGGAATGTTGTAATTTATTTTCGCTTCTTTACTCAATTAAAATTTATTTATCAGATATGTTTCCTGCGCAATGAAATGCAATGCCTTCGAGTACGTAATATTACGTGCAAATATTCACTTATAATATCATTCATGCTCATACAGCTTCTACGTAAATAATTATCTTCATTACTTATTTTGTTTGTTCGTTAATTTAAAGTTTCTTGACGTCCATTTTTTTCGTGCACGATTGTGATTAGCTGAGACCGCCAAACGTTAAATGAATTTTAGAACCTGTCCAATCTTCAAATGTTTGATGGAAGCTGAAGTCATCCAAATTTCTCAGACAAATTAGACGGCGTTTATGACGTTTCAATGACGTCATAACTGTCCAACTTTATTTGACCAAACTTATTGGAAGCAGTTTTGACGGAAAAATTTGACAGTGTGACAGGAGTGTTACCCACATATGAAGCTGGTCGTAGAGTGTGCATGCTTACTGCATAGTAACTAACCACCAGGTCTTAACCGTAGATCAAAGATAAGAACGGAGATTTTTGTTTGATGAGTATGATTCTAACATTGGCTCGTTCATCGCTAATACAAATGTCAAAGTCACATATTTATCACCTATAAACGTGCTTGTTTACGTTTGAATTTTGTGAAGGTCCATTCTTTTGTAGGAATGGAGAAATAATAAATAGCTGATAAGTCAAGTAATGCCCTACCAGAATATCGCACTATGAAGTTAGTAAAAGAGGCTTTCTTTTATATTTGGGAATGTCACAGTTATTGTGTTGTTTACACATAGGTTAGGTTAGGTTATCTTAGGTTAAGTTAGTTTTAATCAGTTTAGTTAGGTAGGCCTAACCTTAATCAGTTTAGTTAGGTAGGCCTAACCTTAATCAGTGCAGGTGGGCTTAGGTGACTTCAATCACCAAATAACATTTGACACTACAGATTGAGCAAATGAATGGGACACAAAATCACTTATAATATTGATTTATTTTTTATATTAATCACATTATTGGACTGGTAAGGCAGTTCTGCGGTAGAGGGCGATTCTCTTGGAAAACAATGTCCTATGTATGTACATTTAGAACTAATCTAACTCTAAATTTGTAGTTTTAACGTAGTTTAGCCTAAACCAAATGCACTACACCAAACACGTTTATTATCATAAAAAAGTCTCCATTCAGTAGAGACTCTAAAAGGGCACAATGCTTCCCATAGTTAATTTTAGGAACAAGCCATTGCTGTGAAGTTAGCATAGGGGAAATGTGGTTATTGTCATATTTACAACTGTGGTTTGCAAGACACCGAATGCAGATAGAGGTTCGTGACATTTCCAAACGAGTGCCAATATCTTGAAAACGAAACCACTTTTAGTTTTCAAACATTTATCAAATTGTGATTTTCTGATATGGTATGATCTGACCAACGAGCTGTTCACAATAAAGTGAGCACTTTTGAAATCATCAACCTTGGAAAAATGCCACTGCCCTTGCCTGCGTTTATTTCAACGGGCGCCCTGTGTGACATGCTCCAAGTAAATGATGACGATTGGAGGGGAGAGTAGTTCCATACATTAACGTTGAACGAAAAGTGTTCGGTAACCAGTGATCACCACTTCAATTGCTTCTCTCGCTTTCTGAATTTTTTGATGCATCGGAGTGTTAAAATGATCAGATTTGTAAAATATTTACTTTTCTAATACTTTCACCGTTTCACTTGACCGACACATGAATAGAGGGATGAGGCCCTTGGCAATCTCGATTTTACATAAGGCGTAAGAATACACAACGTGCATACAAGTAGATCTTAAGCAGGGCTTTCGAAATTGCTAATTTTTCCATGAACAGACTATATATATTAAATACGAAACATTCTGTAGGTACTCTAGTTGCGCTAAAACTATGTTAGAGGAATTGTACACACATCTCAAAGCACTTACTTATGTAGAGTGTTCAGACATCAAATCATATACACGAGGTTTTTTTTTGGTATTTGAAAGTGCCGCTGGCTTAAAAAGCATTTCGATGTTGGAACACGGAAAGTGACTTGACTACATCACATCTCGCATGCGCAATGCGCCTTATTTTCAATGCGCTGTCCCAAAAATAAACTGTTTTTTTCGCCTCTAGAAATGCCCAAACCGCGTGGTTTAGACTCTTAGCTCAGTGTTAGCGAAAATATGTGGTTTGAAATTCCTGTAACTATGTTTCAGTTCTAATCGGACATATGCAAGTAACGCAAAAAAAAAAAACGCCATTGTAAGAACTAGTAATTTTGACAGTACCTAATGTACGAGAATCGCGAGCTATTGTTGGTGACATATGCAGAGGGTAAAAAATCAACCTACTTAATCTTTAATCTACGAGGTCTGCTGTCAGGAGCAGGAGATGTAAAATAATGGGATTCACAGACACGCTGTCACTAATTCAAACCCTCTGACTCAGACTTAAAACTTTAGTCATACTGAACGTTGATATACTGAATCTTTTAATATGCAGTGCAAATCCGTCCCTGCTTGACCGGATATCTACACATTCGCAACATCTCGCAAAACAAAAATTAATTACACCTTCTTGTACGTACAATCTGCCTTGAAGTGAAATATTATCATTTGACTGGCCACCGAATATGATATTTAATAGCATGCAAAACTTGTATACCACTATGGCCATAAAGTGACGGTCGTTTACTGCTGTATTTCTTGTACGAGTCCAATACATACAAGAAGTGAAGTTTTCATCTAAGCAATTGAAAAGGAAGTTTTATGACCGTATATACATTTATTTGTGTTATTAACACATTAGCCTACTAACTTAATCATTAGTTTTCCACCGCAGGTGTTGCAAGAGAGTAGATTTTTGGTTGGAGAAGTAGGCCTTCTTACGAATTCATTGTAACAACCTACATGATGGAACATATGAAAATAATTTATTATGGTTTGCGGCACCAGCAGGAACCAATAATAAAATTGTTGTGTGTTATCAGCAGCCAATGGCATTAGCCAGGAAAAAACAACGCTGTTTGTACTGTTGCTGACTTCTGGTCTTGTACAGCACCGACCGAGATTTCACATATCTTGCAACGCGTCATTCTTAAACGAGTATACTCTAGATGATATGCTAAGGGGTTAAGGGCTACGCTCGAGTGTACCTCCAGCAAATATATATTGAAAATTTCTTTGTCATTGAAAAAAAAAAAACTACCATTGATGTCAAAAATAGAAGATCTTGAGAGCCAATGAGGGTGAAACGAGGTGCGAATGGAGCAGTACCGGAAGGCAAGGGTGGGGGAAACGGAAGATCCCCGATGAAACACCGCCGGCCGGTAGCATCGTCCGGGCACGATTCTCTAATGCGAAAATCCAGGGGGGGGGGACCCCGCCGGGAATCGAACCCGGTTCCCCTTGGTTGGAGGCGGGCAGTCTAACCACTACACCACCGCGGCACCAAGAAACTCGACACACACCAGGAGCTTCACAGATACAGCGAGTGTTTAGAACGAAGCTGGTAGACTCTACATCAAGAAGTTCTTTTAGTGTACCAGGATGCAAACATATTACGGAAATATTTTGATACTGGAACTGGAGTTCATTTCGGTATAGGCTGTTAACGGTTAATAGAGCTCTTTTGAAATCAACATTTGAAACATATCACCGCCCCTACTGCAAACAGTATTTTAACGTACATACTAACAGTCATGTGACCAGTAATGTTGGTAACGACATAGGGAAATTAGTTCCATGATTCAACATTGAATTAGATTTGTGAGGTAAACATTTCTGAATACTGAAGATTTTTTTTTTTTTTTTTTACGCGTTTTAGGTGTAAGAATGACCTATTTAGAAAAAATATAAACTTTTTTAATAATTACAAAGTTACAATTGACCAGCGCATGAATCAAGAGACCAGGCCAGTGACAATGTTAAATTCACATACGGTGGATGAATACACAATTTGCATACAAGTAGATAGTAAGCAGGATTTTCAAAAGTGCTCAGGTTACCGTGAACAGCCTACGGTATAAAACTCTTTTCTCTAGTGCTATACAATTTTTTTAAACACGTGATTTTTTTTTCCAATATGGCGTGTGGTGCAGTGTTGCAAGGTAAGTTGGTGCTTGCTCAGTGCTGTTCATTCTCGGTGCACGCAGCAGGAGCCACTAACCACAGTGCAGCCTAGGGGAAACTGAATGCATTCCGACCACTCACAAGCGAGCAGCAAGTGGCCCATTTCCAGGGACCTGCGGAATTCGTGTTATTATTAGGCATCAGGCTAAACTTCACAGTATTGTACATGCTGGAGCCGGCATCGTTTCTCCATTGGCTGCTGCATAGTTGTGAAGTCACTCCCTTTCCTGACTAAATTGCAACTGATTGGGGCACACAATTGTCAAGTGTTCATATTTTGGCGCAAAGATGGCCAGGGCGTGTCAAATAAAGCACGGTCCAATGACAAACGTATTGCAAAGGTAAAAGTGTTTAAATTTTAACATGTCTTCAAATAATAACGCGAATTTGGCAGATCTCAACCCGTTGCACGCGTCCTGTGGCGTCAGCTGCCGAGCTACGTTTTAGTGGCGGGAGTGTAAACTAACAAGCAACAGGGTACAGTACGGAGCAAACGCCAACTTACCTTGTAACAGTTCGCCACATGACACTGGTCACCACACACAGGATTTTTTAGAGCAATTTAGTCCGTTTTTGTGGTTGCGTTTTTTTTTTTTTTAATTTCGTCTTTTTGTTTTGTTTTCGGCGGTCTATTATGGAGTCATCAGTGAAAGTGAAAAATTTTTTCTGAATGTAACAACAGTTGACTGTGACTCAGTTGTAGGCATGACATTAACATTAACGTTCTTCCCACTTCGCTGTCGTTAAAGCCTCTTATATATAGAGGCACGATTATTTCGCGAATTAATTCGGTGGCGAGGTAGACTCCAAACCCTTGTTCTTTTCTTCTACTGTTCTGATTGGACGCAAGTTCTTTACACACGCCCCGTTTAACTGTGAGCCAGTATCAAGCAGGAAGCAGTAGTGTGAGTGAGTGTTTAACAGTCCTCAACAGAGGACTCGCTTGATCACATCAACCAATAGGTAGAGATAGGAACATTTCGCGAGTTCATTTCAGGACAAGATAGACGTCAAACACGTGTACACTGAAGTGGACTTTGTAATTGGATCGCAGTTTGTTAGACACGCCCTGGACGACTGTGAGGCAATAGCAAACTTGCAGGGAAATAAGTAGCGAGTGATATACTGGCAGGTGTGAAGTAACACTGGCTACTCTATGGGGTAGACGCAAATGAACAAACATCTGAGTCTCGAGTATACACATGACTGTGGAGTCTAGCCTACAGGTAATTGAATTCGCGAATTTTTCCTATCCCTACCAAAAAGCAAACAACAATGTCTCGAGTGCATAGAGGGCTGTCCAGCCTAGCTTGCTGCCAACTCAATCCGCGAAATACTCGGGGCTCTACATGTAAGGTGCTGGAGTCGTGCCAGTAGGCGCTGATTCAGACGCATAGTAATTCGACTTAGTCTTTTCAATCGGTCGCTGGTAACCATGTCATGTAGTTCCACCGAGTCCCGCGTATGGACGGGAGGGTTATTTAGTACCCCGACAAAGACGGCAGAATGGGAAAAAAGGAGGGTGGGGGTGAAGCATTCAGGATGTTCACTTGCCCCACGTCTAAGGGCGGGCCACCCCGCTGTGGCATTGTGGGTATCAGCATGCATGCACTCACGCACGACTAGCTATGCCCTCTGTGGTCGCTGCTTTGTTCCTGCTCGCGCTTGCCTCCAAGTCCCCCTTCCCCTCCACATACATAGCGGATCAAAATTTTGCATTCCCTGTTCGTCATCCGTCTCTCTTCCTTCGCCCACCTCACCGCTTTCAGCACCGACTAGGCTAATTGTTTCAAGGTCACGAACCGTCCGGTTGGGAGACCAGAGCGGATAGCCCAGAAGATTCTGAACACAGATAGAAAGGTTTGTTGAAGTTAGAGACCCCGAGAATTTCGCGGGTTCATTTCTAGACAAGTTGGAATTCACACAAACGCACGTTCATGTTACGTTTGTAATTGGTCGACGTGTTGTTTGACACCTCCTGGAGATAAATGAGACAATAACAAACAAGCAATAAATTGTGCGCCTAACAACCGCCTTTTACCACCACAATAATCAACAAATTAACAGTTGATAGCTATATGAGAGTATATAAGGCTGTGAAGTCTAGCGTACAGGTCATTGCACTCGCGAATTTCTCGGATCTCTAGTTATAGTAGACAAAATATTTGTTTGTATAGGGCCAAAAATGAATTTAGTTGCCCCAACAAAATACTTTGTTGAGTAAACAGAACTTGGGAAGCAACATAATTAATTTCGTTTAATTAACGAAACGCACGCTGATTAACAAATATCCTGTGTTGGGCCAAAAAAAATAGACCGTCAACAAAATACATTGTAGAGTTAACTGCATATTTTTGTGTTTGGCCACTCATTTGTTTGCCTTCGTTCGAAAAAAACCGCTCGAGAATTTATTTTTATTTTTGTGACAATTAGGAGAGTAACCTTGTTTGTTAGTGCATGTATTAATGTTTATTAATTGTATAAAAATCCAATTAAAATAAAATAAGTTCAACTGGAAACAAAAAAGGTAAAGCTGTAAAACTTGGGATATTTATTTACGTATAGTGTCCAATATTTCAAAGTTTTTTTTATAGGATGTGGCTGTGTTGGGGACACGGCCGTTTGTTTTGCATTAATACGTCTTCGTTGACGCGCTCGGACGCCTTGATGTTTGTATTACGTTCCCGGCACCGCTTCACTCAATCATATGGGGTTTTATGGGTATCACTGGATTGCTGTTGAGATGCTTTTTCCAACAGTACACGATTTATGTATTTCGACGTTGCTTTTTGACGAGTATAGGCCGAAATTGTGTTAAGTTTTCTTAGTTTTTTTTTAACTTTTACGTATACAATTTCACCATAACCGCGACACACAAATGGTTTCATACACGCAGTCGATTGAAAACCAAACGATCGTCGTAGCTTCTCCTAGTCAAAAGTTATACTACGCGGAATTTATGAGACGCGGCGAAACGAACTCAAAACTACGCCCCCTCCCTCCCCCCTAGCACCCTTGATGCTTCGCAGTCCTCACTCAACGTAACATGTTCTTTGATCCTTTGGCAATCAAGAGGTATAATTGAATTTTGTATGTAGGCGATATATTCGGAGCTGCAATGCCAAACTGTATCCCCGATTTTGTTATCATCGGATTTTCTGGATTGCCTCTTACTATGGTCGCAATTTTAAAGACGTATTGACGTCAGAACATTCCGATTTCATCAGTTGTTACTTTATCTGAGGTTGCGTAGGATGCAGCATGCGGGGACATAGATGATCTTGATTCGGGTCAAACATTACAAACCTTACAGTTTGTGGCAACCAATTAGGAACAACAAATATAATTTGGTTTCAACAACAAAACATACCATTGCCCCTATACAAACAAGTGATTTGTTTGCGCCAAACAAAATTTGTTTGATTCAATTATTCTCAGCGACTTTCGCGATTAACCCTCTGAAGTATGCGCATTTTTGTCTGCAGTCGAAAGAAACTAGAAGTAGTTGGCTATACCATAGAATAAAGATGAGGTAGACCAATCTCGCTGGCTGCGCACAACCAATCTTCGGGTGCCAACATTTAACTGCTTTTCTGCCAACACGTCGAGTGAAAAATCATGGTTTGAAATGTTAGGTTAGAAAACTGATTTGTAAACAAATGCTTTGCGATGTATGTATACTTCCTCTAACCAATTTGTAATAAAATTTGATTAAATTCGAATTGGTTAAAGTATTTTATTCATATAATAGTGCTTATCATTTAAAAGTTAATATGTAAACAAACACTTCCATCCCTGTTGGCCATGTGACTTTGACATGTGTGTTACTTTGCCGTTGAGTACATGCGCGGTAGACGAACAAGCGGTCTATCTCTCATCTATAATCTATAAGTTATGCGCTCCAATACTGGAACACAAGTTATGCTGGTCTCTATGTCCCTACTAGCCAGTGTCGTATTGGTACGGATCACACCGGGCATGCTTGCCGTAGCGACGAGTCTCATTACTGGCTGTCCGTCGTAGCCAATGTGCTGACATTTTAACTGTGGCCCAACCAAAGCGACTCGTCATGAGTAGAGAAGCGAGAAATTCACGAGTTCGGCGACCCGTAGGCTAGGCTTCACAGTCTTATTAACTCTCATACATATATCAACTGTTTATTGGTTGATTACTGTGGTAGTAAAAGGCGGTAGTTGGGCGCACAAGTTACTGCATGTTTGTTATTGGCTCGTTTATCTCCAGGTGGTGGTCAAACAACACGTCGACCAATTACAAACGTAACATGAACGTACATGTGTGCGAATTCCAACTTGTCTAGAAATTAACCCGCGAAATCCTCGGGTCTCTAGTCATGAGTAGAGCTAGTGATTTTTCGAGAAAAAAACTTTTTAATTACACGGTAGACTTCAATACTATAAGCATCCAACAGCAGTTTGTCTATTGTCATTGGTTGCTGTCTGCTTGAGAAGGCGTTTTAATGTTTGACTGGGCCACTCAGAGTTCGGCAACATCGGCACGGCTCCTATGTAATTCCTCTGCAGACAGTTAACTTGTATCAAAAAGTAATTCAGCCAATCAAGATAACTGAACTACCTAACAGTGTTTTGAAATATAACTTGTCTTGAAATCTTTTCGCGAATTTTAACTACCGCTAGTCATGAGTAACACGATGCACAGCCCATCATGTTGGTTCATGTAGGAATACTAAAATTTAAATTTTTGTTCACGAGACTGGCAATCTGGTGTGGAGAGAGTAGAGCGGACTTGAGAAAGTTGGGCTGCTGTTAACATCGTGGTCTTCACCCGACGAGTGTGAAGCGAGGCGAGTATAGAGCAGCGTCGGAATGCAAGGACGGGGGAAAACGGGAGATCTCCGAGAAAACCCGCCATCCGGCACGATTCCCACGTGCGAAAATCCAGGAGCGACCTCACCTGGAATCGAACCTGGTTCGCCTGGGTGTGCGAGGCGGGTAGTCTGACCACTGTACCACCGCGGCTCCTCTTACAATTGACTTGATACAGTGTACATGCGAGACGAACATTAAAATTAGCGAGGCAATGTAAGCATATCCGTGCGAGAGATGCCCTATCTAGATTAGGACTGGAGAAATCTGCATAGGCCCTATTTAACCAAAATAATTTTTATAGCCAGAAATCTACTTTTCATTGAACAAAAAAAAAACACATTACAAATTCATCTTTCAATCTTTTTTTTTTTTTGCTGACTTCGCATTGACCAACCTGTTTCTATTAATTAACAAAGCTCATTAGATTTCATATCATATGTAACACTTCAGTGTTTATCAGCCAAGTTGAATAGGTCAGAAACAATTGAAAGAAACGAGTTACGGCAAAGAAAAAGCAACGGTTCCATCTGGAACTGCAAGCTTACTCGTCTGGCTCGTCAACGACTTAAATGAAGAAATGGTGAGAATTTTTTATTTTATATTTCTCTCTCCGACCTCGCGACCTCACGTTTTCGGCTTTCTCATTATTTTTTTTCCCCCCCTTTTCATTCCGTTTCCAATTCCCGCGCCTTCCTAGGCGAGGCCTCGAATCCTCGACAGTGAATTCAGCTTTTGTTGTTAACGGGTTCCTTTCGGAAATACTTCCTTTCTCCCACAGTCCCATGGACGCTTTTGTTTCCAGATATTTGTGAAGCACAACAGATTCCACTCTCTATCCCCTTTTTATTATTCCAATTATTATTTTTCCTTCCCGAAGTCTTGAATGCTTCAGTGGACAATCTCTCGGGACCTTTTAGTGCTTTGTTTGATTGAAGCGAGTCCTACACAGATTTGCGGGGTAGTGGGAAAGAGAACTCTGTCTGCTATTGACGCAAAACCCGTATAGTATCTCGCGATAAGTTTCGCCGTAGAGTTTCGTTCTTCAACGTCCACGAGATGTATCATTATTAGCTGTATGTTCAAATATCGTGTGGTTTAAGCTTCAAAGTAAATCGTTGGAAACTACGACCTTGAAGAATGCGAAATGTTTAAAAATGGGTTCGTATTTATGACACGGGAAGGTAAGGTAAATGTGCTGTCATCTTTCTAAGACACGGCAAACAATTTCTTTTTCTTTTTTTTTTATGGCATCAGTATTTCCTTACTGAAATTGGAAACGTTGCGTATCTTATGGCCATACATGTTAATTTCTATAGATCTTAATTACAGAAAATTTTCAGTATTTAGGAATATGGTCGGAAAAGAAAAATATCATTTCTAATGCTGACATACAATGTTCAACCTAGACGTTTCTTCCTCAATGCATAGCCTACTTGACATTATAATGATTTTCCGAAGCAGCTAAATATTATTGTTTATTTTATTTTATGTTCTGAAGTAACATATTTTTGGAAGCGCTCCTGAAGTTTTCAGTAATAGTGTGATTATTTGAAAGGGAAAAAATGTATCTTCGTTGGAACCCCCCCCCCCCCCCCCCCCAATTAGATTATCGACAAAAATAACTCAACAAAATAAAACTAAAATTATGAATTTCATACACGCTATACTACATAAAAACCGATAAAAATTTAATTACTCTATTATGCAAACTAGAATTTTTGAGTTCTTACGTACTACGGGATGGTGAAGAGAAATTAATAAAAGAAAATATTTGCTTGGAGAAGAATATTTATTCCATCGATAAACGCTGTTATAGGCTGTTCACGGTAAAATGAGCAGTTTTCAAAGCCCTGCTTGGGATCTACATGTATGCACGTTGTGTATTCTTCCGCTTTATCTAAAATAAACGTTGCATTGGGCCTCACTACTTTATCTATGAGTCGATCAAGTGAAACTGTAAAATTGTTGCAAAAGTAAAATATCACAAATCTGCTCACTTTTACACTTCGATGCATTAGATAAAACAGAATGCAAAATAAATAATTTAATTAATTATAAATAGTTACCTAACACTTTCTATTCGCCGTTAAGATGCGGAACTACTTTCCCTCCATCGTTACCAACTTTACTGGGCGCATGCCACTCACTGCGCCCGTCAAAATATATGCAGGCAGCCTTTGCCTGTGACTTTTTCCGAGTTTGAATTCAGAAGTGCTCATATTATCGCGAACAGCCTTTAAATAGGAAAAGATTTGGCTCCCAAGTAATGAACTGAATTAGTTTAGAGAAATCACGGCATATAGTCGTAGGTTCAATAACAGTGGGTGACTTTTAAAAAACAAGTGATAGAGGCAGGTACACGTTACCACACGAATGATAACACGTATATTTCCTTATATTGTGGCTAGCGAGTGCGAATACGAAAGTCATACTGGGGCTATAAGCTATTCGCAGGATATTTATACTTTTTAAGTCAAAACTTTTAATGAAAAATCACTCCATATATGACGTGTTTGGTTGTTTCCTAAAATCGTCGTGTGTCATAAGCATTTTATACTTCTCTTAACTTAAAAATATCCTATTTATGTTTAAAGTGAACTTTACTTATTTTATATGTATATTTAAATATTTAATTTACATGAAAAAACAGGGAGAAAATTGACGTATTGGCAATAATGCTTAAAGACTGTTCACGATAAAGTGGACACTTTTGAAATCAACCTTAGAAAAAAGTCACTGCCCCTGCCTGCATATATTTCAATGGGCGCACTGAGTGACATGCGCCCAGTAAAGTTGGTAATGATGGATGGGAAATAGTTCCATAGCTTAACGTGAAATAACTAGTGTTGGGTAACCATTTGTGCAAACTGAAATTATTTATTTTCCTCTCTGTTTTCTTAATACATCTAAGTGTAAAAATGAGTAGGCCCTACATTTGTAATATATTTACCTTTCTAATAATTCCACAGTTTCACCTGACCGACGCATGAATAAAGTGATGAGGCCCATGGCAATGTTAATTTTTCACAAGGCGGAGGAATAAACGACGTGGGTACAATTAGATATTACGAAGGGCTTTCAAAAGTTTTCATTTTACCGCGAACAGCCCATAGTAATAAATAGTTCTCGCGTAAAATATATTAAACCGAGTGAGCACGAACGCGACGCGTTGTCCATCTGGTTAAGTTTTCTGCATTTATTTGATCTTTGTTTGAATGACGCGGAGGAACATCCTGAACCTGTAACTTCAGCAGGGCTTCAGAAACATTTTTGAAGTAACCGTCATCGATACAGCCAGCTCTTCATAGCTCGCGACGCGCACAGCCACCCCCCGGGAAATTGCTGGAATCCGCGGCACGGACTCTGCGATTCCGTAAAGCCCGGTTTGCACCGTCGTGGTTCTAAACTCGATCCCAGATCGGATCTAAGATCGACACAGAAAACTGTTGCACATTTCGAGTTCATAGCTGGACTGGAGATCGAGATTAAGTTCGTTTCGAACCACCGAAATTGGCGGTTGGAAAGCGCGATCCGAAATCAGCAGCCATCGTCGACAAATGTAGTTTCAAAATACGCCAACAGATAGAACTATGTTCGATTGTTTTCGTGGGAAATTAAAACAACATTATACGCACTTGACTATTATTCAGTAAAATTCGTACAACAATAATTCAATTAAAACATATAAAACATCGCACATCTAGTTCTATCTGTTGTGAAAAATACACCTATTTCCATGACGTCATATATTACGAACCAATAGCAAAATTTGTCTCATACTTAAGTTTCGATCTCTCAACTCGTAACCAAAATTGACGAATCGGAGATCCAGAATCACGGAATTTCGTCGGTGCAACACTTTTACGTTGGAACCAAGATCAAACTGGATCCCGGTTCGGAACTAGGATCATCCAATCTCGGATCGGGGAAGATGTTGTTGTCAGTTGTTTAAGAAGGCGAAGGACAGCGAGGGAGAAGAAGCGTGTGTGAGGCGACCAGGCGCGATAGAAGTGCGGAGGGGGGTAGAGAAAGGGCGTCCCCAATTCCATTGGGTCAATTTCTGGACTTAATCCCGCGCAGTTGTGCGCCCACGAGAAAGAGGGGGTGAGGTGGGGTGTGTGCGCGCAGCGGTGGATGCAATCTAGCCAGGGAGAAGCCATCCAACGATAAGGGATCACATTTTCTGGACCCCGGGATCTGGCTGCTGCTCTTCGTGCTCCGTAGGGTTGGTGTGCCGGGGGGGGGGGGGGGTTAGGGGGGGGGGAGATCGTGATGGGACCCGACCGACCAGCCCCGGTGCGCTGTCAGAGGGGCATAAGTCGACCGTCACCTGCGTCGAGAAATCCTTCCTCTTCCCCTATACAGGAAATTCAAAGTTGATTGAGCACTTTCCGAAGCCCTGCTTAAGATCTACTTTCGTTCTCAATTCGTATCCTCCCCCCCCCCCCCCTCACCATTCGAGAAATCAACCCTTTCAGTCACAGGCGTTGTAAAAAATTAGTTTTTTTTTTTTTTTTTGGGACTGTACTGATATAGACGTGACGCTATGTCGTGCATCGGAACCAATAGATATCTGCCCGTTCTTTATCTCACCGTGTGGCGTCGGGTATATACGGCTACGAAATATAGTTTCAACAGCGAATTATGTTTGTCACGGGCAGGGAACCTTTCTCATTGGACGGTATGTTCTACTGTGTACAGTGCAGAACCATTAAAGTCACTTCATAAGCAATGTCCTATATAGAGGACACCGTGGCAGGAAGAGTTAACGCTGCCACGGGCCTAATCACTTTACTCACGCGCCATGCAAATAAAACCATGAAATGGTTACACTCGAAATCCTTATCAATGATTTCAACCCGTGTAATTATTTCATTGAATCTCCAGTTAACGAGCTGTTGTGTAATCGCGAGTCAGTGGAATGCAGTGAGGTATCACTGTAAGACCAGTGCAATTCACTGTACACTGAGAGAAAATCGAACAAAATATTTATTCTTATACGGCCAAATATATATTTAGTTGCCCTAACAAAATATACTGGTCAGAAAACATAATTTGAAAACCAACAGAATTATTCTTATTCTTCTAACAAAATATATGGTCAAATAAACAAAATCTTTGTGTTGGTCCAAAAAATAAATTAGGCTGTCAACTAAAAATTTGTTGAATCAACTGTATATATTTGTTTGCCCACTCATTTAACTGCCTTCGTTCGGAAATACAGCTCGAGAGTTTGTTTGTATATTTTGCGGCAGTTAGGGAAGTAAACGTGTTTGTTAGTGCATCTATTGATGCTCAACAATCGTATAAGCACGTGAATAAAACAATGCAACAAGAAACGGACAAGTAAATCAGTAAAACTTGAAATATTGGTTTGCACACGTTGCCCAATATCTGCACTATATCTCTTTAAAAGCTTTCCGCTGTCAGTAGTTGTCACATTAGCTGAGAATACTTAGGCGTGGCGCTCGGACGCAGGCGATCCAGATTCAAAACTCGGCCGAAGTCGTAGAAATTTTTTTTTACATCGGCCCAAACTGCTTAATGTAGGTGTAGCCAAAGAAATCTTTAGCTGCAACAACCAAACCTTACAGTTTTGGGGCAGCCGAAGGAGAACAACAAAATTATTTGGCTTCGGCAACAAAATATTTGTTTGCCCCTATACAAACAAATAATTTGGTTGCACCAAACAAATCTTGTCTGATTCAACAAAATCTTTTTCTCAATGTAGGAATCAGTATAGATCGCTGTTTAAATCATAGTAACTAAAATGACCAGTAGAATTTTACTTATTCATGTAGAGCAGTTTCCAACAGGCCTGCAGACAAATCCTCCGATTTGAAGCAATTTTTAACTATTTAGATTTTAGAGAGAATGAGTGAAAAAATATCACTGGCCGTTCACATCAAAGTAAGAAATTTTCAAAAGAACCTTTGAAAAAAAAAAACAGTCCATATCCACATGTGCGTTACAGCATACACTGGCATGAAGACTTCCTGCAGTTAAGTTGGCAATGAAATAATAAAAAATATTTCCAAGTCCTCACGTCCATTTAAGAGTGAAATGTTTTATTTTTCTGCTACTGATGGCCAGTTTCGCTTGTTTTATACATCACAAGAGAACGGACTTGCATATAATTAGGACCTAACACATCTACGTTGCCAAATATCCCCGGTTTAACTTGTATGACGTGTGAATGAAATAAGATGGCTCGTGGGAATGTTAATTTTTACTTAAGGCAGAAAAATATAATAAAATAAGAAGTTAGGTAGGTATACCTTAAGAAGAGCTTTCAAAAGTGCTCAGTTGACCGTGAAAAGCGTATATTAATAGGTGAATTTATATTCTAGTGTGCATAAAACAAGACAAAATAACTTCAGAAAATATTTCAACATTACACTCGCAATAGAAGCGATAAAACACAAAGATCCAATAACTATTTTATGAATTTGCAAACATAGTGGGAGGGAATCCAGAAAAGCCGATGATAACAAAATCGGGGGATAGAGTTTGGCATTACAGCTCCGAATCTATCGTGTACATTCAAAATTCAATTACACCACTCTATTGTCAAAGGATCAAAGAATATGTGTTACGTTGAGTGAGGACTGCGAAGCATCGCGCGATGGGGGGGGGGGGGGGGGGGGGCTATTTTGAGTTCGTTTCGCCGCGTCTCATAACTTCCGCGTAGTATAACTTTTGACTAGGAGAATCTACGACGTTCGTTTAGATTTCAATCTACAGCTCTCGTCAAGATCAATTGATTTTACTTGAAAAGTTGTCATCCACAGTATATTAAAACAAACACTGGACGAGTTTATATGCAGTCTTGGCGTGCATTAGCTTCTCAAATTCATTTAAGGATTTTTTTTTCAGTGTCAGTTTGATTATTTCCACATTTGACAAATTTTACTGGTCTTTCCAAGTTACTAGACAAACAGTTATAACGAGTAATTTCAATATTATAAAGAAAAAGTATGCACCGATCATGGACCACCAGTATTAGATGTGAACGCAGCACATCTGCGTCAGGAAGCTATTTGATTTGAGGTTGGAAAGGTGTGAACAGGGAAAAGTTCGACTGTTAATTGATATGCAAGCTAGATTGAGCGTTCCTTGTTCTTGAATACTCTCCTGGAGAGCAAAGAATTTCACCCCAGGACACGTACCTACCACGCTAGTATGTCTTTGTTTGAGTGCAGGCTTGTGATACTATTATCCCGTTGGTAAAGTAGGCTGAACTAAAATATGCAAGCGTTTGAAGTTCACTCAGTGCTCAAGTAAATTTGCGCAATTTTCTTGTAGCAATGGAAATATTTTCTGAAGCAGTACACTGGCAAATTTTTGACGCATGGAAGAATAGTGAAGCATAATTGTTGCTCATTACAGATTGCCGACTTTTTAATATAACCCAAACTCTCTCAAGCCGTCGGGCACATAAATCTAACTTCTCAGGCAGGATTTACAACCCCTCGCATCCGTCCGACCGTCAACCGTCCGTCAACCACGTGACCAACAGCCAATCAGAAGTAGCCATTAATTCTACCCGTCCGTCCGCGGTTGAAACCTTGGCAAGCTTTAACTTTTGGCGGATAGATGAAACTACAGGCTTCTAAACTTACCCGTTCACATCGAGCTATTAAGAAGGCTGTGTAGTGTGTGCAGTGTTTTGTTTTGGCCATATTTTGTTTTCATATGTTTGTTTGTGTAGCTGTAAAATGAAATTACTTTACGTTTTTCCTGAATATTTATAGACAATTAAATTTGCAACACACGAGTTCCTTCTTTGCAATAGTAAAAGTAATAAAATTATACTTTATATGCTATTAAAAATTTTTTTTTAACATCAATTAAATTTTGTTATGTACGTGTATGCGCATTTTGTGTGCTTACGAGCAAAATACCACCAAAAATATTCACTTTTTAATGATAATTTTTTTCTGTTTGTAAACAGTTTTGTTTGCAACCCTTTAGTTTGCAGCAATGAACTGATGATGGACGCACGAAGACTGATTGTAAATCGCTTGGCTGTGAAGACGGACGGACGGATGACTGACGTACGGATGACCGACAGACGCGACGGGCTATTGAGAATACTGCCTTACTCGTATCTGTTTCATTGACTTTAATTTCGAAGCAGGCAATTTTTTGCACGTGTTCCCTTCATTTCTCCCCCGTCAACTTCTGTGCGGGCACCATAATGTTATGATAGTTTATTACAGTAAGTTTTCTTACGGGGGCAATCAGAAATTTGCTGAAATTATTCTGTTGGAACGATTATGTCCTCTGTAAGAGGGACAGAATGCTTGCTGTGGGATCTATACTCATATAGGCTGTTCACGGTAAAATGAGTACTTTTGAAAGCCCTGCCTATGATCTACTTGTAAGCACGTTGTGCGTTCTTTTGCCTTATGTAAAATTAACATTGCCACGGGCCTCGGAACTTTACTCATGCGTCGGTCAAGTGAAACTGTGAAATTATTAGAAAAGTGATTGTTTTCAAAATCTGCTCATTTTCACACTTCCGTGCAGTTGAAAAATAACGGAAAGGGAAATAAATATTTTAAGTTATCACAAAGGGCTACCTAACACCTTTATTCGACGTTAAGGTGTGGAACTACTTTCAGTCTCTTCGTTACCAACTTTACTGGGCGCATATCACTAAGTGCGCCCGTTTAAATATATGCAGGTAGGGACAGTGATATTTTTCTAAGGTGAATTTGGAAAGTGCTCACTTTATCGTGAACAGCAGATATAATCACAGATAAAATTAAAACAGACAGTCCTGTTGAAGTTACTATCTATATTAACGATATTGGATGGTACCAGCAACAAAACTAATTGTTGTCCCTATATTGATATTATAGATCGATTATGGGTACAAGGTTTTTGTTGTCACAGGCACATTTTTTCTTAGTGTGAAACGCCATTGCCACTTTTACCATGCGATAACACGATGAGGACAGGCAAGATGATAATTCTTTGCACTATTAAGCGAGGGCTCACGTTGAATTTCATTGAAAACCCAATAGCAAGAAAAATAAACTGGCGAAATTAAATTATTTATATGCACGGCGGAGAGAATTCGCGCTGTATTTAATACAGTACGAACATTTATGAACATCAGTTATAGTCTTCTCCAAATTGTCATACATCGCCTCAAAATTGATTTCATTCTGTGTGATGTACCTTAAATCAACATTGACAATCGTGTATTTTGCCTACAGGCACGCACATATCAGAGTCATAGATAGAGAAACAGTTATTTGGGGGTAGAAAATGTAATTTGGAGCATTGCAGAATAAATATAATTACATGTTACTGTTGAACAGAGTAGAATATTTTGTTCAGATGGCAGTATCTGTGTTCAGACGATTTACTTGGTAGGATTAACAGCTTTCCGTTTAAAAAGTACAATTCAGAACTAAATTCAGATTAATCTTCAATCTTTTGTTGCTCGTACAAACAATGGAAATATGTTAATACGTGGGCATTACAAAGAAATAAACTTTATAAAGTGTTAACTCATGAGTCAAGCGTCAGAAAAGTGAACTGAGACAAAATCGAACAAAATATTTGTTTGTATAGGGTCAAATATAAATTTAGTTGCTCTAACAAACCATATTGTTGAGCAAACAAAATTTTAAAACCAACAAAATTACTTTTGTTCGTCTAACAAAATATGTGTTTGAATAAACCAAATCTCTCCGTTGGGGCAAAATAAAAAAAATTAGACTGTCAACTAAATATTTTGTTGAATCAACTGCATATATTTGTTTGCCCACTCATTTGACTGCCTTCGTTCGAAAATACAGCTCGAGAGTTTGTTTGTATTTTTTGTGACAATTAGGATAGTAACCGTGTTTGTTAGTGCATGTATTGATGCTTAACAATCGTATAAACACATGAATAAAACAATGCGACAAGAAACGGACAAGTAAAGGTGTAAAACTTGAAATATTTGTTTGCAAACTTGCCCAATATTTGTTGTATATCTATTTGAAAACTTTACAGCATCCTCAGTTGTCACATTAACTGAGATTACCAAGGCGTAGCGCTCGGACGCAGGTGATCTAGGTTCGGAACTCGATCGAACTAGTAATCTTTTTTTTTATCGACCCTAACTGATTAACACATTAAGATCTGCACACATTTACTGGCACTTAAGATAAATTAGAAGTGAGTCACCTATATCCACTACTACAAGAACACCGGTTCTGTTGGTGTCTGTGTTAGAACTCACCGTCGTTCTGTTGGTCCATACCACACCGGACACTACCCTGTATTTCACAGTGTTCATTACTGGCCGGTCATTAACCAATGGAGACCGGGGCTGATATTGACCATATCAAATGTTCTTAATGGTATACAAAAAGTTTACAATTAATCATGTCCCTTTGAGTGGCTATAGACATTAGAAATTCTTCCGTTAGCAATATCATTGTTACTGCGCTGTCGTGTTCTTGTAAAGTCGTGTTAAACACTAGCCGAATGAAGACTGCACATCCATACGAGTTTTGTTCTGTACAATAAAGAAATTCTCAAATTAGCTTTGCCCGAGCTACACTCGAGCATAGTCTACAGAGTGTTAATGTAAGTATAGCCAAACAAATCTTTAGTTGAACAAACAAAACCTTACAGTTTGGGGCAACCGAATGAGAGCAAAAAAAAAAAAATTTGTTTTCAGGAACGAAATGTTTCATTGCCCCTATAAAACGTTACAATTTGGTTGCACCAGATAAATCTTGTTTGATTCAACAAAACCTTTTTCTCACTGCGATGCCTTTCTTGCCCCACGGTGTACTTATGTCACTGTGATCCTCAGCCGATCCCCATATTGGTTAGGAACTGTGTGTCGTGTATAAAATGACCCTGAGGACCATTTTTCAGCCGTCGTTATTGGTTTCCTACAGTGGAGAGAGTGAGAGAATTGTGGGGGTGGAAGGAGGGGTGTAGGAGGAAGACGTGATTGCTTGAGGAGAGGGAAGGAGAATGGATGGGGAGGGGGTGAAGGGCCGGAGAGCCCATCAAATAATGTCACAGGAATGACAATTTGAGTGTTTCCTCGTGCGGCCCGGCAGCCAAAAGGGTCTTGGACGAGCTTGACGGCGATATTGTGTTTATCCGCGAGCGGATCTTCCCCGTCTCGATGTCTCAACATGGCCGACACACGCAGTCAACCGTAAATACATCGCGAAGATACTTCATTCTACTGCAACACCTGACATTGATAACAAATAGATTTGTTAATGCTGTCCTACAGAAAATTAGTTGGCCGACATGCTGGCCAAAGCTTGGTTCCTTCCAAATTGAACCATTTAAAATTTCGATTAGTTTCTTAAAAATAAGAGATACCTATAATTTGAAAAAAATATTAATAATTAAGAGGGTGTGTTGAAGGAATATAATTATTAAAATTTGGATGATGTTTTTTTAATCCAGCAATTACGTGATATCTAGAAGAATTTTATGAGAAAAGACTCTAAAAGGCAATGTTTTTATATGGCTGGCTTGTTTGCGGTTATTTGAGCACTTTTTAAAGCCTTGGTTAAGACCTATTTTATCCCCATTTTATATTCTTCCGCCATGTGAAATTTATATTACCACGGCCCTATTGGCTTTATTCTTGCGCCAGGCAAGTGGAAAAATGAAATTTTTGGAACCTTAATGTGTTAATTATATAAGAACTTAGGGTTAGCCCGTGACCGTGTTTTCAGAATGGTTACATACTTAGAATAGTTACGATGTTACAAATTTTTACCATATAAATACTGAAAAAAAAAAGATGTGAAATTAACTCAACATTGGATATAGTTCTATCCACTAAGCCATTGCGGCTCAACTTGGAATCGCTCTATCCACTGAGCCACTAAGGCTCCACTTGGAATCGCTCTAGCTACTTGGCCACTGCAGCCCCAGTTGATATATCTCTATCCACTGAGTCTCTGCGGCCCCACTTGATATAGTTCTACCCACTAAGCCACTGTGGCCCCACTTGGGATCGCACTAGGCACTGGGCCGCTAAGGCCCCACTTGATGTGAAATTAACTCAACATTGAAGAGAGACATTTAGAGGAAAACAAAATTATATTCCATTACCTTCATATCTCTATGCAATAATCTCTACTTTCATAGGAAAAAGTAATTAAAAATGAGTTTTTAGGGTCAAAAGTCATGATCTTGCTGAAATCCGAAATTGACCTGTATTTGACCCTGAGGATTCGCTCTGCAAAATTTGAAGAACTATTATTGAGTTTCAAGGGACTTAGAAGTATTAAAGACGACAGAGATCGCCTCCTTATATAGTAAAAGGAGGAGGATAAGTGCTCAAATGTGTATAAAGCAAAAAAAAAAAAAAAAAAAAAAAAAACACAAACTTAATTTGCCGTAGGCGCAATGATTTCACTGTCAATACAGCGCCAACACTTAGAACTATTTTACTTAATTCGTTGCCAACTAAACTGAGCCTGCGTGCTGGTGTATACGGTAGAATATAGGTTTGCAGTCAACGGGCATTGATTTTGACACTTTGAGGTCAGCAGACATTTACAAGACAACCAGGACAAGTTAGAAGTGAGTTACGTATCTCCAGCACTTCAGAAACACCGGTCCTATTGGCCTCTGTGTTCCCACTCACTACAGTTCTAGTGGCCAATATGACAATGGACACGCCTACTGTGCTCTACAACGTTCGTTATTGGCTGGTCATCAGTCACTAAGAGTTGGTTTTGTCCCAATCAACTGTCTTTTATTTGTGTAAGATGTTTTACAGTCACCTGTCATTTTGCGGAGACGTAACCAAATTATGTTTGTAGTCAGGAAAGTAATCGTTACTGAGCTGTAGAATTCTTGAAAGATCCTGTCAAACGCAGGCAGTAGAACGACTGCGTGAAATTGATAGTTTTTTTTTTTTTTTTTTTTTTTCCAATGACAAGGAAATTTCCCAAATATATTTGCTCGAGCTACACGCGAGCGTAGTGCTCAGTGTGTTAGAGGATGGTTTCGAAAGCGCTGATTTTACCGTGAACATTGTTTTGTACGTCAACGGTTAGTCAAGCATTTTCGCAATATACTTGAAGAAATATTTCTACCCGTAACTGCACAAGGTTTTACGGAAAAAACGAACTACAATAAAGCTAATTAAGGAAACTATTTCCTTATATTAAGATTACGTGGAACATAAATTAAAGATTTACAATTTAATTGAAACATTCAGATTTCTGATATCTCACGTAAAGAAAGAAATTGACCAAAGACTGTTCACGGTAAGGTGAACACTTTTGAAATCAATGTTTGAAAAATGCCACTACCCTAACTACATATATTTTCATGAGCTTACTGAATGGCACGCGCCCAGTGACGTTTGTAACGATGGACGTAAAGTAGTTCCACGTATTAACGTTGAATCTAATGTATTATCCTTTATAATAAGTAGACGATCTCCATCTCACTGTCTGTCTGTCTTTAATACCTCTAAGTCCCTTGACACTCCACAGAAGTTCTTCAAATTTTGAAGAGCGAATCCTCAGGGTAAAATTCCAAGTGGGGTTGCAGTGACTTAATGGATAGAGCGATTCCAAGTGGGGCCTCAGTGGCTCAGTGGATAGAGAGGTTCCAAGTTGGGCCGTAGTGGCTTAGTGGATAGAACTATATCAAGTGGGGCCACAGTGGCCGAGTGGATAGGTATATATAGAATGGGGCTTTGTAGCTCTATGGATAGAGCGTTTACAAGTGGGGCCTCAGTGGCTCAGTGGATAGAGCGGTTCCAAGTTGGGCCGTAGTGGCTTAGTGGATAGAACTGTATCAAGTGGGGCCACAGTGGCCAAGTGGATAGGTATATATAGAATGGGGCTTTGTAGCTCAATGGATGGAGCGATTCCAAGTGGGGCCACAGTGGCCAAGTGGATAGGTATATATAGAATGGGGCTTTGTAGCTCAATGGATAGAGCGATTCCAAGTGGGGCCACAGTGGCCAAGTGGATAGGTATATATAGAATGGGGATTTGTAGCTCAATGGATAGAGCGATTCCAAGTGGGGCCGCAGTGGCTAAGTGGATAGATATATATCAAAGGGGCCTTAGTAGCTCAGTGGATAGATAGGTTCCAAGTGGGGCTTTAGTGGCTCAGTGGATAGAGCTATTTCAAGTGGGGCCTTAGTGAATAAGTGGATAGAACTATGTTAAGTGGGGCCGCAGTGGCTTAGTGGATAGAGAAATATCAAATGGGGCAGCAGTCGCTTCAACATTTCACATCATATATCTATGCAATATGTTTTTTTTTTTCCAGTCTTTGTATGATAATCAAATTTTTTAACATGGTTACTGTCCAGCCACGTGACAATACAAAAAAAAAAAGTCACGGGGTGGGTCCCCTGGTTGTGAATACTGAGATAATTTCTATTGCTTTCTCTTCTTTAAAAAATAAATGCAACCTAAGTTTAGGAATTAACAAATTGGTAAAATATTTTCGGGACAGTGGCAATGATGATTTTGCATCTGGTGGAAGAATACACAATATGCATAAAATTAGATCTTACGCGGGATTTTCGAAAAGTGATCAGATTACCGTGAACAGCCTTAGGTGGCGAGTTGTCTGTATTTATCGCTGCATAAATAAATTAAGTTTTTGCTAGTAACCGCAATCCCCAGTGGGTAAGTGTATTTTCATTCTAGTAGCCTGCCCTTAAGATTTCTGCAACTGGTGGCTAAGTCTGGCTAGTGTAAGTACCCCGGAGGCATGAGTTATATCTGTAGCTTTATTACAGAGATGACAATAATGCATGAGTCTTTTAGTCAGCCATTACGTGTGTCAAACAGCCGTCGGAGGATAGCAAGTTAACGTTGATCTATCTCTGCGCGAGCTGGGGGAGGGGGGGGGGGATATATTCACTACGCTATTCTACGAAATACTTCCTTGAATATTAACATACCTTGTAGTAACGTTGTTTGTTTATTTTAGAACTAAATTTAGGACTTAGTCATTGTTATACTGAACTGATATCAGAAAGTAATAATAATAATAATGAGATTCATGTTGCAGTGGGAAAAATTTCTTAATCATATTTTTGTGAAAAATAGGCCAAAACTCGCGATATAATAGAATTATATATTATCAATACAGCTTAACATTTTCAGTTACAGTGTACAATGTATGCGTCATAGCAGAGGAAGTGAATCTGATTACTCACGCTGGACATAGCAGATAAGACCGTACAATAAGAGGAGTTTGTTGTCACCTGGTGGCAAAAATTGTTCTTTATTGAGACCATGTACCGAAGTGACATGAATATCTGCTGCTAATAATATCAACGATAAACATATTTTAATTGGTTGGATATTCTGCAGAACTTTATACTGATTCTTTTATTTCTGAACTAAAATGTGTTCAATGCAAAGCCTAAAATTAAGTCATTTCCCTGCGGTTGAAAGAGATAACGTGGCGACTTTATAATCGGAAGGATTAGTATTTAATATATTTCCAATTTTTCCCACGAACTTAGTTAAGATACACGTGAATATACTGAATAACAATTAGTAAACGTGTATGCATCAGGATGTTTTTGTGTGTCTGCAGTCTCAAAATGAAGTGAACACTTTTGAAATCAACGTTAGAGAGGAAATTAACTCTCCTGTTACCGGTTATACAATAGTCTTTATACTATGGTTTATTTGAGGAAACACTAACTGACCTATCCTCAGAAATACTTGCCTAGGATTACACCTCAACAAGGTCTTTTTTAAGGTACAGTTTCTAAATTAATGACTGGTGGATTTTTTGTTATATACAACAATAACTGGCGGTAATATTAACATAATTGTGTTGCTGAAAATTTTACAGTCTTCTTTAACCGGCGCAAGGATAAATGCAATGAGATCAGTGAGAACGTTAATTATGTCGCGCGGCGGATGGATACACAAAGTGCTAAAAGGAAGACCTAAACAGCGCTTTATTGTGTTGCGAAAAATTACACAGTTTTATTTGACCGCAGCAGGGATGCTATTTTATGAAGTTATTTCATGCAGCGGGAGGGTACACAAATAAATGTAAGGACATACGTATAACTTGATTTTTTTTTTTAAGAATATGACAATGTTATTTAACCGGTGTAGCGGTACTGGTTATGACACGGGAGCGTTGATTATTTCATACACGGCGGAAGGATACAGAAAAGAACAGGGGAAAGAGAGGCACGCAAAACTCGACCGAACGGCGGGCTGCCGCCTGCCGTACTGACCCAGTACCAGGTAAAAACGCGGTTTTGCGGTTGGTGGAACCGGGGGAGGGGGGGGTAGGGGGTTTCGACACAAGCCAGCTACAGTTAATGTATCTTGGCCGGCCAATGAGAGTGCACGAGACAGAGAGAGATGCGAGTCGGGCGTGGACACGATCCTGCGTCTGCAGGAGGCCGCGAGGGGGTTGCAACCCCCCTCCCCTTCCACGCGAGGCGTGGCTTGGCGACGGACCACCCACACCAACCCCCTCCCGGGCTGGCCACGCCTCCCCTAGATCATAGGCAATCCTAGATGCGACTTCACCGGGACACCACACAACGCCTCCAGGTTTCGCATCATGTCTAGGGCAGTCTATTCACGGTGTCGCCACGCTTTTTGAATCAAACGATTGGAAATTTCCCCCATGTATGACATGTTTGTAAAGGCTATTCACGATAAAGTGAGTACTTCTGGAAGCAACCTTAGAAAAAAGTCACTGCCCCTACCTGCGTATATTTTAACGGGAGCAATGAGTGACATGCGCCCAGTAAAGTTGGTAACGATGGAGGAGAATGTAGTTAAATAGTCTACCTGCGAGCAAAAAGTGTTAGGTAACCATTTGTGATAACTTAAATTATTTCTCTCACTTTCTGTATTTTTTAATAAATCGAAGTGTACAAATGAGCAGATTCGTACAGTATTTACTTTTCACATAATTTCACAGTTTCACTTGACCGACGCATGAATAAAGTGACGATCCCCATTACAATGTTAATTTTACACAAGGCGGAAGAACACACAACGTGCATACAAGTAGATCTTAAGCAGGGCTTTCAAAAGTGCTGCTCATTTTACAGTGAACAATCTATATCAAAAGCGCTTTGTACTAAAGTCAACATAAAAGGGTCTTATTATTGGTTAGTATGAATTTCTACTCACATTTTATCTATAAATTATATACTTAATTTATAGTTAATGTGGATAACAACTGAAAGAAAACGTGCGTGTTTGTAATGCCTAGCTAGAAATAGCTCTTACGCAAAAAAAATCACTAAGCTGATTGCGCACGAACGCGGTGCGTTGGTCGTTTGGTGTAATTTTCTTGCCTTGGTTAAGCTTTGTTTGCGTGAGGCGGAGAAATAACCGGGAAGTAGAACTTCAGCAGGGTTTCAGATAAGGTGGAAGTAACCGAGAATGGACAAGAAACATTGGTCAGTATTTCCCTTCTTTCTCTGTATTTTTAGTTAGCGGTCCAGTGAATGTTCTCTGCATAATAATATCACAGACTCGAATTCCTAGCAGACAGCTATTTTGAAATTTTGCATGAAATAGTAACAGGGTGTGATTTAAATTCCTTATCCACTTGTTTCAGTAGCAATTCCATTATTTCCTGGGGGAAAAAAAAAAAAAAAAAAAAAAAAGCATTAGCATCTTTGAGAGTACACTTCCCAACAGGACTGAATGAACAGTGAAATCCTACTTTCCATTAAAATTGAATGCAATAAATTTAGGCCCATGCATTAGACAATAATATTTAAATTATTTTACTACACGTAATATGTCTTATACATATCACCAACGGTAGTTTTGTACATGAAATTGCAGTAGTACGAGTTTTCATTGCTAGATTTCTTTTCACCGCATAAGTAGACAGTAGCGTTTTATTCTGTTCGTAATATTTTTTGGCAGTATTTTCCTTTGGCAGAATTTCTTCCGCACACTGAAATTCATGATTGCCTAAATAGGCCTATTGGAGTTTATTGATTTATTAGGACAGTTAATTCGGAACACGGGAATTTATGACATGTGTTTCGAAGCGAACTACATTTGAAATATTTTAACGTCAAGAAATGTCTACAAAATACTATCTATAGTACATACCGCTATAACAAATTTATTATATATATTAAAAACAAATAGCTTAAATTATAATACTGTCAAAGAGGAGTGTAACTATGCACAATAAATACATGATGTTTTTTTTTCAGCAAATGTTTTTCCACCATGAAAATTAAAAGATTATATTAAAAACATTTCGGAGAACAGGTATTATTTGAACGTGTCAATTAATTAAAAAATCTATATTATAATTGCACAAAAAATTATGTTATATTTTACCGCAGGGCGGCATGAATATGTAATGGGCTATTGATCCAGTTTATATTGTTGTATCAAAAAAAAATAATACGCAGAAATCAAAACAGGAAAAACCTTAATGGGGAAGGGAGTAGCACAGTGTTTTGAACCACAGCAGCCGGTATCAAATTCCATTAAAAAACGAAAGAACAATGATGTTTGTACTATGCTTTTTAAAATATAATACATTAAGTAATCCCAAACATTGAATTTTATCTTGTGTTTTCCTTTTTGTGCTATGAATATGGCGTCATACATTTTCACGGTCACGTTTGAAATAATGTAGTACAGTCATTTTAAGTGGAATATCAAGAATAAGTATTATTTTACAAACGGTTTATAAGAAACCATCTGTAGCTAGTTAGAGAATTCGCATTTACACCTAGTTCTCCAGTCCCCGGATAAAAAAAATTCTTTATCCCTACTCTTATACGCTGTAGCGTCGTTTCCGTGTGAAAACAGGTTAAGAACTGTTCACACGAAAAGCGATAGTTGAAGGGGGGGGGGGGGAAGTCGTTTGCAGTATGCGTTTGCAAGAGTACATTAGAACATTCCAATTTTCCGGATGTGTCACATGAAGCAATAAATGTTACACAAATAACGTTTTTTTACATTATACATACTTGCATGCGTTGTCTGAATTCTCACCGAACTTGCTTGTTACGTTAAGGCGGTGGAAGTTCGGATGATTCCGATAATTCCTTCTGGCACGTTAGCGGAGAGCGTTATGTGGGTTGTCGGTGAATTTAGCTAATACCTATAAGCGCAGGTCTTTCTATCTCCATTTGCCTCTCTCTTCTTCGCCAGGCCTTTATATAACCGCACTTAATAGGCCCATTTCTTCTGAATGAAAACTCTTGTTCGTTGGCGTTGGCAGCTTTTTACACAGTAGTAATAACTAAATAGTCTCGTCACAGCATGCTACTCCAAATGACCACAATCTATAGTCTATCTGCGGTCCATTCACACTTTTTGAATCAAACCTTCCAAAAATCGACCCATGTATAACGTCTTTAATTATTTTCTATATATGTCATGTATCACAAAGGTTGTATACCTCTGTTAACATAAAAGTATCTTATTTTTCGTTACATTGAAATTGGACCACTATTTTATTTATAAATTATAATGTTCCATTTACAATAAACATGTATAAAAACAGTGAGAAAAAAAAAACATGCGTGTTGGTAGCGCCTAGTAAGAATCAGTTCTCTTGAAAAATATTATTACAAGTGAGTGCGCACGAATTCGGTCCTTTGTTGTCATTTTCTAGACTTATTTACGCTTAGTTTGTACGAGGCGGAGGAATATCCCGGGAGTAGAACTTTAGCAGGGCTTCACAAAAGTGTGAAGTAACTGGTAATGGATTATAATAATTATTGACCTGAAACTGAGTCCTGTCGGCATAGGCTGTTCATGGTAAAGTGAACACTTTTGAAGTCCTAATTACTTTTTCCTATCAGCCATTTTTTTTTATTCTTCCGCCACTTTTTAAAATAAATGTTGCAATATAAGTAATAAACACAGAGTATGTATTTGACCGGACTCGATAGTTATTGTCTAAGGCTACGATAAAGTAAATTTCTTGACAGTTATTTGAAATGAGAAATATTTCAAAGTTTTCGCTTGACCATGAGCCTATACAGAGTTGGCGTTTTCGACTTGGGCTAACAGATATCTGCCACTTCATTTCTTAGAGTTTTTTAGCATAACAGTTAATGGCTTTCTAGGTGTTATAATATAGGCCTATTGTAGGATAACAAGTGTGAACACTCACCCAGAAGAATATTAGAGTAAGATCATAAGAAATTAGTCTATTTTACAAAAATGCAAACAAAAATCTTTCGAATTGCCACTTTCAATCAGTTACGTAGATAAGTGTCATACTAAACTCAGCCGCATTCTAGTGACTAGTCTTAAGTAAAAAAAAACGGAGGCACCTCTTCCTCGTTCTTCCATGTCACCCGAGGCGGCTTTCGGTAAAAATACTTGCCTCCGGTTTAAAAACAGATGCAAATTAAGTCAGGAAATACCCCCAAAATAATTTGTATATTTTAACATTTCGTGCCTTCGGGCTCGGGAAAAACTGCTTATTTCCACCGACTTCACTTTCGTTCGCTGTTTTGAGATGCAAATAACCACGCTATCCATGTTATACACTCCGCTTGAATGCACAGCTATACTCTAGCTCGGCATTTTTAATCTGCTAAGCTGGCACCTACAGCGAAAGAGAGATATTCTCACAGCAAAGAACGGGATATTTAAATACATAAGAGATTGTTATTTTCGTATAATACTTTTAGAACCTCGGGCCAAACCACAGCATAGGTAATAATAATACAGAAGTGAAGAGAAGCGATGGTTCCTGTATACTGATTGGTTGCGCAATGCCTGAGTGGCTGAGCTGCAGACTAGCAAGTGAGTTACCAAGCACTGATTGGCTAACGCCATTCGGACATGTTGCAGTGTATATATATAAATATAAATATATATACATATAGAGAAATAGATAGATAGAGAGAGTAGAGAGATTTGGACGGCTCTCAACATCGAGGTCTTGAGAGCCGATGAGGGTAAAGCGAGTTGAGTGGGCCTGCGAAGCAGCGTCGGAATGCAAGGGCGCAGGGTAACGGGAGATCCCGGAGAAAACCCCGCCGACCAACGGCATCGTTCGGAACGATTCCCACATGCAACAAACCCGGAAGCGACCCCGCCGGGAATCGAACCCAGTAGTTCTGACCACTACACCACCGCGGCCCCACCGACATGTTGCAGGCCAGTGACGGATGCAGTTTGCTGTAAAAGCTTTACTTCTGTTCATTTTAACTACCCTTCGGCCAAGGGCTGGTTAGTCAGTGACCTCCCAACTGCCAGGGTTCGCGGTTCGATCCCAGATGGAATGTAGGCTCGTAGCAAACTATTCTTATCATGCGTGATTTAATATTCGTTCGATCAAAATTACTTATGAGTGACACATATTTGCTCATGGCAAGTTTGTAGATGGCTTGAATTATACTTGCAGCTTGCAGCAGGTGTAACTAATTAGGATTGATATAATCTTGACCAATTATAAAATGATGGCTTTTGACGATTATTAAAGCTCTATCGAAATCAACCTTTGAAGATTGCCACTGCCCCTACCTGCGTGTATTTTAACGGGAACTCCGACTGGCTTACGCCCAGTCAAGTTGGCAACAATGGCTGGAAAGTAGTCCCAGGTCTTTGAAGTTGAATTAAAGGTGTTAAGCGAACATTTGTGAATACTTAAACTGTTTCCTATGGTTCCTGTTTTTTAAAGTATATAAGTCGAAAAACTAACAAATATATACATAATTTGCTTTTCTAATAAATTCACATTATAACTTGACCGACACATGAATAAAGTGAATAGTCCCATAGCAATGTTAATTTTACATATGGTGGAAGAATACACAATGTGCATACATACAAATGAGGCTTCTCAGCCTTTGTACTTTTGTATTTTCACGTAGCGCTCTTAGCCAGGAAGGCAAGCAATTCGCATACAAGTTGATCTTGTACAGGGATTTTAAAAGTGCTCAGTTTATCGTGAAAAACTCACAGTTAGCCCGATTAAAGCTTAATTCAAGCTTGCCATAAGCTTGAAGGCTTGTTGTGAATATATTGACTCAAGCTCGGGGTTTCCAACCCCCAGAAGTAGGAAATTATTTTGGACAGTGGTTTCATACAAGTTTTATGGTTGCTACTGCCGTAATATGGGAGTTTTCTCAGTGCATTCCTGTTTTCTCTCCCGCCTTCATTCCGCTGCTGCCCCATCACCGTCTCACCTAATATGTTCTTCGGACTGGCTGGAGTGAAAATACGTGACGCCAGTCTCCTGTTGTCCATGGTGAACCTGCCAAAAGAAGTAAACCACACCACTGCTGCCAAGTTGCGAGATTAGAATTTGTGTATCTTTTATTTTACTTGATTTACAGGATAAAATGAAAACTCTGTTTCTCACGTTAAGTTTGTTCGCGGTTTCTTTACATGCCTTGAATCAAACCATTGAAAAATCACCCCTTCATGTCAGTTATCGCATGTTGACTTGTTTCCTAAATATGTAATTTATAAAAAAAATTTATACTTCTCCTAACATAAAAGTACCTTATTTGTTGTTAAATTAAAACTTTATTTATAAATTATAATATTTCATTCAAACCAATACGAATAAAAACAGCGAGATAACATGTGTGTTGGTAACACCTAGTAAGAAAATAGTTCTCATACAAAATATTATTACGAGTGCGCACGAATACGGTGAGTTGTTCCTTAAGTGTAATTTTCCAAGCTTTCTTTCAGCACAAGACGGAGGAATATCCTGGAAGTAGAAACTTAGCAGGGCTTCAGAAAAGTGTGAGGTAACCGTGATTGGACTATAGAAAATATATGCAGGCTGTGAAAATCGTATGTTAAAAAATCTTTCTTCCGTTTGTTTACATTCGGTTCAACAACAAACCTGCGTGTAATGAAAAAAAAAAAAGATGGCTTTTAACTTTATATGAAGTACTTTACTAGGATACCAGTATATTTATTTATTGGGGTAAACAGTGTGTTAATTTCAGTGGAAGCCACGTTTCTTTGAAAGTTCTGTAGGGATAAATGAAGTTTACCGTTGGAGTATGTAGGTGCTTACTGCGCAACTGGCATGCATTCTCTACCCCGTATTCACGCTACGGACTCTAACGATCCTTAATTCCTCTTTCGGCTGTGGTCATATAGAATTTAATTTATTCCCTTCCAATCGTAGGACCCCTACTATATTATGCAGGCACAGTCCATCCCTAATAACCTTCATTGCCCCTTATTTATTCTCCTTTACTCTTTCGTAATCCTGCTATCTCGGGAATCCTCTACGTGCGGAATGCTTTGCAGAAGCGCAATTGAATGTGGTGGAATGAGTTTAACGAGAATATGGCATTCAGAAACAAATCAGGAGGCAAGCGGATGAGGTAAAAGCGATCAACACACTTATGTACCAGACACGCCAGCAACCAAGTTGTTTTTTTTTTTTTTAAACATAACATAACCTAAATAGTGTACAACAGACCACTTTCCGTGTTGGATACCAGAAACGGCATATGGATGGCTAAGATTGATAGCATATGTTTAATTTCAAGCAAATTATCTACCGTGCACTTCGAATACGCCTTTATAAACAGCAAGAATAAATTGAGCGTGTGTGTGTACATATATACATATAATATATATATATATATATATATATATATATATATATATATATATATATATGCAAAAATTCGTAGTAAATCAATTGAAAATGTCTCAAATATAAATAACAGTTTATTTTTTTACAGTGGGACTGTGGCTCTTCGAAATTATCTTCTGGAATAGAACCACTACGTGTATGACAATTACGAGGAGGTAGACTAACACTAACGTGAGTAAAAAGCTCTATTTTTCGCACCCCTCCCACCCCCATTTATGATTGCCCTCCATATTCTGTACTTCCTATAGATATACGACAAAGCCATGAGCTATGCTCCCTTTGCACACGCGTATTTCCTATATAAATAGGCTATCCCTTCTAATTACGGTATTCATGCTTCGTTTTCTTACTAAACAATATGGTAATTACAGTAACTATATAATTACATAAGGGCGTAATGTTTGACAATAGAAACTTTGTAAAATATCTAGAGGCATAATGCTTGCAATCAGACCTACTGAAATAGATAATTTGGTGGAAACCAAACAGTTTCATCCTTAAATAATGAATATAAGTTACAATCATTGCCATAAAAATTTGCGTGTCAATAAGAAACGTGAGGCATAGAAAGAACTCATCTGTATTACCTCATACGGAATTCAAAGAACTGCGTGATTCGCCTTACGAACTATTTTGCCCACAGTTATTTTCAAATCACACTTCGAATCACGATCACTTCAACACGTAGGTAGCTGGCGTTCCGTATGGCACCACAACTATTATACGACAATTTTCTTTAATTCATTTTTATTTCCCTTTAATGAACGAGGATATTACAGGTTTTGAAGAATGACGTAAACATTCCTGCAAAACTAGAGCTGTGTGTGGGTGACTGTTACATTTCTGGAAACGGGTGCCTCAACGCTCAGCTAAGAAATGAAACAAATGAGTCGGCATGATGTCTTCAACGTACCGCTACGCACTCAGTAACTCTCGTACAACTCGGTACCAGCGGCGATCGACGACCTCTTGCGATGGCTTTCCCAGACCATTACGCGAATATTATGGTACGTGTGCCACATTGTCGCGCGTATCTGCGATTCTCCATACTCTGTCTTGGTGGTCATCCGTCCCCAGTAAATTGGCGACTCGTCGGTAGACAACACGACGCCAGTCCGTATCATTCAACAATGCTCTTTCGGGGGCCGCGGTGGTGTAGTGGTTAGACTTTCTTTCTTTAAATTTATTTCATTAAACCTACTTAGCAGTACAGCCATACAGGATGTTCCGTTCTATCATGACTACTACAATTTAACAAACAGTATATTAGTTATATAGATTCACAATTTTTTTTGTGGGAGGGCGGCTGTTCGTCTGGGCGCCCGTAATTTTATCTACAAATTCTATTTCTATTCGAAAACATAATTCACACTTCCTAGGAAGGGGGTGAATTATTCTGCCCCGACCGAGACAGCTCCCCGACGGGTATCCTTTTGGCCGCCCCCGTTTTGCCGCCCCTGCCGGACCAGACCATGGACCGGGATTCCACAAATCCGCCCGCACGACCAGGCGCCGTCGGGCCCGCACACAGCTAACTAGCCTTTCGGCCGGTCCGCCATGGCACCCAACGGTCGAATGGCCCCACCCACGAACCCCAAGGCCCCCCAGCTCCCTCCCTATCCGTACTGTTCTATTTTGTTCTTTTTATTTTTTTTACCCCTCGTCCACTGTTATGCTCCAACCTAAGCATCGTCCAGGACATCGAAGTACTCCTTCTGGACACCCAGGCCTTCGCTTCCCGGAGGACGAGGGAATGGAGCTCTACTCCTACGGTAGTGGTTAGACTGCTCGCCTCCCACATAGGCGAACTGGGTTCGATTCCCGGCGGCGTCGCTCCCGGATTTTCGTATGTGGGAATTGTGCCGGACGATGCCGCTGGTTAGCGAATTTTCTCTGGGATCTGGCGTTTCCCCCGCCTTTGCATCCCGGCGCTGCTTCATACACACATTTCTTCACCCTTATTGGCTTTCGTGACGTCGATATTAAAAGGCGCCCAAATCTGTCTACTCCACAATGTTCTTTGCTAGCGCCAATGCAAACAAAAGGCGATAATTGTAAAGTGTTAATAGCAGAACCCATAAAATGTGTCGGGATCTCAGACTTGCCTATGCTAAGCTCCTGGTATATATTGGCAGAGATCAAGTGCTATAAATAAGATGTGAAATGTCGCCTTTGTTGGCGAACAAGAAAGTAGCATGCTTTGTTCGTGCATGTCTGACAATCAAACGGCCATTCCTCTTGGCGGTCTTTCCGGGAAAATCCAGAACCAATCTTCAGTTTATAGGTACTTTCACATGTCAACCGACCCATAGTTAGGGCCACCTGTTTTCCCCTAAAATATTTCAGGACAAGTTGCGTTCCAACGCACTCTAGTTCAGAACCACTTTCGTGATTGGATCATTTGAATTGTTTCGCGTCTTATCTGTCTGCTCGCGAATCGCGTAACGTGACTGTTGGAAAAACCTAGTTCTGATTGGTTCACTCCTGTAACCGACTGTTTCCACACAAAGACAAACGGCCAGTAGTCAATGTAAAGTCACAAGTGTGTACATCAGATATTGAATTCTAGCCTCTGCTTAAATATTTTCTCGATAAGCGGGTGGCCCTACCCTTAATAAATCTACAGCGAAATCCTAACTGTCGAACTGCCCGGGCAGTTCGAGGCACCTTCTGCTCTGTCTCGCAGCCTTACTATCCATCCAGTCTCTCTCAAACTACACAACCTAAGATTAGTTTGTGCGGCAGCCTCGTACGTCACATATATACAGTACTCCTGTCGCTCATTCATCAGTTCCTGGCAAGTGTTAGGCGTGTGACATCACTTATGATGCCCTGAGCTATGCTACACAAGCCACACGCAAAGAGGGATGGGAGATCAATCGTGCATGGTATGTGTATGTGCCACCACGTGTAACTTTAGTAGCTTATGATGTATTTTTACGGCGACCGAATTTATTTACAGAGTGCACAGATGTTATATCAATGAGTGTTCTTTAAGATGCAACATATAAGTACTCTCCCCGTGAAAACGAAGAAACGTCGCCAATGGTTATCTAATAACTACAAACTGTTATTGGCTCAGAAGCTTCCGATGAACAGTTTCTTCGGTTACTAGACGTATAATTAGCCATTATTAAATTTAACAGTCATCAAAAGGCGCGATTATCAAATGTAAATTAATGCATAACCACACCTTCTTACCAACATCAGGAAATTCAATCTCGGTGGTCTGAAAATAAAATACCACTTTTCATTCAATCGCAGGAGCTCACAATTACAACGCGAGGTGGATCGTTTTTCACAAATTGGGCGTAATAATGGCACGTCTGCTAACACAGACATTTTACGAATACCTAGGTAATGTGGTATAGTTCAGGAAGGTTAAAAATGTACCTGTATGTTAGCGTAGTACAGCGTCGTTACAGTTCGCAATATAGTGTTACGTGCGGCAGATCACACGGGCCACGAGTTCCCGTTACACGTAGGCCGGCACTGCGGGAGGGATGCCCCCCTCGCCCCTCATCAACCCCTCCTCTTCCTGGGGAAGTCCAGGAATGATTGACAGCGGCTCCTGGCTGGCGTAACAGCCCCCCTCCTGGAGATGCCGACACATGTAGCGAAGGCGCAAGAATATTCTGGGGATTAGAACACTCGGCACAAGTAGGGGATTAGTGAAACATCTGGACGACGATCTACGACCGTATAAATACTGCAGTGGTCCAGCAACCAGCGGTCTTTGGCGAATGCTATCTAGCTGAGTGCGGGAGCGAAGTCTAGTGCGGTACAACTGTGGACGAGGTCTTCGTGGTGTGAATGGACGAGAGGGCGTGAAACCCGACGAGTGAAGCCTACTGTGCGGGAGGGCGCTCGGAGAACTCTAGAACATTGCGGACTGGTGGGACAGGTCTAAACTGTGGTGGGACTGAGTGGACATGTAATACGGATTTTTGTGTAAATATTGCAACTTTCAGACATGGACTGATAATTTATAAAATAATTAAGTAGGTTTTGATACACTGCTTATTGGGACTCATTTTTAAATATTTGATTTCATTGATTTCTTTGAGGTATTTATAATATTTATTCATTCAAGCCATTAATTTAAACAGTAAAATATATCAATTTGTTGTAAAAAGTTGAGCCGATATAATTTTTTTATAGTTATTGAAAATAAAATTAGGGAATTATAATTAACTCTTTTATTTAATTAAGACCTCCATTCCTTAACGAACTTGGTTTAGCCCTCTGAATTTTGAGAGAGAGATTGTAATAATAGTTACATAGTTGACACGTGTATTATGTTTAGAGATTATGGTTTATCGCGGCAAAAGTCGACTGTTTGCTATGATTCAATGTATTGTACACATGTCCGACAGTTTTCTTTCCTTATTGGCTGCCATGCATGTATGAATCTACTACCCCATTTAACTGGGCCAATGAGCATTTTGATCCTATAAAATATGACAGAACGTTTGCGATTGGCCTGCCAACAACCTAGTCGTGTCAAAACCTCGTTTATCCAATCATGAAATAATAAACTAGTTAGAGCGTTATAGAAGAAATGTTGGTTCAAAAATGTTTCGCTATTTTCTATAATCTCTCTAATTATGTTCATTAGTTCGTACCAATACCAACGTTAATTTTTACATATACTAAAATACTTCAATACAGATATATTAATAATTCAAATAAGTAGGTTGAAGGAAATCGTAATGATTAAAAATGGAATTACACACACACACACCATCATATTATATATATACAGTTATATATTATTCCATTCGTGGTTACTTCCAACTCCTCATGCAAACAAATCCTAACCGAGTATAGAAAATTTCACCAAAGGGACAGAGCCCACCGTATTCATCCACACTCAGTGTAATACAAATTTTGCATAAGAACTATTTATTACTAGGCGTTACCAAAAAACCTACTTACTCCCTTTTCTTATTTACATAATTAAAAATGAAATATAATTTATAGATTAATTTTAAGTAACAGTTTAATTGAACCAAAATAAGGTAATTTTATGTTGACAAAACTATAAAATGTTTGTAATATACAACCAAGAAATTCATTCGAATGGAATTATTTTTCAAATTTCTGATTAAAAAAGTATGACACGAATATACTATATTATTTAAATTGAAGGAGAAGTAGTTTCCAATAAAAGACATAAGAGAACGTATTTTGATTTAGCTGATAAGGGAGTGTGTGAATGAAGATATTTGGACGGCTATTAACAGCGAGGTCTTGAGAGCCGATGAGGGTGATTGAGGTGATAATAGAGCAGCACCGGAATGAAAGGTCGGGGGGACTGGAGATCCCCGAGAAAATCCGCCTACCAACGGCATCGTCCGGCACGACTCTCACATGTGAAAATCCGGAGTGACTCGACCGGGATTGAAGACGGATCGCCTTAGTGGGAGGCGAGCGGGCTAACCACTCAATCACCGTGGCCCCATTCAGCTGATAAGAAACTGTTAACACTAAATGGTGATGTTCCACAATTCCGTTTTGGACATCGATGGATAACTTGAGGATCTGTAATATGGAATGATAACAGGAGATTAAAATTTTTCACAATTGTCTGTGTGTCTAATCGGTTCATTTAGGAGAAGCTGCGTTCGCGGGCCTTACGGAAGAGTCGTGATCCGTCGTCCCCGGAGAAGATGTCGGAAGCGCGGAGATGGGGCGGAGACGAGGGATGCTGCAACGGAGATGCTGGACCAGAGACGTGACTGACGCCCAGTTGCACCATCGTGGTTCGAAACTCGATTCAAGGTCGCATCTAAGATCAGCACAGAAAACTGTTGCACCATTCGAGTTCGGAACTGGACTGGAGTTCGAGATGAAGTTCATCTCGAACCACCGAAATTGGCGATTCCAAAACTCGATCCGAGATCAGCCACCATCGTCGAAAAATGTAGTTTGAAAATACGCCAACGGATAGAACTACGGTCGATTTTTTTCTTGAGAAATTGAAACAACATTATACGCACATGAATTATAATTCAGTAAAATTAGTACAACAATAATTATATTAAAACAGATAAAACATCGCACATCTAGTTCTAGCTATAGTGAAAAATACACCTACTTCCATGACGTCATATATCACGAACCAATAGCAAAATTTGTCTCATACTAAAACTCGAGCTCTCACTTTGGAACCAACGACGAATGCGTTGGAGCAACACTTTTACATTCGAACCAAGATCAAACTGGATCCTGGTTCGGAACTAGGATCATTAGATCTCGGATCGGGGATGACGTTGGTGCGACCAGGCATGAGTCATCCCCTAGCGAGCGGGCAACCCCCGCTGCACGCGCGCCCGCCGCGTTACGTCTGCTCCACGGCGTCGCGCCAAGTCACTGTGAAATTCTCGGGCGGCGCGTGGGGGGGACGGGGACCCCCGACCCCTTATTAAATTGCCACACCGTCCCTGCCCCCACCCCCTCCGCCCACCACCCCTTCCTTTCGGCAACCCTCTCTCGTGAGTCACCAGAAAACAGGGCCGTTTCTCACTTCCAGCCCCGCCGGGAGTGTTGACAATTTGCGCGCCTAACAGGGTTACCGCGCATCGCCGGCAACGGATTTGTTTCCCAGGTTCTAAAACACGAGGGAAGGGCCTGTCCCGTCATAACGAGCCCCCACCCCTCCTGGTTCACCCCACCGCACCCCCTTCACAAGCCCCTATTGTCCTGTTATCTCATGGAAGGACTTCCTGCTCGAAATGGACAGTCACCTCCCACCCCAATCCCCCCTCACGATTACTGAAAGGTGGCTCATTATGCAAACTGCCCTTGGGCCCTAAGACGCAGAACCAAGGAATTATGAAGGGGTTGGTGCAACAAACAGTCAAGTATATTTCTTAAAAGTTTTCAGGAGAAGCTAGAAATGATTTTGACAAAGATCGCAATATTATATTGTTATTCTTTAAACACTATTGGAAAGAAAGTGCATAAAAAAAGTGGCATAATTATTTCGTTTTCTATTTAGTTTGGAAAATGAAAACACACATAATTAACGCAAACCTTTCGTGTCCTTTTAAAAATACATATGATATTGTAAAAGTAGTCTATATTATGTAATAGTAAGTTGCATATATTTATAACAACCCAATTACATAGAAATTCGTTATGTGCAGACAAATTAGCTTATGCTATTTCATTGAAATGGGTTTACAACAATGTATTATTGCCTGTGTTCAGGGAGAATACTAAACTATGTGAAAGCAGTACAAATATGTTATTTCTAGCAAGATACCGAACATTTATGTAATGTTATAATACTCTTTGTCATTGTTGAAGTCTGTATTATTTTAGCATGCGTGAAAACCAAGATTGTAAACCTAGACTTGTCTTGCATAAAATACTTCATTCTTTGTAAGAAGTGGAACTGGCAAATGTTGTTGGTAATCTAAACACAATGTTTTGACCGTTAAATCATTCTTCGAGAGGGATGATTTTTCCTTTATGCCGTCGTAAAATGCATTAGCCTTCCTTAGGTGTGATTCCTGCTTGGTTTGCAAGCGCTCTGCGTTCATTGTCTGCTGTACAGGAATCCAGCTGTATTTTTTAAAAGTCACGCGTTTGACACGTATATGTACGTGGAGTTCCAAAGGAGAGATTAAATCTTGTATTAAATAATCTGCTGTAATGATCGTAAGTCACATGTGGATTACAGTCCTTGTTGGCCTTCATTAACAAAATCATTTCCGGTTCATGTTTCTCATAGTACATCATCCACATTCGTTTGATATTTAATTCAGACGATAAATACTTCCTTTCTGCCTCCTTCCTACTGCAATGCGAAGAACGATGAGGGAAGGATCTAATGCGATCCTCAATGTGTTTGTTGATCTTATCCGTGATTTTCTGTGGCCTGTTGGAATGCAGCCCTCGGTTGATCAGCACGTGGAGAAACATTTATAGCAGCATGAATGGCAAGCTTGTGAACTCTGCACTTATCAACAGCATGTAAGTTGCAAAATGCAGTCTTACAAACCACCACCGTTTTTGAGCCAACATGGATAAAAAAAAAAAATTAAAAAAAAACATTTAGTTGCGGTCTAGATACTGAATCATATATTTTAACAAACCTATTTACATATACATCTATACTTATGCCGTTTTCGCTGTAATGTCGGTAGAAACAATCTCAACAATATTACAAGTGAAACACAAAAGGAATAATAAAACTGATAATAAAAATAAGTGTAAATATTATCTTGTGTGTTCACGCTGCAGCAGCATGTTACTGGTAGGTCAGTGAATAAGGTTTCAGACATCTTTACCAGCGATATGTGTTTAACTCTCTGTGTTGAAGTATTATTATTTTACTAATGTGTATTACGACTGTACATAATGCTCGCATAATAATAATTATGATTGTGTTTACATAATGGCTTGTGAAAACGTGTTATGCACGTAAAATGAGAAATAAAAATATAATCAGCCTACCTTATAATAGAAACTGTACCACTTTTTTTTTGCTTGGCGTCAGCTGCAGAACTCGTCCCAGGATCATCTAAACATTCGGCCTCACCAGGTTCAACATCATCCTCTGTTCTGTTTGATCTCCTGAGAAGCAGACACAATGAACATGCTGTATTTAATAAACTACTTTGTACATTAATTATACGTTTCTCTTTTCTCTATTTAGTTTAGTTGTATCTACTTACCTTGAAATCTTTCTGGGTTGTATGAGACCACTTAAATAGCTGTCTTGAGCGATTTTCTCCCCAATGTCACGGAATTGTGTGTAGATAGTATCTCTTTCATCATCTGTCAACTTGCTGTAACACAACCGTTTCCATGCACAAGCTGGGTCCTGATTCTTGGCTTCAACATTTTTGCCTCTGGCGCTAACATACGATTCACCTCGAGCACAGGCTCTTTTACGGACATTTCTCTTCCATTTGTCGGGATTTTTTTTAGTCTCTTCTTGTCTTTAATGACGTTAATAGTACCGGAATCACTATCCATAACATCAATTTTTATAATCACAATAAATAACCGATATACCAAAACATGTATGCAACGAGAAAAGTGATTTATTTTATAGCAGTGTACATGTGCACACTCTAGTGCTGCTAAGTCTGATCAGGTGGCGCAGACGTCTACTCTACCATTAGTCACTGCAACTAACTAGCAAGTGGTTCCCAGACAAATCCAGAGATGGCACTGATTGCAGCTGTCCAGCTGACGCAATAACATCTGAACTCGAGGCAACAAACAGTCATGATAAGCTCGTGACTGTTTGTTGCTCCGCATGTTATTTCACAGCAACAAACAGTTATCTTCAATACAGCTTTATTTCTACTCTTAACCATGGAAAACGACACTATGTCGCACCGAACGGAGCGTATTGACCAGGAGATGCAACAAACACACATAACACTATTTATGAAAAAATGACACTTGACTGTTTGTTGCACCAGCCCCTTCATATATATATCTCCGATCAGTTACTGTTATATTCTGTGGCACATACATATGTGATGTGGCCTGAGAAACCATGCCACATGTCTGCAGAATTATTTTTCTGTTGCTTGCCCCTGCCAATAGAATACATAATTTTGAAAATTAAAAAAAAAAATCACATCTCTAGCTAAAACATTACATTTTAAATACTTGAGGAGAAATATTGCTGAAATATTGTTTTATAGGTTCTTTTTCTTTTAGAGATTTGACAGGCATTTCCCGCTAATAAGTAAAAATATACGCCTACGTTTGAAATGCAATAAATGATGTAATTTTTTGGCTCTTTTTTAATGTTCAGGATTTTGTATTCTAACAGAATAATGATTCTGGAGACATGTGCCGTGGTTTCTCAGGCCACATCACATACTTCGGGGATATATTTCAGTTAAGACTATTCACGATAAGGCGGGCACTTTCGAAATAAACCTTAGAAAAAAAAAGTCACTACCCCTACCTGCATACATTTTAACGGGCGCGCTGAGTGACATGCGCCCTGTAAAGTTGGTAACGATGAAGAGAAAGTAGTTCTATATCTTAACGACGAATAGAAAGTCTTAGGTAACCATTTGTGACAACTTAAATCATTTCTTTCGTTTTCTGTTTTTTTTTTTTTTTTTAATGCGTCTAAGTGTAAGAATGAGCAGATTTGTATAATATCTACTTTCTAATAATTTCACAGTTTCACTTGAACGACGCATGAATAAAGTGACAAGGGCCATGGCAATTTTATTTTAACACAAGGAGGAAGAATCTACAACGTGCATACAAGTAGATTTTAAGCAGGGCTTTCAAAAGTGTTCATTTTACCGTGAATAGCCTATACCCGAAACGTCGCACCTGTTGCCAGCGAAGGAAGCTTGCTATTTTCAGCTGTATCGTCGTCATTGTGGCGTCTATATTTACATCTGTTCCAGCCATTGTGTTCGTTTGTTTTTGTTGTAATATTACATACTTGTTGTCTGTTTGGACACCAAATAGTGTTGGGTTGTTTCGTTCTTCTGGTGACATCCGATTATATTACTGCTCGGAATTGCATGTGTGATATATTTTTCGTTGTGGTGTGTCGTTTCGTCTTTTGTTTTTTAACTTGATTCCTTCTTGGAATTATATGCATGTTATATATTTGTCGACAACATCTATCTCGGAATTGTTCTTTCCTTTTTTTTTAAATTTATTAAGTAAGTTATTTCATATTACCTAGTAGGTTTCCTGAGACTACAAAAAAAGTGTTTGCAAAGGAGTATGTCAATAATTGTCAAACAATGCATATTTAAATGTGGCATTATACGTATTTCATGTTGCCTGCATTATTTTAAAGCATTTCTTGTACAATGTATCTAGAACTACATTTTGTTGGTATTTTACTATTTCTTATTACAAAATTAATTCTTTAACAATAATAAAGATTTTTGCAGTGAATGCAGTTCTCATTCAGTGTTAGCATATTCGAAGGTGTCAATGTTTTACTAGGCTGTAGTGGTAAAATAATGAACTTCTCAAAATTTTGTTTGAAAGTGTGATTTAAGATCTCTGGGAATCAAACTGAGATATAATTTGTTACGTGCGTTTGTCTCTGCTATTTTTAATATTGCTGTAACTTTTTGGTCAACCGGCTGAAACACTGCGAGTGAAATTTTGTATTTAAATGCGTATATTTTGCTACGTACAAATAATACTAATTTTCTATGATTCTAGAAATTTTTTGCAAGCAATATACAGTAGGTCGTAAGGATTACTTCGAACTTCATGTATTCAAAAAGAAATCGATAGAATGTGCTGTCTGTATGAAAGTCTGAAGTTAATTTTTATCTATATTTTAAAGATAAATTTTATTACTCTCTTTGTAGCTCCCAAGCTTCAGAACGTAATAAAGTCAAATTTTAAAACTACATACAGATGCAGGTGGGAAAATCATTTCGCGAAGCAGTGGAAAATTAACAGACATTGTGCATTTACTAAAGTTAGTCTGTAATTATACTTTTCCATTTGTTAAAAAAGAAACATGTACAATACTGTGATGAAATTACACAGTGGTATCTGTGCGAATTTTCTCGTATTAGAGAAAAAAATACACAAATATTACAGATTATTTTCTGCTACATCCCCCGATTTTCGCATGTGGGCACCGTGCCAGACGATGCCGCTGAATGGCGGATTTTCTCTGGGTTCTCACCCCTCACCCCCCCCCCCTTCACGCATTTCGGCGTTGCTCCATAGTAGTATGGAATGGCCGTTTAACAGCCAAGGGATTGGGGAGTCAGATTCGGATTCGCCCGGCTGCCATCTTGTTACCTCATCGACCGCCATCTTGGATATCATTGACCTTTTACCTCTGAACCATGTGATCTTTGACCTTGACTTTGACCCGAAGACCTTCGACCTCAAAAAATTCTAGAAATTCTAAAAAAACGAAAAAATTTATTATTACAAATTATTAGAAAATTATTTTACAAATTATAAAAAGGATCCACAGAAATGAACCATTTTTTTCCAGAAATGCTGACAGCGATCGGCGAGTCCGGTGACAGTGATCAGTGACTCCGAGCCAGGTGACCAGGATCAGTACCGTTGACGTTGGACCATGACCACCGACTTTTGACCTTGAAAATAAAGAATTTAAAAAAATCTTTAAAAAATCTCAAAAAGTAAAAAAATTTAAAATTTATTTTAAAATGTATAAAAATATTTATTATAAAAATTTTATTTAAAAATCATTTTAAAAATTTACAAATTGTTAAAAAATTGATTTAATAATATGTTATTTAAAAAATTTCTTAATTAAAACATCGTTAACCCTGGCGGCCATTTTTTCCTTTCTTCCCTCGGAATTTCCCTTTTCCCCAAAAAAATTCCCTTAAAAAATGTATAAAAAATTTAATTAAAAAACTTACATTTCCTGTGGTCTCCCCACACACCACCATAAGTCACATTCGTTCCATCCCCAGCAGACGACTGACTCCCCCGCACCACTCATCTCAACTATACTCATTCCGCCATCTTGTTTTTTCGTTCATTTGTTTACATGCTACTAGAGGCAGCCATATTTGTTTACACGTTACTGGATGCCGCCATATTTGTTTTTCGTTCATTTGTTTATACATTACTGGAAGTCACCATCTTGGTATGCGACAACCATATTGGTAGGCATCACCTATCTGCCATATTGGATGCAGACTACCTTTATCTTAACCCCATGACCTGGAATAACCTTGAAAACTTAAACTCGTAAAAATTGCATAAAATTCAGTAAGCAAAAATCATTACAGACTATCACCTCCATATTGGATGTAGACTACCTTTACCTTGGCCACATGACCTTGAATGACCTTGAAAACAAAAGCTCGAGAATAAATTCGTAAAAGTAAGCATGCTGGATGCCAAGCGAGCTGTCGGCCCTTATATTGTTAGGCATAAAATACTTTAAATTATCCACCCTATTTAGAACAGATGTTTCCAATCAGCATTATACCTATAATCATAATGCAAGACTTTGATGGAATACATAATTTATTAAATATATATTTTGTATTTAAAATTTAAAGTTATTTAATATTAATTTTTTTTATTTAAATATATAATTGTACATATAGTACGATACTTTTTAATAAAATTTATTTATTTGCCATTTTAAATCTTTAATATATTCCAACAAAGTAGGTAAACATGAAATAAAACACAATTTTATTCACAGGCATTTCTTTATTCAATTAAATTATTTCAGTCGCTAACACCCTCAAAAAATTACAATATTCATTAATATGTCACCAAATATGACATGCAACAGAGATTTTTAGTGCAATTAGAGCGTTCATGTCTCCGAGCATTGCTGCTGCGCGTAAAGGTCTTTTCACAGAAGCGACTCTTATAATGTCGGAATGGTTCAGCAGATGCTTCTGGAACAGAGGCCGATGATCCAGTTGACGATGCCAATGGAGATGCCGTAGGTAGCCCGCTCATAGAATTCGTTGGCACTGTCGACGTCATGCTTGAATACGTCGATGGCTGAACTGCTATAGGTGACCCACCCGAAGAAGTCGACAGTGCTGCCAGCACCATGGCTGAAGAAGTCGATGGTACTGCACTGGTGGAAGTAGATGCTGCTAGTGACGAAGCCATCGCAGCTGATGGTGGTGGCAGTGGTGAAAGTAGAGAGAAACCATTGGTGGGCAATATCCAACCAACTTTAACGTAACTAGCCATGGATGACCTGGCGTATAATCTACCCGAGACCATCCAACTTTCAAGATAGCCGTTGTCAAATTGTACCTCTCAGCTGACCTTCCTACTGCTTATATACAAGCACGCAAGCCTTATGACGTGATGTCGATTTTGAACCAATCATATGACACCATTAAACCATTGTGCAGACACCGACCAGCCAATCACGAAATACCACATGATTGCAGCTGACCAATAACGTGCAGGCATTGAGCCATCACTTACACACACATACACACAAGCAGGTACGCAGGCTTTAGATGATAGTTCTTTAATCACATTACCATGCAGTTATATATATATGTATATACACACACATATATATTCAATAGTTTCTTCCAGACAAGTTATTCGCTCACCTATAAATCATGGTCACACTTAAAGTAGACAGCTGACTTATGTTGACAAACCGAACCCTCACGATACTGACCCATTGACCCCATGACCCATTCTCCCCAATGACCCACTTCACACCATGACATATTGACCCCATTTACCCATGACCCATTGAATCTTTATGACCCCATATTAGGGTGCTGAAACTTATGACCCCAAAATGACATCAAGACGACCTCTAAATGACACCTAATGACCCCTGATTGTGGCGGTGGCAACGGTGGTGGTGGCAGGGGCGATGGTGGCATCGTTGGTGGCGGCATCGCTGGTGCCGGCAGCAGAGGTGGCGGTGGTGGTGGTGGTGGCAGTGGTGATGGTGGTAATGGTGGTGGTAGTGGTGGTGGTGGTAGCAGTGGTGGTGGTGGTGGCAGTGGTGGTAGTGGCAGTGGTGTTGGCAATTGTAGTGGTGGCAGTGGTGGTGGTAGTGGTGATGGTGGTGGCAGTGGGGGTAGTGGTGGTGCCGGTTGTGGTGGCAGTGGTGGTGGCGGCGGTTATGGTGACACTGGCAATGGTGGTGGTAGTGGTGATGGCGGTGGTGGTGGCAGTGGTAGTGGCAGCAGTGGAGGTGGTGGCAGCGGCGGTGGGGGCAGCGGTGGTGATGGCAGTGGTGGTTGCAACAGTGGTGGTGGTAGCAGTGGTGGCAGTGGTGGTGGTGGCGGTTATGGTGACAGTGGCAGTGGTGGTGGTGGCAGTGGTGGTGGCAGCAGTGGAGGTGGTGGCAGTGGTGGTGGTGGCAGTGGTGGTAGTGGTGGTGCCGGTGGTGTTGGCAGTGGTGGTGGTCGCGGTTATGGTGACGGTGGCAGTGGTGGTGGTGGCAGTGGTGGTGGCAGCAGTGGAGGTGGTGGCAGCGGTGTTGGTGATGGCAGTGGTGGTTGCAACAGTGGCGGTGGTAGCTGTGGTGGTTGCAGTGGTGGTGGCAGCAGTGGTGGTGGTAGTGGTGGTGGCAGCAGTGGTGGTGGTGGCAGCAGTGGTGGTGGTGGCAGCAGTGGTGGTGGTGGTGGCAGTGATGGTGGCAGCAGTGGTGATGGGACAATTGTGGTGATGATGATGGTGGTGGCAGTGGTGGTGGCAACAGTGGTGGTGGTAACAGTGGTGGTGGTGGCAGCAGTAGTTGTGGCAACAGTCGTTTTGGTGGTGGTGGCTGTAGTGATGGTGGTGGCGGCAAGAGTGGTGGTGGCAGCAGTGGTGGTGGTGGCAGCAGTGGTGGTGGTGGTGGCAGTGGTGATGGGGCAATTGTGGTGATGATGATGGTTGTGGTAGTGGTGGTGGCAGTGGTGGTGGCAGTGGTGGTGGCAACAGTGGTGGTGTTGGCAGCAGTAGTTGTGGCAACAGTCGTTTTGGTGGTGGTGGCTGTAGTGGTGGTGGTGGCAGTGGTGGTGGCAACAGTGGTTTTGGTGGTGGTGACAGCAGTGGTGGTGGTGGCAGTGGTGGTTGTGGTGGCAGTGGTGGTGGCAGTGGAGGTGGTAGCAGTGGTGTTGGTTTCAGTGGTGGTGGCAATAGTGGTGGTTGTGGCAGTGGTGGTTGTGGTGGCAGTGGTGGTGGCAGTGGAGGTGGTAGCAGTGGTGTTGGTGGCAGTGGTGGTGGCAATAGTGGTGGTTGTGGCAGTGGTGGTGGCAACAGTGGTGGTGGTGGCAGCAGTGGTGGCAGTGGTGGTGGCAGCAGTGGTGGTGGCATCAGTGGTGGTGGCAATGGTGGTGGCAACAGTGGTGGTGGCAACAGTGGTGATGGTTTTGGCAGTGGTGGTGGTGGCTGTGGTGGTTGTGGTGGCATTAGTGGTGGCAGTGGAGGTGGCAGCAGTGGTGGTGGCAGCAGTGGTGGTGGTGACAATGGTGGTGGCAGCAGTGGTGGTGTTGGTCGTGGCAGCAGTGGTGGTGGCAGCTGTGGTGGTGATGGCAGCGGAGTTGGCAGTGGTGGCGGTGGTGGCAGCGGAGTTTGGTGGTGGAGGCAGTAGAGATGTGGGGTTTAGCTGATGTTTGAAATATGCAAGCCTTACCTCAAACGTACATTCAGATTAGAAATCATATTATGATATTCATGTTTATCAGAGTTTCGCAGTCTGTGACACGTCAGTATTTTTTAGAAACGAAATACGAAAGCATGGGAGGCGTGGAAAAATATTAAAATGGAAACTATTAGCATACATTGCATTCTATTGTAACATCTGAGTTATGATTATGGTAAAATTTGCATTTTTTTTAGTAGCTAACTGAACTGTCATATTTTAGTTAATACTGCATGTATGAGAGTCATGGAAGGAATTTATTTATGTTTAAAACAAATATGCAATTCCTCTTTGTAAGAGAAAGGTAACAAAATTATTGATATAAATTATAGATGGAACGACACTGTCCGTGCAGTTAAATATTGTAATTATAATATATTGTAGTTTTCTGCGACGGAAGTTTTTACTATGAGCTGCTGTGAACTCAAATTAGCAAAATTTAAGCCTGAGCACTGGATATCTGAAAATATTATAAGGAAAGATATTCTTACTGCAGAGTTTTGCAGCTAAGTCCATTTTTGGTTATATTTAAACGGAGTGCAGCACTAATTTAAATAATATTTTTTCAGAAGACATGATTAATTCAGTAATTAAAGGCTATTGTCGTTTCCAAGTTAGTTCTTTTAAAGTCAAATTTTTTTTTCTTCAGAAATTAAAAATAGTATGATAATTTTGGACTTTCTCATTTGAGACCAGTTTTCAATATAATTTTTGCATATAAGCAATATAACTTAAATGTAAATGAATCATAATTTGTTATTCAAGCGATACTAATGTTGGCTAAACCTAATGATTTATTGTTACTATATCATATTTAATCTTTTATTAATTAGATATCGTATTAAGAGATGCCTACTACAGTCTCTACTCTTAGATAGACTTTTTGGAGTAGCTGGAGGCTTATTTTGGATTCTTCAGTGTTGCTCGATATTGTGTTTTCAGAATTTTAATAACTTGTGATATTGGTACTTTTCTGGTGTCTTAGGGTGTAATGAGAATGGTAAGTGTGAAAACGATGTATGGCAAACTCGCAGCATAATACTAGTAGCTAGCCGAGGCAAGAATAAAAAGGGTGCACAAAAATAAATATTTGTGCGAATGAAATGTGACATCTCAGTGTTTACATTTCTATAGATTATGTTCCATTGCACTATACTTTGTTCAATACAGAAGTTATAGCTAATACACTATACGTATCCTTGCGCCTGGATACACGGCTCACTACACCAGCTGTATTCTTTCAGGTCTGCTGTCAATCGTTGGTAATCTTCTTGTAACACCCTTACAGTTTGTTAGCAGTTATCTATCCTAATGGTCAAGCATGACCATAACTCAGTAAATAACTAACATTGGACACTTGTTCTTAAAAATATTTTGTTATGTTTAGAAGTCACGAAACTATACGCGTTCTATCCAACAAGCTTATTTACGGTTTATATGCTCGACATGTGTACAACACTACATATTGTAGCAGTATACTAGTGCACTCGGGAACTGACAATTCCAATTACATGTGATTTCACACAGTCACTGCTACTGTTAAGTTGGTATGACCAAGTGGTCAAAATTCACTTTTAAAATCCATACATTTTAACATCAGTGAAGGGGAAAATGAAGCCTCATACAGGCTAGTAAAATACGTATAAAAATTAAACTGAAAATTGCAATCTCATGCTATGTAATGCAATCATTGTAATAGTAATATTTTGTAAATTTTTCTCAGTTAAAATACATAATCATTCACGTTTATTTAAGTAGATAGTTATATTTCGAAAATTAGCACCATGTTCGAAATTAAAGTTGTATGAAAATTCAGATCCAAAACTGCGTCACCATTTTGGTACCATTGAACAATTAAAAATTATTTATTTTATGTTCCAATAGTGTGGAAGTAATTCACACTGTAAAATAAATATCAGGCCTACAAAACTTGCAATTCCACACATACAGTATTGTCGCAATTTTAGTTCAACACAGTATGTCGGGACATAGTTATATTATAATTCCGTTCTAACATTAGGTCCATGATTTCGTTCGAGCAAACATTTAAAATGCATAAATATTCTGTGAATAGGTAAGACTGCTGGCGTGGTGAATAACGCAAGATGTGTCATATAAATACTGCGTTCTATGAGTATGAAGCCACTGGTGATGTGATTTCGACCTGACTGCTGTGAAAATTTGGACGACCATTGAGAGATGAATTTACACAATAAGTGTCATTGCCGTAATTTGTTTACTCCCTTAATACACGCAATAATGTTATAATTTTAAAGGGATAAGGTCGCTTTAGTTCAGTAACTCGTAACTGTGAAACATGAACGATATTCGTAATAAAATCTATTGTTTATGCGCTTTCGCATCTAAAAGTATAGATTTGTTATTTTACACAACTTGTTGGCGTATTTACAAATAAACATAACAGAATTCGTAAATTTTCACATTGGCGTGTTTTCACGATTAATTTTAAGATTAGATCACGAAATTAATAATCATGTATAATTTTACTACCACAATTTCGTATAATTTCACTTACGCATTAGGGTATGTATTATAAACACAACTAAATAGTTGAAATACGCAAACATTCCATGTATAAAAAAATCAATGACGAGGCACATATACTACCTATAACTATGCAGACACTGATGGAGTTATTTGAAAGCACCGGTTCAGTTAATGCAAACAATCGTTGTGAGTTGAAGTAAGGGACATGTGTGAAAGTACCCTTCACGTGTTTATAAATATTTCCACTAGCAACTGCGCAACGACTTAAACAAGTCTTGTGTTGCTGTTACACCCTGATATGAAGTTGTAAATACTCTCCACTTTGATCATTTTAACACGCAGTGGCATAAGCTATGTAATTTTACACATACAGATATGGTGGTGATTTAAAAAACGCGACATGTTGATGTCTCTATAACATCTTACGAAACTACATGTTGTTATAAATAAATTGGCTTACGGCCATTTATTTATAAATTAAGGGGTCTTAAGAGGTCGTAGCTATAGATGGCAGAGCTTATCCGTAAATGAGGGGTTTTAATCATGATCTGTGACACAGACAGTAGAACACCGTAAGAGTTACTGTAAAGAGGAGCTACTCTAATTAATATTGAGTTATTGTTAAATTATAAATGCAATGAGCACCGCACGCCTTATTCCTTTGCGTCTACGTTGGACAGTCTGCACCCTGAAACATGATACCGGAGGCTGTGTCTAGTTGTACGGATGACGTCAGACGAGCACACCCGTGTCTGCGATCTTCCTTGTGGTCTGGTCGGTCGCGGAAAGATGTGGCACCGCGTCTCACGTCGGCCTATATCGTTGCGTTTCTTAACGTCTTGGCATAGCTAGCCTCTTTCCCTGCTGGTGGAGGGAGTTTATAACTGCTGGCCCCCCTTGTCGACTACTCTAACTAAAGTTCTGCTGGCGGGTTAATGCGTGTATTCCCAGGTTAGGGCTCTTCTATGCGGTCATGACAATGTGTGATATTACACTGTCCATGTCGATGCGATTTCACGAAATAATTTTACACTGCACGTCGCCGTCAGAGGAATACTCGTCCGAATTCGGGGCCCTGCCAGGGCTCCTTCGTTTCTCATGAGTGGAAAGTAATCTGACCTGCTGAATGCTTCCCGACGCTTCGCTGAAAGCAGATATCTGCCACTTCGAAACATTCCTGAGTCAACACTGTGCTCGTTATCGACAAAGGTCGTTCACGATCAAGTGAGCACTTTAGAAATGAACCTTAGAAAAAAGTCACTGCCCCTGCATACATATATTTTAACGGGCGCACTGAGTGACATTCTACCAGTAAGGTTGGTAACGATGCATGGAAAGTAGTTCCATATCTTAACGTCGAATAAAAAGTGTTAGGTAACCGTTTGTAATAACTTAAATTTAATTCTTTCGCTTTCTGTTTTTTCAATGCATCTAAGTGCAAAAATGAGCAGAATTGAAAAGCATTTACTATGTAAGTAATTTCACAGTTTCATTTTACCGATGCACGAATAAAGTGGTGAGGCCCATGGCAATGTTACTTTTACATAAGGCAGAAGAATACACAACGTGCATAAAAGTAGATCTTAAGCAGGGGTTTAAAAAGTGCTCATTTTACCGCGAACAGCCGATAGACAGCAGTACGCCAGAAAGCTCCTGGCTTCTGTGCTCCATCGTGTTTATGGAGTCCATAGTTGCCAACCTAAAGAAGACGAGGATGTTGGCTACATGCGTTGGGAAATACGGCAATAAATAATAAAAGTAAGCTACGCAACAAACCTTAGCAATTTGCTCACTACTATTCAAAATACAACGATAGTTCATTTTATTAATGTAGACACATAACACTCATTTATAAATTACATAGTTACGACCTGTTAATTAGAAACTCCAATGAAGAAATTCACGTCTTGATCAGAACATAGTGGTCATATCGTGTTACCTTGTTTCCTTCGTCCTGAGATTTTAACAAAGTGTTTATAACACCGTAAGTTGAACGACGAGAGTGTTTACAAAACAAAAAAAATAAATAAATAAATGTAATACACGAGTACATAAGTTAGTTACGAAAAAAAAAAACATTCATAGAATGAACTTCAATTTGAGTACATTTTGACATCCTGCCACACCCGTCCTGCAACGAGCTGTACGACCTCTAAAATCAGGCAACATGCAGACTAATTCAGCTACAGTTGGTATAACTGCGTAGTTCAAGGATCCAGACGTGAACCTGCGCGATGTTAAACGGGTACCTCAGTTTTTTTTTTTTTTTTTTCACTTGTCAGTGTATTTCGAGCTAGGAATCTAGGTCTGTGTTAGAATTCTTTCCACGTATACACACGCCAATACTAGGTCCCGTCTGTGACGTCACCATAATATGTAGTATTTTCGTGGTGTCTTCGTATTTTTTCAATCAAACCTTTGAAAAGCCACCCCATGTATGACGTGTTTGGTTGTTTCCTCAATATGTTACATAACGCAAACGTTTTTTTTACTTATGCTTATAAGCTGCTCACGGTAAAATTATCACTTTTGAAAGCCCTGCTCAAGATCAACTTGTATGCACGTTGTGATTTCTTCCACCAGATGTAAAATTTACATTGCCATGAGCCTCATCATTTTATTCATGCGTCGGTCAGGTAAAACTGTAACATTATTAGAAAATAAAATATTTTGCAGTTATGGTCATTTCTAAACTACGACGCGTTAAAAAAAAAGCTGCATGCGAAATTAATAATTTAAGTTATCCCAAATAGTTACCTAAAAACACTTTTTATTCGACGATAAAATATGGAATACTTTCCCTACATCATTATCAACTTTACTGAGCACATGTCACTCAGAGTGCCCGTTGAAATAAATGCAGGTACGAGCAGTAACATTTTTCTAAAGTTGATTTCAAAAGTGCTCACTTTATCGTGAACAGCATTTTCTTAAAATTTCCATATTTTCTGTTTAATTGAACTTTTATTTACAAATATTAATATTTCATTTATGATTTATTTGGATAAATACAGAGAGGAAATAGGCGTATTGGTAACGACTAATAAGAAATAGTTCTTATGAAAAATATTATTAAACTAAGTGCGCACGGATGCGGTACGCTGTCCCTTTGGTGTAATTTTCTATACTCGTTGAAGCTCTGTTTGCGTGAGGTGGAGGAATATCTTAGAAGTAGAACTTAAGCAGGAGTTTATAGAAAAGTTGGAAGCAACTGTGACTGGACTACATATACTAGTTCAGTCCGAATTCTCAGTATAGTATACATATTTTTTATCTTTAAAGTTTAATAGAAATGGTGGGTTCATGTTATTATAATGATGTGATTGGACTGTGTCCATTGTCAACCATGAGACTAAATAAAAATTGCACGCACACACAGAACTCAGCAAGAAAAAAACGAAAAAAATAAAATATAATTTTTACAACACCACAGACAGATAATTAGGACAAGCTGATTCCTTGTCAATAGAAAACAAATAAGTATATAATTAAAACGACAAAAAGACAGACGAACAACTTATTATTACAAAACAGGACAAACAACAAAAGCAAACCAAAAGAAAATATAATACGTTGACGGAAACAAAAACCCCACACAAGTGAACAAAACAGTAAAAATAAATAAAAATAATAATATTAGTGGACACAGCTGAACAATAGAATCTAAAAAACACACACAAAAAATTAGAAAATACAATAAAACACATATCAGGAAAAAGTATTCCATGTTAGATTATAAAACCAATAAATTCAAAACTACAAACAAGACAGCACCTACAAAAATATCCAGAGAAAATAATAGATAAACCAACAGAGCGGATACAGAAAGACGACAAATTGATAACACAAAAATAATTAAAAGTCTTGACGAATTTTCTGGGCCTGGAATCTGTCCCCTTTTTCACCTGATGTGTTTCTGAGGTTTGAAATACATTACCTTCGGCTTAAAAGATTCCGGGTTCGAATCCCCCTTAAAAATCATTTTTGAGAGCGGTCAAATTAATTTAGTTTACCACGTAGGTCACCCTCCCCCCCTCCAAAGAAATTGTAGCCTTCACTGAAAAAAAATTTGCTGTAGTAGAAACAGAATTTTCGTACCCACAACCTATTTAAATTAATATATGGACAGTAATCATACTGGTAATTGGTATAGGCTGTTCACGATAAAACAAGCACTTTTCAGAGCCCTGCTTAAGCTCTACTTTTATGCATGCTGTGTAATCTTCCGCCTTATGTAAAATCAACATTGTCATGAGCCTCATAACTTTATTCATGCGTCGGTCGAGTGTAACTGTGCAGTTATTAGAAAAGTAAATATTTTAAAAATCTGCTCAGTTTTAAATTTCGATGGTTTAAAAAAACATAATGCGAAAGAAATAAGTTATCAGCAATGGAACACTTCGTATTCGACGTTGAGTTATTTAAACTATTTTTTCTCCATCGTTATCAAATTTAATGATGCATGTCACTTGTGCTCCCGTTACAATATATGCAGGCAGGGATAGTGCCTTTTTTTCTAAGGTTTATTTCAAAAGTGCTCACTATAGCGTGAATAGCCTCTACCATGTACATATTGTCAACGTAACTAGTGATTGCAATACAACTGAACGCTGTGCTCTTGTTTGCGATTGTGTCTGGCAACTATGAATTCATATCCTACAGCAGTGTAATTTCTTCCTCCTACGGAACAGGCAGTTCCGTCACCAGAACAACAGAAGCAATATACTTGGATCGTTCCCGCAAAGAAAACACTGTACTGAACAAACAGAACATACCGTAGCTGGTACACAAGTCTGGGTATTGCTGCTACCATGAAACCCGAATGCAAAACATTTCTTCTTGTCACTTCCCCGCTGATTATTTTTTCCAGTGGCCTGCATAAAGCATACGTTGTAACATTGCCGATTTTCGGGGTTATGTTTACCGTTAGTCATACACATTTTCATTATATTTAAGGAATATTTAAAATGGAACTAATTTTTTCTTTAGAAAACAATTGTCACACCTCCAGAAATGGACGTGGATATTTACAAGAAGTTTTAATGATATAGTAATTAAGAAGATAGGTGGATTTTACAAAACTAATTGGAGCAAGTTGTTTTCTAAGGTATATGTATAATAACTGAAGATAAGGAATATTGCATTTTATTGTATTCGAGAAGTTTGACGCATAATTGGTTGAATGTGCTAAGGAGGAAGATAGTTGAATAACAAATATTTTGAAGCTGAGAAATTTTGTATAATCTAATTTAATTGAAAACGGCGCCGAACGTGTTAATTGTAGTTTGTGAAATGCATTAAATTTAACGTCTTAAATAAGCACAACAAAATACAATAGAAAATACGTTTAAGTAGGCTCGGAAGCAATTAACTGAAGACAGTTGTGAACGAGGACGTCGAGTCCTCGCGACGGGGAATTTCAGGGAATCGGGGAAACTCGCCGCACCGTGTGGAGGCTCACGAGGGAGAGAGAAAGAAAGCGTAGAAGAGTGAGACGGCGCTAGCAGAAAAGCGTGGCGAGTGTATCATATATCGATATATCGCGTGTGTCGCACCCCCCCCCCCCCCCACCAGTCGACGGGAAAACTTGGCGCGCCGATCGGGGAACAAGCCGTATCTCCCGGGGTCGCTTCCTGCTGCAGGCATTATTTCCCAAGGAGCCCCTTTGCGAGGGAGGGGGTGAGGAGGAAAGCGAAATAGGGTAAGCCACCCCCCCCCCCATTGTCGCGATTCTCTCCAACGTCCGTGATGGGCTCGCGCATTGGAGGTGACTTCCTGTTTCCGGGCCGGCGCACTCAACTGGCCATGGAGGATGAGCCCTGGCCCGCCATTGTTATTGTCTCCACTTCTTCCTCGCCGAACCCCCTGGCACACCCCCACACATTGTATCATTATCCCCTGACCCCCTGCAGTTCCGGATTAAACTTTTAATTGATTCGCGACCCTCCTCTTATCGTCTGCCGACCCTTCTCCGGACTGCCAACCCACTCTCCCGAGGGCCATTCACGGCGCCGGCACAATGACGCTAAACTGCTCTTTAATACGGCGACAGTTCTTGTCTCTCTCTGGAAGGCTTCAACCCCGGTTCGTCCTCTCTGGGCGTCCCCCTTTTGTCCGGCCCAAAACCAGGCCCACCTCGTTCGTCATAACTGACTGTTCCGGCGTGGCATATCGTGCGTCCCGAACTGAAGCATCCCCCTCTGGGAGGCGCTTGTGCCCGATAGATAACTTAACTTGTTTCACGGCGAGCGCACACCGTAGATACATTTTTTACTTCACTTCCTAAACTGTTCCGTAGTTCCCGTATTTCATGTCTCCATCGTCCCGGTATTATTTACCCAGTGTGTTGGTTTTCAGTATCAACCAACAGTGCGTCAAGGAAATGAGCTGGCATCGTTTGCCGCAGCAAATTGTGAAGAGCACAGGCTGCACAAACCGATTTAATCACGGGAGTAACTTTAATCTTCACTTTAGCGTCAAATAACATGGAAGCGTTTTCCGCTATTCTTCTGCCACGACTAAACGGATAGTTGAAGATCTTTTCTTCACCCGTGAGTGGCCATCTGTATCTGCTATATGGTTTAAGTGGGGCTTGAGTGGAAACATATCGTCATCAACAAAAAAATAACCATCGGGTATTAGTTCTCCTCCTTGAGCGTCTGAGGTATCACAGTGCTGAAAAACATCGCCATAAGAATTTGATCCCTTTGCGCCTACTTTTAATACGAGAAGGAGTAGTTGTGGTCTAAAAATGCCGCCAGCACCACGCCGAAGGGGCCCTTGTAGCTGAAGTATATTCGCCTCGACTGCAAGGAGGAGCTTCGATGAGAACATGTTTGTCATCGATGGCACCACAACAAAAAGGCAAATTCCACCATGATTCGAAACCCTCCGATATAGCTTTCCATGCATCATGTGTATCTGGAACTTGCAAAAAAAATCCCAACAATTAAATATAAAATAATAGGTACTAGCAGAATTGAAGTTTCAGTTTTCTACAACATTCAAAGATCGAAGTCTGAATGGTTGTACATAGATTAGATGATTACATAATTATGATATTAATAAGTAATAATAATTAGGTTGGCATTTCATTCCCTTCAGGAGATAGCAATTCCTGCATGGACCTAAAATGAAGAACGCCAAGATGAAGAAGACGTAGGAAGATATTATGAAGATCAAGACCTCTTACCAAGGTACCAAGATACCTCCGCGCGGTCCTCAACAAGTAATACGAGCTCGCGGGCAGAAGCAAGACCAAAAAGTAAAAAGGCACGTTTACAGAGTTTGACTGAAGCTATCAAAGATGTTCGAAATACTCACGAGACACTTGCCAACACTGACTCCTTGAGTGAAAACGAAGCATTTGGGGAGTTTGTCACAGCCAGCTTAAACGAACTACCTACTGCTGCTTCAATTATGGCAAAAGGCGATATTCGAAGAATCCTCCAGCGGTATCGGCTGGTGTTGTTAACAGGAAATAGTAAGTTCAATTCCGCTTCTGGCTGTTCTCCGTAGACTTCGTCTCCTGCAACTACTCCTCATCAAGACACCACACAGCAATCAATTGCACCTAGACGAGTACAAGGACATTGGTGACTTATCAGTGTGTGCGGCAACGTCTCCTGATGCTCGACTCTAAGATATGATTATCCGAGCATGGAATTTGACAAATCAATAATTAGATCCCACCCTTGTAAATTACTTGTTCTGTGCATTTTCATTTTACATGCAATAAAATGTTTCTGCATTATACCTATCTTATCAAACATTTGTAAAATTTTGGATTGCAGACACTTACCTTTACGAAGTCCTGTAGGTTGGTGTAGATTGCTTGGCAAACAACGGGGATCATGATAGATATAGCTTACTTAGAAACTCGGGAGAGATGAAAAAGCATTATGTATGTCCTTCCTGTTGCTAGGTAATTCAGTATCACTTCCAGCATTGTTTCTGGTTTAATATCATCCCTCATGACAGTGTCCTCCCTCTGAGAAATTTGAGTTACTAGATCCAACAAACAGTCGAACTTTTCAGGAATCATTCTGAGCATCATCCTGTATTCTTGAGGATCTTCAAACCTCAACTCTCTTATCAAGTTGGAAGACGCTCCCTGGATTTCCCTTTGCGTGAGCCAATCCCGACACCATATCTTGTATCTCACCATTTCTCTCTTCTTCTAAAATTTCTTTCAAGAGAATATTTTTTATATTCATTAAACAATTTCCCTTCACAATGCGTCTTGCAGCCATTATTGAACAGACCTACTTGACTCACTAGGTATTTCTCTACTGAACCACCCACGTGTAAACACATTTGCTCAAGTTGTAGTTGAGTGAATTTAAGTAGAACACAACCACACAAGTGCGGAGGTAAGTTGCTTGACGTGCGATGTTACCCATGTAACCCCTGCGTTAGGGCATAGAAGATTATTTGATTATATTCTTGAAACTATCGTCGTTTGACTTCTTGTACTGTTATCACTTCTGTGGCGATTTTCGGAAATTAATAAATAACTCATTACCACTTATCCTAAACGGTAAGTAAACAAAACCACTATTGTATTGACACATTTAAGGTAAAGTGCCCAAATGCCGTCCCCTTTGCTGAATTCGTCCCCCACACCATCTTTCGTGGAAATAGCTGCCACCTGTTCCCGAGGCATTGAGACACGTCAGTACAATCCAGTAGAGAGTTGACTGTGAGACAGTAGGGAAGTTTTGTCTTTCACCGCTGTTATTTTGACAATAGTTTGAAGAGAAGCTTGACAAAATCGCTACTCAAATTCAGAACACTTATGATGCTTCAAAGTATGTTATGACTACTACTTGTAAATAACAGTCCGATCTTTCTGTACCAGCTCTCTGTGGTCTGTTAATTTCATATTTGTGGCAGGAAAGGTCGCCATGTTTATGATTATTAGAGTAATAAATTCGTCCCCCTCACAGTTCTTAAATCCGTCCCCGGGACGGATTTAGGATCCCAACAATGCAAGGGTCCATAAATCCATTGAGAATATTCAACGTGGACGAAACTGGGATCACTGTGGTCCAGCACAAGCCTGCCAGCGTGATTGCCAGCAAGTGGCAAAAACAAGTGCACAATCTCTCACCTGCAGAACGTGGGAAACTCCAGGTTTCCTTTTTGTTTTGCGAAGCCTACCTTCGTGCTGCTAAACTTCAAACCGCCAGTAATGGGTTCAAAGAATCTGGGATTCACCCATTTAACCCTGAACATCATTTTGCGGCTAGAGCACTTGGGGAGGTGGAAGAGGCTGAAAATGACGAAACTGATGATGGGATTGAACCTACTGGTCCACCCAAAGATATCAGTCCAAGAGACATAAGGGACGTTCCAATAATCCAAGCTTCCACTTATGCAAAAGCTGGCACGTCATTCCTGGTAACAGGATCGCCCCACGTGACATCACTAACAGCCTCTTTGGAGGAACGACAGAGACATGAAGAACGTCAGACTAAACGACCAGAGTGAAAGACCAACACAAACTCAACATGGAACCCAAACGCCAGCCAGGAACTTCGTCTATGAAACCACCCAGGAAGAAAACAAGGCAATGTGATGTGAGTTACAATGACACAGAGGGAGATACACAAGTTCCACTTGTATCGACCGATCACGATGATAGTTCCGATGAAGGTGATGTGTCATGTCCTATTTGGGGGAAAATTTTTTGGCAGGACATTCAAGGAGAGAAATGGGTTAAGTGAACCAAATTTTTCGAAAGGTGTCACGAAATGTGTTCATCGTTACCAACAAACAAAATATTTGTTTGCGATTTATGTTTTGATAGATAACTAATTACGTATATTTAGTTTACAATCAGTGACTCCCAAATATGTGGAAATGTATTCATTTAAATAAATTCGATTGTGGAAAGTTGTTAATTTTAAGAAATTCGTTTGTGGGAAATAGTAATTTTGAATACACTCGGTAGTGGAAGTGTGTTAATGTAAATATATTTGGTTTTCGAAGTTATAATATCATTTTTGTTAGCTCCCAACTTAAAACAACAATTACATCGCATATGGAAAAGGAGGACGGAATTAGGGATCCTATGTTAGAATATTTAAAACCGCATTATATTTGTGTTCGTTTTCTGTTCCAAGGATTGATTAGCTTAAAGTGATTTTTATTATTTTTTTAATTCTTAACTCGATCGTCACACTTACGATATTCGCCTAGGGGGACGACATATGGGCACTTTAACCTTAACTGAGTTATATATTGTGCTGCTTCAGCGAGCAAATAAAATAATGGATAGGGTCCTGCAAAATTCGCGTTATTTTGTGGATACACACTAAACTCCACGACGTTTTGTGATCGGTTGACATCCGCCATTGGCCGACTACTAGTGTGGCACGTCTCAAGGACACTTTTAGCCAATAGTAAATGCTGCAAGATTGAGAAATCAATCTACAGCTAAGCTCACAGAGGTTAATGACGCAGAATAACAGCCAGTAGGCAATCAACGGAGCCACGAATTGCGCTCGGGCAGGTATAGGGGAGTGAAGTCCATCTTCTTAACGCGAATTTTTTCATGTATTTAATCATGAATTCTAAATACGTTTTGTGGGACGAAAACCAGCAGCATCAAAATGATTACTGCAATACCTCTCCCTAGTGGTCATGTGCGGTTGGAACTGAAGCCTCCAAAACTGACAGCTCGAGTTCGATATGCGACAGATGCGGACGCGTGGAAAACGATGGCCAGTGAGTTTTCTCCGGTTACTCCCGTTCTCTTCTCCCCACACACATTTGAATTCCTTCACGATCCCATCGTCAGCTCGCTTCGCTATCAGCGCAGACCTCAGCAGTTAATACTGCTGGCTACCTGGAGTTGTTTGCTCAGAAGGAAAGGAGCCATAGTCTAAGGGCTATACTGACACACGCATCAAGTGCCGCATCACCTCTACGTGCGTATTTGTCGGGTTCTCTTTCCTATGAGACTTTAAGTGGTGATCCAATAATGTTATTGCTGAGAAGTATGTAAAGGCTGTTCACGATAAAGTGAGCACTTTTGAAATCAACCTTAGAAAATAGTCATTGCCTCTGAGTGACATGCGCCGAGTAAAGTTGGTAACGATGGAATAAGTCGAATAAAATGTGTTAGGTAACCAATTCTGATAATTTAAATAAGTTATTTTGCTTTCTGTTTTTTTTTTTTCCCCAAAATACATAGAAATGTAAAAATGAGCGGATCTGTAAAATATTTACTTTTCCAATAAATTCACAGTGATGCTTGACCGACGGATGAATAACATAATCAGCCCATGGCAACGCAAATTTTACATATGGTACAAGAGTACACAATGTGCATATAAGTGTATTTTAAGCAGGGCTTTCAAAAGTGCTCAGTTTTACTCAGTTTGCCGTCAACAGCCTTTCGTATCCTCTAAGATATCAGAAGCCTGAAAAGCCCATTTACAAAAGTTTCGGTGGCCCCCCAAAATAATATTAAGAGCATGTGTGGAATTTTGAAAGTGACATTCCCTGGTTGTCTTGGGGATGTTTTCTTTCCATGGGTAAACATATAGGGGACACTGTTAATAGTTAGAAATAATTAAAAAATAATTATTTCACACATACCGAAACATTTTAATCAGCTTAGATGCCCTCCTTAATCGCTGCCAAAATATCACTCCCAACTGCTTACACAGACGCTTTTGACCCTCGACATCATCATCGCTGGCGAACCATAGCCCCTGCTTAACAAGCGGCGACCCCCACGTCTGCATGGCAGTCTTTATCGACGAGGAGACACACCCCCAGTTTGAAGAAACACAACTCCACACACACGCGCGGGTTAGGAAGGGAGGTTCACAAGTGCTCGACCCTTCGCGACCTCTGAGCCGTTATGGAAATATGACAGGGGTAGAGAGGGGCTGCCGACGAGATGAATAGAATGGGGGAGGTCGCCCCGTTGAATGGCGCGATAACACTTGTGATGTTTTCGACTCCGCGCCTCACCCCCCTCCCCAAGCCTTTTTTTTCTTTCCTTTTGGCGCGGTGCTGATACACAGTATTAATTCTCATCCAGTTACATTGGCACTCTTCATGACGCGCCGTGCGTGCTGCATAACCGACAGGGGTGGCGCGTTTGCAAACACTTCGCCTCGTGCATCGGGGTTCTCCAGCTCTTATTGCGAGGCTCAGAAAAAAAAAAAAAAGGGAATTCTACAGAAGACGCGGGGAAGTCTCGTTCTGTGATTTTGCAACACACATGTCAAGGCAGTTACGAAATGTTGTTTGCTTCGTCCCCGTCGAGCATAGGAAAAAACAGCCCTCCTTGTTATATAGAGCAAGTTGTTAATTAGCTATTATAAACATGTCTTTAGTATAGGTAGTTCACGGTAAACTGAGCAGTTTTGAAAGCCCTGTTCAAGATGTACTTGTATGCACTTTATGTATTCTTCCGCTTTATAAAAAAATGAACATTGCCAAGGGCGTCATCATTTTATTCATGTGTCGGTCAAGTGAAATTGTGAAATTATTATAAAAATAAGTATTTTACAGATCTGCTCATTTTTTCACTTAGATTCATTAAAAAAAATACAGAAAGCGAAAAAAATAATTTAAGTTATCACAAATGGCTACCTAAATTTTTTTAATTCGACGCTAAGACATGGAACTACTTTCCCGCCATCGTTACATACATTACTGGAAGCATGTTAATCAGTGCGCCCATAAAAAATGCAGGTAGGAGCAGGGACATGTTCCTAAGGTTGAGTTCAAAAGTGCTCACTTTATCCCGAACAATCTTTAGTAGTTCCCATGTTCGTTCGCAGATAGTAGCACCCGAGCACTTCTTATCAGTTGCACTAAGATCTATATTTCAGAGAGTAGAATAAAAGAGTGCATTCTGCAGTAAGGAGCCAAAAGTGTTCTTCATTTGTTGTTGAATAGTAGGGACTATTCGACTAGAGCTCAGTGTTAAACTTGTCAAACGACAATACAAAATTCACATGTTTATGTGCGATATTATTAACATATATATTTTATTGTGTTTTGTGCTCGGAGTCTGATACCAAACAAAATGGCGCGTGAATATGTTATTTGTTTCAACTTCGTGAAGGTCATTTTTCCTGTGTGACAATCGCCTCGTGCATTTATCGATTCCTTTGATTATGATTCAGGTAGGCCTGCAAAGTGTATGAGAAAAATTTTACAAGGGAACAACGCCGAACGAAATATGCCTGGATAGTGCATTATAAGTGTACGCACATAATATTTCCTTGCTAGGAATGTGACAAATTTTATAACATTGCAGACACCATTAGTGAAACTAGCGAAATTATTGTTTTCTCCCGTATTGATGGCAATAAGTTAATATTCAATAGTCATTTGCGACAGACAATATATGAATATATTGTTAACGCGCTGCTGCCTGGCGCTGTGGTGGTGGACCCACCTCAATCCCCCCCCTCCCCAGGGTTGCCTCCTGACCACATTTTCTGGGCAACCCTTGAATAATGGCGCTGCTCAGCGCCTTGCTTGCGTCACGGTCCTTCTCCCCTGCTGGAGGTTTCGACGGGTCTGGCGACGAAGCAAGAATGTTCTGGTGAGACTGGCTGGTGACTCGGCCCTCCGCGACGCATCACGCGAGTTAGGGAAGATTCTAGGTGGTGGCCTAAGACACTATATATACAGCCGCAACCCAGCGGCCGGCAGTCTTTGACGGAGGCCGCCTGGCGAGCGTGCGCGAGCGAAGTGAAGTGTGGACGACGACTGGAGATTGCGGGACGACAGCGAGCGAGGTGTTCGTGGTGTGAATGGACGAGAGGGTGTGAAAACAACGAGCGAAGCCTGCTGTGCGTGAGGGCGCTTGGAGGACTTTAGAACATTGCGATTGGCGGGACATGAACTGAACTGTGGTGGGACTAAATGGAAGTGTGATACGAATTTTATTGTAAATATTTGAACTATCAATTTGGACATACATTTTACAGAATATCTGGATAGGTTGATACACTGTCTATTGGAATTGATCTTTAATTATTTAATTTGATTGATTTCTTTGAGGTAATTATATGTTGTATTAAATTGAAGCAATTAGTTGTGAACAGTAAGTGATATCAATTCATTGTGAGATTTTGAGTTCAGAGAATTTTGCTGTAGTTGTAAATAAAATAAGGAAATTGTAATTAATTCTTTTATTTGATTAAGACCTCCATCCCTTAACGAACTTGGTATAGCCCACTTAATTTCTAGAGAGGGAAATTGTAACAGAAGTGGGATGGAGGCATAAAAAAAAAATTAAGCAATAAAATGTTTGGAATTATTATTACAGTAGGTTATTACTAGCAGGGTAAATTTGTAAATATAATAATTATATTAGTTGGCCAGGAAATTATTACGGAATTTGTGAATGCTAATCAGGAAAATGTCGGCAGACAAGGAAGCACTTCGTGCTTTAATCGAAGGACTGAGTGGTCAAATAAGTAATGTAAATAGTCAGATTAGTAGTGTTAGAGAATCTGTAAATAGGCAAATGATTAGTGTTAGTGAATTAGTAGACAAGAAATTAGACAGTGTTAGCGAAGTAGTAGACAAGAAAATAGACAGTGTGAATGAGACTGTAGACCGAAAGATAGAAGGTATAAGCGAGTTAGTGAATTATAAAATAGACTGTGTGGACAAAAAAAATTGATAGCGAGAGAGACAGTGTGAATGAAAGGATGGACAGTATTGAGCAAGAAATGAAACAGGAAGTGAGCGCTCTAAAGCAGGAATGGCAGGAGTTTTTGCAGCAGCAAGAGAGACGACGTGCAGGGGCGGAAGAGGAGACGAAATTGGTCACCACCGAAACGACGAGTGCGGGCAGCGAGAAGAAGGTAGAGGTCGCCGTCAACGCAGTTATCGCTGGGGAGGCCCAGAAGTTCTGCGGTGTAGGTACGCTCCAGCCAGGGGTGGGCACCTTGGCGCGAGTACCGGCGTCAGTTCGAGATCGTGGCCACTGAATGGCTGGACAGAAGAGCAGCGGGCGTACTACCTGGAGGCTGTACTGAGGGGACCAGCATTGAGCATACTGCAGTCGCTGCCAGAACGACATCGTCTAGAATACTCCACACTGGTGTCGCCTTTGGAGCTTCTATTCGGCGACTAGTACCTGCGGCACGCCCACCATGTCCAACTGCGAAGCCGCATCCAGCGACCCGGCGACCCGGCGAACCACTACAGGAGCTGTGCAGGACATTGTGGGACTGACACGCCTGTCTCTGGAGGGGTGCTCTGAGGAGGCACGAGACGTCATTGGAGTTGAATTTTTCGTAGATGCTGTTACCGATGTGGATGTGCGCCAAGCTGTACGCCTGGCATCACCACGCAGTATGCAGGATGCCGTGGCCCGAGCATTGGAGGTAGAATCAACAAAGTACGGGCCGACGTTCCGACATGCAGTACAGGCAGCTATCCCGTGCAATGACGAAGATGGAGATAGCATCCTGGACGTCTTGAGAAAGTTTGAGACCACAATGAAGGACATTGCTGCCAGAGTCTGTGCTAGGAAACCCAGTTTTTATCCACCTAAGCGTCGGGAATGTTGGGTATGTAGACAGACAGGACACTCGAGTACTCGATCCCCGCAAAGGAACTGCAAGACCCCGTATCCAGACGTGAGTACGACTAACAGCTTATTGAGAAGACTGGAGACAGCGCTAGAGGAACTTTTGAACTCTGTAGAGGCGGAGACACCTGTTCCTCGTCGACGGAGGCGCCGAGAATGCTGGAACTGTGGAAAGGAGGGACACTTACGCGCCTGCTGTCCAGGGGTGCCAAAGATACTTGTCATCGAGGAACCGGTCAAGGGACAGCTGCACGAACAAATGGAACTGACAGCCGCAGTAATAATCATACGAACCACGGGCCCATCGAAACAACTGGTAACATCCTATCTGAGGAAACGAAGAAAGCTCGCCATATGGTGGTAAGAAGGACAAGGATATCGCATTCGAACCATGTAAGAAGTCACCCAGCAGTTAATGCAGGCGAGGAAACGAGAGAAGTCCAGTTTTAAAATAGAGATGCACATATGCGTCTTCAGAAGAAGGAAGACGGCCAGAGGGGAGGGTACGAACATATCGCAGTGTCTAGTGACATCAACATGAACGCTCGATGGTGTACAAGAGTTGCAGATAATGCATTCACGGAAGGACGACTAGTGTGGCTGTGTGAAAGAAAACGCCTTCAGGGGAATGCATCTCAATGCCGAGGATGTTAGGAAGGCCCTTACAAAATTCTGAAGCAAGTAACTGACACTTCCTTCCAGATCTGTGGCCGGGACTCCTGGAAAGAAAATCGTAAGGTTGTCCACATCAACCGACTGGTGCTATACGAAGGTCCTGATGTTGTAGAGTCTGTTCGGGACAAACAGACTTAAGGAGGGGGCAGTGTTACGCGCTGCTACCCGACGCTCTGGCGGTGGACGCACCTCACTCCTCCCCTCCCCCAGGGTTGCCACCTGGCAACCTTTTTTGGGAAACCCATGAATAATGGACAGCGGCCGCCGGGCTGTCGCTCTGCTCGGCGCCTTGCTTGTGTCAAGGCCCCTCTCCCTTGCTGGAGGTTTCGACGGGTCTGGCGACGACGCAAGAATGTTCTGGTGAAACTGGCTGGTACCTCGGCCTTTCCGCGACGCATCACGCGAGTTAGGGAAGATTCTAGGTGACGGCCTAAGACACTATATATAATGCCACAACCCAGCGGCCGGCATTCTTTGACGGAGGCCGACAGTCTTTGACGAAGGCCGTCTGGCCGAGTGTGCGCGAGCGAAGTGAAGTGTGGACGACGACTGGAGATTGCGGGACGACGGCGAGTGAGGTGTTCGTGGTGTGAATGGACGAGAGGGTGTGAAAACGACGAGTGAAGCCTACTGTGTGTGAGGTCGCTTGGAGGACTTTAGAACATTGCGACTGGCGGGACATGAACTGAACTGTGGTGGGACAGAATGGAAGTGTGATACGGATTTTATTGTAAATATTCGAACTATCAATTTGGACATATATTTTACAGAATATCTGAATAGATTAATACACTGTTTATTGAGACTGTTCTTTAATTATTTAATTTGATTGATTTCTTTGAGGTAATTATAACTTGTAATAAACGAAGCAATTAGTTGTGAACAGTAAGTGATATCAATTTATTGTGAGATTTTTAGTTCAGAGAATTTTGCTGTGGTGGTTGTAAATAAAATAAGAACATTTTAATTAATTATTTGATTTGATTAAGACCTCCATCCCTTAACGAATATGGTACAGCCCACTTAATTTCTAGAGAGAGAAATTGTAACAATATTTTCTTCGACATCTTTGTCCCTCTGAAAAACCGCAGCTCCTTTCATTGATGAATTATTACGTTGTCTTTTAAAGAGCGCTTCGGAACAATCACTATTTACAAGATGAATAGTAAACAGAAACAGAGGGATATTTACATTGTTTGAAGCTATCGATTTGTATCACGGAATCTGCCTCTACACATGATTTCATTGTTTCTGTGTAATTAATAAGTTGTTTATTTTACTGACGTATCAGAAACTATCAACATATTCTTGTGTAGAGTGTAGCTTACATTATTACTATAACATAATAATCACATATCTTTGATTGTAACGTTTATGAATATATTATTGGTATCACCAAATAAACTGAATGCAGAAGTACTGTATGCATTATGAGGATTAAAATCGATTTTATTCTTCTTATCCTTTTTGTTTTAATATGCGAGTTTTGCGTTCAGTTCGTATATATAGTTGGGAAATATTTTTACATTCCTTTACAATTTTCTCTAGGAAAATGCAGGTAAGCCCTTTGTTAAATTACACATATCCCAGTGGACTGCATGGACAATCTGCAGGTATTACTTTTGCTTAAATAAATGGATTAAGAAAATTTATGCATGAGAATTACATGTTCGGAAACCCAACTACAAATTGGATATTCTCACAAAAAAAGTTTTATTGTAATGGCTACAAAAATTGAAGTTTATCTAAACAAACAACAAAGGATATGAGAAGCGTTTGTACTGTCAATCGTGTGTGAGGAGTATGGAGTACCGGTATGGGATGTGTCACATAAGAAGATATGCGTATGTTATAAAAGTGCGCTCGTATATAAACAATAAACTTTACAGTATGTCAGTATAAAAAAAAGTCAAGAAAACTTGTGAATATGTGGATATTGCAATTGAACTGTAGTTGAATAAGATAACTGCGAATACTTGCCAATTTGTAGGTAGCAACAGACATAACAAAAAAAAAAAAAAAACTTTTGATATAATTGAAAAATCAATCATATAGAATGCCGAAGAGGGGGGGGGGGGGAGGATTCGTCATTTTCCACAACAGTACGGGTTTGCAATAAGCACACAGGAACAAAACCGATACTCGTGGCTGAAAGAGACGATATATAAATCAATATATTAACTAGCAGTTTTTGGTTCTTTTGTCAAAGTTCCGTTTTACATCGCCCCAAGCCTAGTGACCTGGATAAGTGTGGGAGGAAATAATTGCTTTAATTTATGACTGTGGCACAAAAGAGCAGTCTGCACGAGTCTAGTGGAGTTATTTCGCCATTCAACGGTAGATGGACGTTACATTTGGTACATTTGCGCAGTTAAGTTGACTGATTTTAGAAACTGATAATACGAATAGAGCCAGAAAGATATTTCCCACAGGAATACATATACATTGCACTATATTCTAATTAATGCAATAAACTATAAACCAAATATTTGTGTTTTATTCTCAACTTAAGGTCAAAGCGAAGTGAGACGATTCCTTATTCAAAATGATAACAAGAAAGAATCTTAAACAAAGACTTATAACATATAATGATTGTTAAGTGGCGTGCACGTTTTTCACATGATTCAGTTTCTTCAAAATAGTTCTTAAGTAGGGGTGATGAAGGAAATATTCCTGAACAGAACAATGTTTTCCAAAAATTACATACCACATCTGTGAAAGATTCATATATAATATAATCGTTTCAATGTGTTATTAGGTAAATATAACGTCCTACGATTTCAAAGTTGCATAAGAAAATAAAACGGCACCATGTATTTTCTTATTGAAAGGGGGCGTTATTAACCCATCAAACTTCCACAGATGACTGATCTCCTTTTGAGGAAATACTTTACAGAAATTCGTGGTTTCATCCTACACAGTTTCTATGTTTATAAAATAAAATAGTAAGAAAATCTCTTTTTTTTTTTTCATGTGTACCCTCTTAATAATCGCTCTCTCTCATAAGCCACTTTACGTATTTTTCTTATTTTGAAAAAGGAATATTGTTTCACAGCACATTCCCGTGGCGCAGTCGGTTGGTGCGCCACCGCAGTCTGGGGTACCGGAGGTTCTGGGTTCGAATCCCAGTTAAGGTATGGGTGTTAGTTTAAGTTAGGTTATAAATAAGTGGGTTTTCTCGGGGATCTCCCGTTTCCCCCGTCCTTTCATTTCGACGCTGCCCCATACTCACCTCGCTTCACCGTCAAGACCTCGGTGTAAAGAGACGCCCAATTCTCTTCACTCACTCTACTCTGACAAAGAAATTCGAGCGCATAGTTTTCGCATAAATACACGTCAAAATCCCAATTTCACTGTTTCGGAAATGTGCAAATATTGAAAAATAACTTACGGACAGTAACAAGACACTTCACACTGAGAGAAGATGCCAAGAGCTACTTCAAGACATCTAGCATAAAATTGCACAAGATTATGTTTTTGCAATATAAAAATATTTCTGAAAGTAAGGAAATTCTTGTAACTTATACTTTTAATTTGTTTCTGTTCCTGAATTTCTGCAAAATTAACTACTTGCTAGAATGCTTTAAAATTAATTACGATAATACCTTTAGTTGTACTTGCTAAATTTAATGCAACTAATTAGGGTTTTTTATTTGTCCGTTACAAAAAAAGAAGTAAAATTTTAGCTTTGAGAAGACATTTTGCAGAAACCATGCAACATAGAATTATTTGAGGAGGAAGAAGTCATAGTAATGTATACAAAATGAACAGTATAGTCTATTCGCACTTTTTGTATCAAACTTTTGAAAAATCATCCCACGTATGAACTGTTTAGTTATTTCCTCAATATGTCACGTATCACAAGCGTTCTATACCTCTAAAACAAGAAAATATCTAGTTTTCCGTTAAATTGGAGTTTCACCTGTAGTTTGTTTATAGAATATTAAATTTAATCTATAGTAAGCATCATTAAAAACCGCGAGAAAATACATGTGTTGGTAGTGCCTAGTAAGAAATAGTTCTCACGCAAAATATAATTACAACTGAATGCGCACGAATACGGCGCGTTGTCCTTTGGTGTAATTTTTTAGACTTCGTTAAGCTTAGCTTGCACGAGGCGGAGGAATATCCTGGAAATAGAAGTTTAGCAGGACTTCAGAAAAGTATGAAGTAACCGCGAATGGATTGTAGAAGTTCCTCTATAGTAATCTACTTTTTTTAAAAATTTTTTACTTCTCAAATCATCAGGAAACGGAAGAATATAGCATAGTGGGTGATGTCTAGCCTTTGAGGTTGAAGTAAGGCAACTGCCTATGGAGCACCGTAACCTACTATACAATTTAAAGAACTCATTAAAAAAAGTACTACAGACACCATAAAAATTGTGTTAAAAAGTGCAATTTATGCTGTATATGAAAGAAGAATGTATATATTTTGCAACATTATAAAATATCTCACTAAATTATACATTTTAAATCTAAAAAAAATAATCGTTTTAAATAGCCTCCTTTATTGACAAAATTTAAGCGCATTTCCATTCTGGATGCTTCGGAAAGCAGAATTTGCAAGAAAATCTTCTCCAAGAAAGATTGTCATAATATTTACTGTGATAATGTGTAGTAAAATCGTAGTAATAATATATATCAATTTTTTAATTAACTTTATTTACGTCAGTTTCAGTCATAAATGTACGCACATAAAAATAATTATAAAAATTATTTGCTACATTATTATTACAATCTTCTTACACACAATCACAGTAAACATTATGACGATATTCCTTGACGAAGATTTTCTTGCAAATTATTATTTCTGAAGCATCCAGAATGTAAATGCACTTCAATTTAATTAAAAATACAGACAATTTTAATATACATTTTTTTTTACATTTAAAAAGTATATTTTAGTAAAATATTTTGTAATGTTGCAAAATTTAAGCATTTTTTTTCATATACACCATAAACAGCAATTTTCTGACAATTTTAATGGCGTCTGCTCTACTTTTTTATGAGTTCTTCATATTGTACAGTCAGGTACAGTGCTCCGTAGGCAGTTGCTTTACTTCGACCTTAAGTACGATAGTCGCCTAATCCTCTCCCTATTCCATTCCCACAAACCAAAAGTTGCTCTTCCCACACCCTGGCGGTCGCTTCTTCACGCGCACTGTGACGAAGTGACACAGTCACTAAGTTGGCAGGCGTTGTTGGACAACCCTGGGAAAAGGCCCTCCCGATGCCTTTTTAAGAGCCTCACGAGGCACGTGACAGTTTTCACTCTCATTCATCATAATAAAAATCGCGGCGGGAAGTGGGATGAATGGCCAATGGGGGAAGGGGGTAGGAGGGTGAGGATGAGACGATGAGAAGGGGAGCGGGGGTGTTCGACCTCTGACCCCGCGATGGAAACTGCGAAGCCTGCTGGCAGGGCACGCCCGGTAATTATTGACGGATTGTAAGGGCTGTCTCCGGATACGCCGTGCGGCTATCAAGGGTCATCTTCACTCGCGCATTAATCTTCTTACACAATAGAAAACTTAAGCGTTTGACTTTACATTTCCTTTCCTCTGACGAAATCACGAATACACAATGCAATTGAACCAGGAATTTTCAAAAGGTTACATGTCCCAAAACCAACATTTCAAGTAAAACAAAAAAAAAAAACTGGTTTGCAGGTTTTTGTATACTTAGAGTATATGTTTATATTTTTTGATACACATATCAACACATCATAAATGATAATACATGTCAATAATTGTGTTACATTGTAAAATAATTGTCGTACAATTTTTTGAAAATGCTGGACTTGTGCCCTTTTGAATAAAACTCCAAACTGGCACTGTCTTCATTTCTGTAAACGCAACAAACAGTCTACTGTACATACTGCACACAAAGTATACATGACATCACTTGTTAATAATGAACTATTACTGTTCTTCAGACTGTAACACATCATGGGTGTTTATTCTGACTGGTCAACGTAGCACCTCTTCATAACATGCTACAGCTTCTTCACTTACTGTAATATAGTGCCTACATTTTGCAGTATCTAGGAGTTTTTCATTCTTGATTGGAACATATTCTTCTGGATATGCTCTTCTCGTTGGTAGTGTAGGGATGTCATTGATGTGTGGGAGGCGTAGGTAGAAAGTATGCTGAATAAAACCATCCATATGCTCACTCTCACTTAGAGTACCTTTGCATCTGATTTGTAGATACATTCATAGTATTTGGAAACACTGAAGTGCTCCTTTCTGCCCCTTGGTACTTCCATTCTTGACGTTTCTAAAGATGTAACTGTTTTCTAGCACGAAGGCCACCATCCCTTGAAACATAAGATATCCTTTGCGTCAACCATTTTCACTACAAAGTTGTTTTTGGAGAACGAGTTAACAATAACTCTTTAGGAGTATAAATTCTGTCGATGTTTTTAATAGCTCTTTTAGCAACTGCGAAATTCCTGTCGCATGGCAGGTAGAAATGACCACGCAGTGGAAAGTATTGGTGGATTTTCTGAAATCAGCTTGTATCAGTTAAAGCTAACATGAATCGTGTGACTGTATTATTTCGGTTTTGACCTGGACACCCGTCAGAGAATACATGAAGTTCTTTAACACGTGACCCTATGTACGTGTCAACATACTCGAGGATAAATGAACAAACCCCGTTTGGTTCTTTTTGTGCTTGGCCTTCGTTACAATATAAAACACCGACCTCCCCGTTCTCAAATCGTGAATGTTGCATACACAAACCCACAGTTACCGCAGATAAAATATTTCCTGCACAGGGATATGTCGAAGTGGCAGGTTTTGCGTGTAATCAATAACAATCCCTGCGATACTGTCATCTTTTGCACGCATTTCCTTAACAATTTTCATTCGTCTGTGAAATGTTTGTGCTTTCCTCACATGTACTAGTTTATCGGTCTCAGCAATACTCTTAGTAACATGATTCAGTGTTGGATTATTTGGTGTTGCTGACTGCTGTTCACATTTCGAGCACGTATCTACTTGTGGTTGTCCAAATAAAAAGGCAAAGTTGTCTTTGAAATACTTTGCGTATTACTTGTAAGAGACTTTAGAATTCGGATTCTGTTCTTTAAACATACCGTACATTTTGGTAACATTAAGCCTAGCATCTAATTAGGATACTTATCTAGAGGAGTAATGAGACTGGTGTACTGGGAAAGACTCAATATGTTCGTGAAATTTTTAGCTCTTCGCCTCACATTTCTCTTCCATTCCTATGTTTGCCACGTTTATCTGTTGGGCTTTTTTACCTTGTGAAAGTAATGCACATAGACGACGTACACATTTTGTCGTTATACCATGTAAGGTGACAAAAGCATCACGGCAAACTTTGATCCTTTCAGCAAGACATACCACGTTATAAATAAATGAATTTGCCTTAGTTGAGCCAACGCCACTTCTGGGTCGCCTTCGGTGTACAGGAATTGCCTGGATTAATCCTTGGAGGCAAATATCTCGCTCATTCTTCGTGTCAAAGCCATTTATCGTTTGAATCACATAAATTTGCTGATACTTAGTAAAGAGTCGAAAACACTGTTTCTTGCGTCTGTAACAAAGACATGTCTGCAACAACATAAATCTCTTAAGTTATTTTCACACAGGTTATGCTGGATACGATACGCATTACAATATTGTACCTCATGTGTCATAGCTTTGTTATATGTAAAATACTGGTGTTAGAGTGCACACAGGCTTATGAAAATACTTACTGGCATTGAGATCCCGTTTGTCTGGCACTGATGTCCTTTCCTGAATAGTTTGTATGAGACAAACCCTTTACTTTAACCTTTTTAATCTATTTCGCTTATAGCTATCATCATTTCTTACACCTTTTCGTTTCTTAGTAGAGATGCTATCAATTTTGGCTGTATTTGTCGGATTACGAACGCAAAAGAAACCCAATGTAAACAAATGGCAATATCATAAAACCAGTGTTACCAACAACTGTTCCTAAAACCTCTCAATGAACGCCATAGGCATGCAACATAAAATATATCACACCCATAGAGGTATAAAGCCATGGATTAAACAATGGTAACATAATTTGAAGCCTACTGTACTTGCTGCAGCAATAGGTATACTAAATCACCTGAAATAATGACAGTCAAATGTTTCTCAATGAGCTAAATGCACAGCTTTTGTAGGGCAGCTGCCACTTTAGATCTTAAGCAGGGTTTTCAAAAGTGCTCATTTTACCGTGAACAGACTATAGGCAGATTAACATAAGAAAACCAACACTGCAAAAATGACCCACTCAATGTCAGGACAAGTAAAAAGACTGGATATTAAGTCACTTACCAGCCTGGTGTGAAAATTAAGACAGCACTGCAGTCGTTCTTTCACAAGGGAGACTATTGCCTGTCTTACTCCAGCTCAGACACATACATGCAATTTATACCACTCATAGACACAACAGGAAATGGAAGAGAACTAGCTACGTACATCTTTATTCATTGAAAAGCATCCAATCGTGAAGTGAAATATTTAATGCTGAAAAATATTACACCAGTTTCAAAACTAGACTTTGGCCTTAATAAACAGAATGAAAAATGTGAGAAAACTAGCATGCAGCAGCTTAAAAATAAAAATGTTCACCCCCTTATGTCTGTTAAAAACATAATGCATTACTTGTCAAGTAACTGAAAACGATGTCTTTTCCGTGCCGTTAAACGTAAAAATAAACAAATGTTCTGCAGTGTGAAATAAATAGTTCCACCTGTGTTCCAATCTCCTGGCTAGCAATAAATTAAATAAGGTAGAGCATATTTAAAAGTCCTCAGGCGTCTCATGGCAATCTAGAAGATGCTGCGTAATAGTGCGACTGCTTACGTGCAATAAAAACACTTCACCCCTGGACCAAAGCTCACTTAAGGAAGGGCGGTTGAAATACCTTACTCATACAACGATATAGCAGATAACATGCTCGTTTTCCCTCTTCAGGCGGCTTACGCATATTCCGTCTGCTAGTATGCTTGTTCAGAGCATAATTTCCATGGTCGATGCAACAATTAACACTCAAATCACGCCTATTATTGGCGGACCCTCAGTCTCCCTGGCTGGCTACGTGTAGGACCCTTCTAGAACAAGATGGAGATGAGATGATTCCATTGCCATCCATAATAGGGGCGGTTAAAAATATTCAAATTAACCTATGCCGTATATGGTTTACCTGTAAGGTGTATTCCTTAACACTATAATAGTAGTGACGTCACAAGACGTTGCCGACTTAGGTGAATTAACGTATTGCTCAAAACCTTAACAATATAAAATAAATAAAATAAAGTATGTGGATCACAAAACTTAGCTGCTGCGTGTACCATAACAAACATGTAGAATAAAATAAAATGACTGAATAATAAATTAGCCTATATGTGTAACACGTTACAACATTAACATTTTGTCAAACATAAACAAGTGTTTTATTTAAATTTGCATACCACTTAACGCGTTAATGTAAGCAAATTATACGTGCAACAAACCAGACGTTACATCGTGAATAATAATAATAAAAAAAGATTTCACTTAGTCAAGGAGTTATTTTTAAATTTATTTTATTGTTATTTTGATTATTTTGTTTTTTAACGTAGAAAATATAGGAAATCCGGTACACACGCGATACTAGCGCTTACCTAGGGGCTAAAAATTGTAGTTACCAAACTAAAAGCATTGAGTTTCTCAGTCTTCTACTACAGGTTGGGAAGATCAATGTTAAATGTTTGGCAAAGGGAAACTTTTCGCCACTAGGTAAGCGCTAGTGTCGCATGTGTACCAGATTTTCTCTATTTTCTATGTAAAAAAAACAGGATGATTGTAATAATCATAAATCAAATATGAAATAACTTCATAACTAAGTAAAATCTTTCTCTTTTATATTTCACGTAGCATATATTGAAATTAAAAATTACCTTTTCGAACACTCCTCACCTAGCAATGGAGATTTTCCCTTTGCCAAACTCACCCGTAAAAAATCTCGTTTTGTTCCTAACCTGAATAGAACTAACCTTACCATTACTGGAAAAAAAATCAATTCGTGAACCACCCACATGGTAACAGTTCACAAATATGACTACAAACTATTTCAACAAAACAAAAATTGGAAGTACAACTATTTCGAATTCAATTTTTTTCAATACAGTCATTTCCATGATTGCATACAGTTTCATAAAAAAATCACTACTTGTAATATTTACGTTATGTGGACAGCGACCTATAACGGAGAGGGGATATTAAGTGGCGTTAAAATTAACATTTCAACTTCTTGTAATAATACTTAAGTAAGGACTTTTCATGTAATATATTACTAAACGCGAAGTATTATTTTCTGAAATACATCAGTTTCAACCCACTCGCCTGAATTTCCGTCCATCACACTTTTGTAGGACCAGTTTGCTGTGACCTCTACTGAAGGGACCAGGCCACGCACTTACTAGAGGGATGGTAAAGGTCAGAGGCAAAGGCAGTCAGTTACGTAAAATACTAATTTTATTCAAGTTAAAATAATTACACTTAGCGGCTCTAAGCGCGACTCATTGGCTGCATGACAAGTTACAATGAGGCAAGGAGCTAGAGTGACTAGCTTAGTAAAGAATATGAAAGTGGCCTGACTCTTAAGGCGTCTGAAACGTGCCTTCGTTTACCCCGTCGTCTCAGCAACCTAGTGCGCCCCTCTCTCTCTCGACGGCGACTGAGGACGACGTCGATCTCGGACCACTGGCCTGGTGTCACTCGGGCGGGCTGAAGCAAGATGGCGGCGAGCCGCCATTTATCGCACTCTTATATACTCACGGGTCCGACCTCTTTGCCTTCCCCCCCACCCTGCTGGGAGATATTACCGTAATGGCTGGACTGGTCTGTCGAGGTCACGCTGCCCCCCCCCCCCCCCCCCGTTCGCAAGCCTTCTGCCAGCCCTAACTGTGTTGGACGCAAGTTGAACGCCGTGGTGTTCAGCATAACTTGCAACAGCTGCAAGGAATTCTGCCGCAGGAAAACGTGCGGCCCTTTTCCGATTCCATGCCCGATCGAATCGGGACACAACATATATTTCCAGGCACGAGTCGGTTTTTGGAAACGTATAACTAAATGAGCAGCACGTTGATGCGCCAATTTTTTCATCCAATAGGTTTTGTAATAACCTGTTCGTTTCCCCTGAAGAACGTTATTAATAATTATTTTGAATCTAATAGATTTTACTTGATTCACACATTTTTACGGAAATATGTTTACTTCATATTATGGTCCTGAAAATTCTTAGTGTGTATATATATATAAAGTAAAAAAGAGAAAAAAAGAGATATATATATATATACACACACATATTTTTCTTCTAGTTTAAAAGCACACGGAACATAATAAGTATAGTGACAACTTCTACGCAGCTCGATGACTGCGTGAACGTTAAAACCGAGAATTTCTTTACTAACTGCTTATTTTTAATTTGTTTTCTTTTTTCCCCAGATATAATTTTTTTTTTTTTTTTTTTTTTAAGCGAGACTTATATGAAGACAAAATTAGTTCGTGCGTGTGTTCGCGTGACTAAACGTTTCTATTCTTTACCTACAGTTCGTAGGCTTGTTTCGGAACTAATGTGATTTCCATTAGTACGTTTCTTTGACTATTTTACTAACTAATAATTCCGAAACCAAAATTTCTCTTCCTCCCCCCCCCCCCAAGTAAAAAAAGTATATAAAGGCTGTTCACGGTCAACTAAGCACTTTAGAAAACCCTTCTAAGATCTGCTTGTATGCACGTTGTATATTCTTCCGCCTTATGTAAAGTTAACATTGCCATGGGTCTCATCACTTTATTCATGCTTCGGACAAGTGAAACTGTAAAATGATTAGAAAAGTGAATATCATACAAATCTGTTCATTTTTTACATTTCAGTGCATTAAAAAAAAGGGAGATAACCAGAAATAATTTAACTTATCACGAATGGTTTACTAGCACTTTTTATTCCATGTAAAGATATTGAACTACAATCCTTTCATTGTTACCAACTTTACAGGGCGCAACGTCACTCAGTGCGCCCATTCAAATGTATGCAAGTAGGAGCAGTGAGACTTTTCTAAGGTTGATTTCAGCAAGTGCTCATCTTATCGTGAACAGTCTTTACCACACTTCATTGAACGTTAAGACATGGTACTACGTTTGCTCCGTCATGGTCAACTTTAGCTGGGCTCTAGCCATTCAGCGTGCCCATTAAAATTAATGCAGGTAGCTGCTGATGGAACAACGTCTTCAGATATGTCCCTACATCTGCCCTGTATGTGATGAATATTGGGCTGATAATGACTGAGTACACTTTGTGCTATTCTAAAATGTGGCGTCGAGAGTTGCGTTCTTCGTACGAAGGACACGGAGTGTTCATGTATAATTATTGTTAAAAAGCAAGTAATATAAATTCTTGTGAATGTTTCAAATATCTCCAAATATAGCAATGGTATACGTAGTTAGGCCACAAAACAACATAAAGACATATATATGTAGTATTTTTATATAATATGTTAAATTTGAGTAGAAACCAAATATGCTCACACTTTCGATTCACAATATGCAACATACTAGAATTTTTCATGTGCATGCATTTTCAGAAATCTGTTTTTTTTTTTTTTTTTTTTTTTTTTTTTTTTTTTTTTTTCACTGAAAAATGAAACTCAACATATATTTCTTTTTACTATTTCTTGATAGACTTCAGAGCTTTCCTGGCCACCCAATGCAGGAATAGTTAAATGAATGTTTTGAAATAATAATAAAGGTAAATAGTTTTAAATAATTCATTGAGTAAGTACGCTTTTACTTCGTCTAAATTGTACTAGTACAGTAGCCAAAGGAAACTTCCTTATGTACAATGAGACAGAAAATACTCTAGGAATAAAGTTGAGTTGAGAGATTTGGACGGCTCATAACAGCGACGTATTGAGAGCCGATGAGGGTGAAATGAGGTGAGATTGGAGCAGTGCTGGAATGCAAGAGCGGGGGAAACGGGAGATCCCTGAGATATACCACTGACATCGTCCGGCACGTTCCCACTTGCGAGGATCCGGGAGTGAACCGGCCGGGGATTGAACCCGGTTCGCCTTGGTGGAAGCTGGGCAGACTAACCGCTCAGCCACCGCGGCCCCTCTACGAATAAAATACTGTTAAGGACACTGCTATTTCCAGTCGTTTTTATATTTCCAAGGAAAATAATTTAAAACCTAGATTTCCAAGGCCACGCGCCTTTCTTAGTAATGTATGCATGGATTAAGTCGTCTTATATTTCCATTTTCACTTATCATTACTCAAGTATTTTCGCAAAATATTACTCAAGCTACATTGGCTGAAATCTACGAACATTTTTTTAACAAGTAGACCGTTTTCACTTTTTATTGCGTCGATGAGGCCGAAGTTATTCGTTGAAACTTCCGAGTATTTCGGTGCAAGCGCACGTCATGGAGAACTATATCAGATTAGACCAGGGGATTTTGCTACAGTTTCTGTTATTGGGGTCGCGGTGGCCGAGCTCGCTCGCCTCCCACCAAGGCGAACCGGGTTCAATCCCCGGCCGGGTCACCGGATTTTCGCACATGGGAATCGTGCCGGGCGATGCCGTTGGCCGGCGGGTTTTTTTTTTTTCGGGGATCTCTCGTTTTCCCCACCCTTTTATTCCGGCGCTGCTCCATACTCACCACAATCACCCCCATCGGCTCTCAAGAGCTCGCTGTTAAGAGCCGCCCAAATCTCTTTAGTCGCGAGGACTGAACTGATTCACGGTTATATTGACTTAGATCAGGTAAAAAATTGTGGATTTTGGTATAACTTATAAAATACTATTTTTTTTTTAGTGTTTACATATGGTATAGCGCAATTGTTACAAACTATTATTTGTAAAAGAAACCGTTGGCTTTACTAGGAAGTATTAAGAATACTTTAACTCATGCCCAAATTTTAAAGTAGAGCACGCTGATTAATGAAATATTTATATCAACCAGTCAGCTACTTGCGCGAATATTTAGTATAGTTAAGAGTGTTCAATACACTAGGAACTGTATTTAAAATTAATAATTTCTAAATGAGATGATTAATTTTGTTTTCGATTAGGAATTGGCTTCATTTGAATAACAATAAGCGTAATGGCATGTCGGCAGTTATGAAAGGCGACGAAATCACAACACTTCGTCATCTCGGAGCTGTTAAGGTCCAATAATGTCTGTTGCAACAATGGCCTGTTTCCCCTAAAAGTCGTGGACCATTTCCCGGGGAAAAAAAAAAAGAATAAGTTCTTAGCGCTTAGCGCGCCCTGCGGTCGGTTTCCAAATGAGTGTGTAAATACTTGCGGTTATTGACGCTCCATTAGACCGCCTGCGTGCAGCGCCATTGTGGCGTCTGCAAGAAGCACGCGCCGGAAGTGAGGGAATGTGTCATCTTCCGGCCGCATCACGAAATGGCCGTCAGACGTGTGCGCGCAACAACGAGCTATGTCTCCTGTACCGTGTCGGTCGAAAGTTAAGGCTAAAGGCCCTTACACATTTGAAAACTTTTAACATTTGACTTTACGATTCGATTTTACGTTTGCTTTCCGACATGTTGTTTCTTATGGAGCTTGACGCAATGGAACTGTCAAAGGTAAAGTCAAGCACTCTAGAATTTACGATTTCGAAAAGTTGGAATTTAAAGTAAATGTCCATCAGCCATTTTGCCGAGAATCTAAGAGGTTATGTGGAATGTGTGTTATTTTATTGTAGGGCGAGTTTCATCTCAGTATATATATATATATAAAAGACTCGTCTTATATTAAATAAATGGCAAACGAATATTATGGGAAGAGGAAATACATGAATTTATATTTTTACTAAAGTAAACAATTGAGTTTTTTTACTTTGAAATTAAAGTTTAATGTAAATTTTAAGCGTATTAAAAAAGGGCGCGTAAAATACATTCGTGGATAATATGACAATGATTTACATAGCAAGATACACATTTTTACGAAGCTCGCAGAACCGATGTTCAATTGTTTGAACTCTGACTTTACAATCGTATTGTGTATTGGTGGTTTCGTCAGAGGAAAGGAAATGTCAAGACAAATTTCTTAAGTTTTCTATTGTGTATGAGCCTTAAGTCAGATACAGGCCTGCCGGATAGGTTATCTGAAATTCATCGCCTTCTGAGCACAGACTCCCCGGGCGTCCTCATTTTATGCAGTCAGAATATGCTTCGGTTTTTTTGAACTGTAAAATTAATTGAATGAGTTGTTTCAACGTAATTTCTGCGGTACTTCCGATGCGCCAACTTACCGGAAATTAACTTTCGACGGACGGATGGGCCACCGCCCTCTTGACGTCATTCCTATCGACGTAAATACGCAATCTGAAATAAAATGCAAGGCGGTGGATTTGTGTTTTTTTTTAATCCTATCGTTAACGGTAAATTCAGGAATTTTTTAAATGTAAAATATATTCAGTATAATTTAATATCTCGTGGAAAAATTATTTCTTCGAAAATATATATTGAATGAAAATGGAAAGTTGTTACACTGAAATGTTTCCTTGCGGAATCACTGACGAACGACGGATTGCTGCAGTTACTTTTTCCTAAGGTTGAGTTCGTACGTGCTCACGTTATCGTGAACAGCCTTTATCGATCGAGGAAAAGAGTATTCGTGTCATAAATTCGAATTGAGAGTGTCGAGTAAACATTTGTGAAATCTAAAATAATTAATTTTGCTTTCTGTCATTTAATGCACGCTGGTAAAATATTTATAAGAATTGTAGAATATTTCCTTTTTCGAAAATTTCACAGTTTCGGTTGACCGACGCATGGATTAGGTGATCATGTCAATTTTACGTATGACGGAAGAATACACAATGCTATACAGCGTGCGGCAGCGAAGACTCAGCAGTTTAAAATGCGCGTAAGTAGGCCAGTTCACGATGGAGGTCAGTGTATTCAGGGGACTGGGACGCCATTTTAACGACCGATATCACCTCACACGTGCGTGTGCCGATTGAATTCGCGTTCCCTGATTCACGGCAGCCGTGCCATTGACCTGGAGACCGTTTCACTCCCAGCAGGACGGGGCGAGAGCGCACGCAGCTCGTCACTCGGCCAACACTTCGCCGAGACGATGTTCCACCGTCGCGTACTGTCCAGCTTCGGCGACGCTCCTCGGGCCGGCCAGATCTGCATGCGAGAATTCTTCCCGCGTGCGGTGCTCAAGAGCGGCACGAGGTGTTATCCGGCGGCACGCCCGGGCGACAGCCACGCCCTGAAGAAGCTGGAGAGCTTGCTGCCGTACCAGACTCCGCAGTTCGCCGCGTCGTTGGTATCCCGCCTGTGCGGGGTGTTCCCGGCTCGACTGGGGATACTACGCAGGCGTTGTTCCCGAGGGATAAACGCGTGGCGTTGCGGCGTTGCAGGCGACGGACTACACTGCGCACGTGTAATTAGCCCTCGCTGTTGCTGACGTGATGCTCGTCATTAAAAATCGCGTCCAAGTACCTTTAACTGTAGGCTGCTTACGGTGAAATGAGCACTTCTAAAAGCCCCGCTTGACATCTACTTGTATTCACGTTGTGTCAGCTTCCCCTTGGTGTAAAATTAAAATTGTCGCGGGCCTCAGCACTTTATTCATGCGTCGGTCAAGTGGAACTGTAAAATTATTTGGAAAGTAAATATTTTAAAAATTTACTCATTTTTGCACTTCCAAGCATTAAAAAACCAGAATGGAGAAAAAATTAGCTAAGTTGTCACAAATGGTCACCTAACACTTTTTATTCGACGTTAAGATGTGGAACCACTTTCCAACTTTCATTACCAACTTTACTGGGCGCATGTCACTCGGTGCGCCCGTTAAAATATATGCACGTAGGAGCAGTTACCTTTTTCTAAGGTTGATTTCAAAAGTGCTCACTTTATCGTGAACAGGCTTTACACAGTTTTAAATTGGACCTCCATCATGATTTTGCCACTTTATACACATTTGAAATGGCCAGGTCTTTGCTGCCCCATCCTGTACAAGTAGATCTTAAGCAGGGCTTTAAAAAGTGCTCAGTTTACCGTGAACAGCCGATACTAGGATTTGTCGATTCATTAACCCACAGATGCTGTGGTTTTAATTCCGACGTGTTATTAAAAAAAAACACCTTTCATAGGCTAGCAACAGGACTAAGACCGTGTCTCAATTGGCCGGAGAGCGCTCTCGCGTGCTCTCGCTATCGCGACCACGTCACTATGACGTCAGAGAGAACGCTCTCTGGTCGTCTCAATTAGGTGGAGAGAGTGCGAAAGAGCGATAGCACACGCACACACACAAGAGAGAGAGAGAGAGAGAGCACGAAGTTGTGTACTCGCTGGCACTCTCTGACCGCGCGCCATATTTGTTTACATTATTTACGTGTTTGAAAATAGGGTTATAGCAGTTTCCTGAGCCGAAATATTTTCGCATTTTACTTGTAGGTGAATAATTGCAGCTGTTTCAAACAACGAAATAACTTACGTAACACGTATTTATAAAAATATATAAATACAGATATCTGACCAGGTCTCGTTTTTTTTTTTTTTTGTCACTTTGCTGCAACATCACGGTAATATGTAAAACAAAATAATAGTAATTTATGGGCTAAATGTTATATTTTTTGTAATTGATTTTAAACACATATATGTTGTAGACAATAGCTAGGATTACGATTTTAGCTTAACATGATTTCCCGCCTTTGGGCATCAGCTGTCTGCATGACGTCGACGGAACCGAGAGAGTGGTTGTCTCAATTCCAGAGAGAGCGAAACGTGAGAGAGCGCGAAGCAGTGCTCTCGCCAGGTTGTGCGAAAGAGCGCTCTCTTTAATGCTCGGTCGTACCAACATCATGATCATACTTCCGAACCAGGATCCACTTTGATCTTGCTTCCCGTGTAAAAGTGTTGCACCAACGAGATTCCATGATTCTGGATCTCCGATCCGTCGACCTTGGTTCCAAAGTGAGAGATCGAGATTAAGTATGAAACAAATTTTGTTATTGGTTCGTAATATATGACGTCATTGAAGTATGTGTATTTTTCACTATAGATGTGCGATGTTTTAACTGTTTTAAGTGAATTGTGTTGTAGGAATTTTACTGTGCGTATAATGTTGTTTTAACTATCGAAGAAAACAATCGAACGTAGTTCTATCTGTTGGCTTATTTTCAAACTACATTTGTCGACGATGGCTACTGATCTCGGGTCGAGATTTCAAACCGCCAATTCCGGCGGTTCGAAATGAACGTCATCTCGATCTCAAGTCCAGCTCTGAACTCGAATGGTGAAACAGTTTTCTGTGTCGATCCTAGACCCGATCTCGGATCGAGTTTCGAACCACGATGATGCAACCGGGCATAAGGGGCGTTCTTCAAATTGAGAGAGGTCCGAGAAGCTGCGGGTAGCACGTGGGCCGGTGTTTCTCTGAGCCCCGGGTGTAATGGCGACGCGCGGCGGCTATATCTCATGGCAAAAACCGGCGGCCGGGCTAAGCTTCCTCAGGCGGCCGACAGAATGCGCGCGCGCGTGTGCAGCCGTGTGGTAACGTCGTGTCTAGTGCACCGCTCCCCGGGGCTATTAGTGGCGTGTTTGCGGGGGTGAGAAGCCATCAGGACCGCAACAACGGCCGAGAGAGAGAGAGAGAGAGAGCGAGAGAGAGAGAGAGAGAGAGAGAGAGCGAGAGAGAGAGAAGAGTCAGCCGAGCAAGGCACGCGATGGAGGACAGACCCCGGTGACAATAACACATGCGTCGTGCGCCACCACCTCTCACCAACAGATGATCTTGGATCTGGCCGGGCGAGCTGCTTGCGTGTTATGTCCAGCGACGCCAACCAACCCCTGCTAGGGGCCGCGGCGGCTCAATGGTTAGACTACCCACCTCCCACGTAGGCGAACCCGGGTTTCGATTCCTCTTCGGGGTCGCTCCTGGATTTCCCACATGTGGGAATCGTGCCGGACGATGCCGCTGTCCGGAGGGGGTTTTCTCGGGGATCTCCCGTTTCCCCCCCGCTCCTTTATTCAGGCGCTGCCCCACTCTCATCAGCACTCGAGACCTCGATGCTAAGGGGACTATTTAGCTGCGCGTCCAATGGCCAAGAAGCGAGGGAGCGATAAGGTTGACAATTACACGCACGCCTAGCGCATCATCGCTCCTACGCGCAAGACGTGCAGTGTTTCCGTCGTCACGCTGTACTGTGCAAATAAGATCTGTAACAGACGGTTTTTATTACACGCGATGAAAGCCCACAGATTAAACTATGCCCGTTTATTTCTACTTTTCTCTTGCTGCTTAAGTAAACTGCTTAGGCAAGTTCTAAAAATGCAATATTTGACCATTTTCACGAATTTTTTTCTCAAAGAATGCATTTAATATGACAAAGGTAAAAAAAAAAAAAAAAATCGGGCCATAGATAATTGTTTTTTTAATCTTTTCTGACAAAAGTCATATTTCCAGAACTTTTATTTACCGAGATACGCGTTTACGCACAAACAACTATTTCACAGAAAACGTTTCAGTGCACATGACTCTTAAGAGCAGCCCAAATCTCTTCACTCACTCACCCTGCTGACGAGCAAGTCCGCCTTAAGGGCCTTTCATACGATGAAAAATTTTTCTCCAAATTACCTTCAATTTTTATTGAATTCAATTCATTGAATGCTATATGACGTCATAGAAACGTCGTAATCCCGGCCATTTTCTCTTTCAATCTCTTAAATGTTTCGGTTTTCTTCAAAATTTTCTATTAGAATATGTTCTACATATATATTTTTTTAAATCCAAAATCTCATTCGCTTGCCTCAGTTTTTCTAATAGTGTCAATGGAAGAAATCTCGTTATAATAGAGTTGTGTGAACACATTTAAAGTTACAAAATAACGATGCAAATTAAAAGAAATGAACAAAAAATTATAATTATTTGTTTTGTTATAACCAATTATTTTCAAGTCGTGCTTCAGTCGTATCTACTTCAAAAACTCACTTTTGATATTTTTCGAACTGATTTAATTAAAAATGTTGTGATTAATTTTCATGCGAGAGTTAAAAGCTTATTGAATGCAATTCATTGAAAGGCAAAAACTTGAATTCAAGTAATTCAATTCAATAAATATTTGGTCGTGTGAAATGGCCTTTAAACTTGGTCCACGATCGCTTACGTCTATACAGTAAAAAAATTCTTGTATTTGTTACAAGTAATTATTTGGAAATTGGTTGCCAAAGAATTTCCTGCAACTGTACAGCTGAATTATTGTATATTTACATTACATTATTTTTAGAAAATAGTCAATATTATTTGCGTTGCTCAATATTCATAATAAACTTGAAGTATACAACACTTGCTTGTTAAAATTCAGAATTAGTTTCGAACATTCCAGTCTAATATCGTATTCTAATTGACTGCACTGGACTGCATTCATTGCGCAACGGCCGAGTGCCGCGTGTTCCCATCACCGGAAACCGCAGCGAATGCAGTCGATTGTTAGTGTTCCAATCGCGAGCTGCACTGAAAAAGTGCACACTGAGTGAGGTTTGACTTGCACTGTGCATGGAGCAGGTGCGGCAGTTTCAGTGCTGAATGGCGGTGACCTGTGAATATGTAAACAACCAGAAAATTATTGCATGTTGGAAATTCTACAATATCTAACATTCCGGCAGCTGAATAACACGTAATGGATAATACGGAACAAATATTCTGTTGGGATATTGACGATATCGCTCGTTATTACAGCGACGATGAGATTAATTTCACGCAGTGAATCGTGCATACATTTGCAGACAAGGTTTCCTCCCCTCCCCTCCTCCCATACATCCGTGGTAGGGTTCGTACATTTGCTCAAAAAAGAATTATATGGGTGGATAAGTTACCAATTTCGCTGGCAACGACGCTAAACATTCTTATACTTGCAGCCTGATAGGTGACATTATAAACTTCCATTAAAGTTTAGGATGTGTACCACAGTGTGCCAATTATACAATGTAGGATATACTTTCTTTTCCTCCTTTTATAGCCTTCTGACGAATGTAAAATTAGTATTGCAATCCGCCTGGTTATACTTTACTGTGTCTCGTGCAAGTAAAACGGCGGGATTGTTACGAATGTAAATGCTTTATGAATAGTTAAATTCACACTCTAACGCGTATAAAACAAGAAACAAACTTGAGCGTCCAGAAAAATAATCTCTTGAATCACTCATGCCATAAACTCACCCCTCAACTCTAACGTATAAACTGCTACATTGATAAATGAAAACAATGCAATTTATAACAATCCTTGTTTCCAAGTCGAAGGCAAAGGAGAATTACGCTCCGTGGCGGAAGCTACCGACTACGTTTCCTAACTTCGTTTACACTAGCTCTCCCAAGGGAACGTTTCGGGAGTTGACCTGCCTGCATTGTCGCTGGAACGATGTCTCGTCCCTCGGGAACCTACACTCGGCGAGCTTTGAAAAGCTCTCCTCGCCCAGCGAGAATGAGAGGACACGGCGAGAGTTTATTGTGGACGCGTCTAGGGAAGACGCTATCCGCCCCAGGGGCAGGTAATGAGGCGGCCGGCGAGCCCTCTAGGGTGGACCCGCCGTGCGAATCTCATGCCGGGTCCGAACTCAAGTATATACTTGCGTACTTGCATCCTTGCATACTTCACTTACCCTTAGCACCAAACTTTATGAATTCGGACAAGCAGTATTGTTGGCTTCGGTGCCAGTTATTAGCCAGCTAACCACTTTAAATGTTCATGTATTCGAACTAAGAGTTTGATGATTGCCGAAGGTTTTAGGGGTTAAATAAAGTATTAAATAATATTTAAATTTTGATTTACTTTAACATTTATTGTGTTGCATTATTGTATGTAAGTGCAGTTTGGTTTGATTATTCATCTTAGCTTCTGTAGGTTAGGAACGTAGGCCTAACACGAATTTATTGCTAAAACCTTTTTTGAGGTGAAACTTGCTATAATTATTTACTCAGTTAAAATGTCTACGTTTACGAAGTAGTAATATTGCCCTGTTAAACTTAAAATAAAATGATTATGTCGGAAATCAATTGTAACCTACGAATTGCTTCTCAAAATGGCTGCCCATATTCCGCAAGCATGCGAGAAGTATACAACTTCGTTTACTTGTATACTTGCGTACTTCACTTGCAGTCAGTTTGGACAGCACTCGCGACGTCACTTCCGGGGACAGGTACGCACAAGTATGTACTTCAGGTGGATCCGGACACAGCCTCAGTTTCTGGGCCGGGGTAACGGGATTTTCGCAGTGTGTAACGGTTCTCTTCTCGTTCAGCTCAGCACTGTGTCTCACACGCCGCTTTGTTCCTGCTGGAGAAGCCCATTCTCTACTATCAGTTCTCTACCCACTAATAAAGAGAATGGTTCCTAGAGCCTATTCACGATAAAGTGAGCACTTTTGAAATCCACCGTAGAAAAAGTCACTGCCCTGCATGCACATATTTTAACGGGCGCACTGAGTGACATGTGCCCAGAAAATTTGGTAACGAAGGATGAAAAGTAGTTCCATATCTTAGCGTCGAATAAAAAGTGTTAGGTAAACATCGGTGATACCTTAAATTATTTCCTTCCCTTTCTGAACTTTTTAATGCATAGAGAAGTGTAAAAATGAGCAGATTTTTAAAATATTTACTTTCCTAATAATTTAACAGTTTCACTTGACCGACCAATAAAGTGCTGAGACCCATGGTAATGTTAATTTTACATAAGACGGAAGAATACACAACGTGCAGACAGGTAAGTCCTAAGCAGGGCCTCAAAAGTGCTGACTTTACCGTGAACAGCCTATACCTATCTGTCTCCAGTAGCATTTTCTATTAATGCTTGCAACAATTTTTAATTATTTCCTGTCGAGAGGTTTTTTTTTTTACTGTGTCTATGCCGGTTTCACCCTTTCTCTTCTTAGATATAGTTTAGCTATAAGTATGCTCAGGTAAGTATGCTCAGGTAGGTATGCTCAGGTAGGTTGTCGTGGACAAGACGAGGCCATGGCAACCCAATCACTTGCTGCCGTAATGCATGTCTCCTTGCATGATTTCCTTCCCTTGTATGTAGGCATACGGGGCCTAGCTCTGAGACGTACTTAACTCCCATCCGAGATGCGGCCTCAAATATAACACTTAGTTTTAGAGTAGGTAAAAAAAAACTGCTAGAGAAAGGACTCCAAAGACACGTTACAAAACGGTACTCCGAGGGTAAATAACATTGATTAAAAGCCGAGTAAATATAAATAAATAAATAATATATATATATTAGAGGTGGTTTTGGACTAGCATAATATAAATAGCATGGTTTTTTATGTACATTTACTGTGTGCAAAATAGCAGACCAAAGCAGACAATTGGCAATCACCTATCAATAACAATGTTGTTTATAATATCCAAGCTTCACCAAAAACACCGTGGTTTTAGAATTATATACACGATAAGTTACAAAATGTAGCTGTACATAATTCTTGCATTTTAAATAAAAAAAATAAGGATCGTATTATCTATCGTTTGTACTTCTCCACGTGTGTCTGTAATCAGAATGTGCAAATTTTCGCTTTCAACTAGCTTAATTCAATTAAATCTCCCTCCATTTTCCAACTTCGACCTTGCAGTAATCGCGGAAATAATGCATGCAAAAGGCTTACTCTGGCAATATTCTCAGAGCAATTACTTTGCAGTTTTGGGACACCGCGAAGTGAGAGTACAACATTTACTCAGATGGTTTTGGTACAGCCAAAGAGTAAATATACAATTCTCCTCAATTCCGCACGCAATGAAAACAGTTGGACATGCAAAATCATAATTATGTATTTATGATAAATCCTGTTCAGCATGTAAACATTATACAAGTTGTAATTCCCATAAAATATGAATTATGATATGCCATAGTTCATGTAGTAAAATAAACCAAATTATTTACAAAAATTCGAAAAATAGAGATTGAAATATATTGGTTGTGTTCGTTTCACCATGTACTAAGAAAAGATCCCTTCCTTAATTTTTAAGGAGAGAGAGGTAGTTGAAAATACAGTATGCAATTATCTTCATATACTCAAAGATATTTTTAAATAATGTCTAACATTTTTTTGGGTAACTTACGACATTTCTAAGTCTAAATTATTTCATTTCGGCATCTAAGTTAGTTTTTACTGCTCGTGTGTGTTCGGTAAGCTGCACAGTTGTAATTTTAACATGCTATGGAGTATATCTTATCTTTCGGTAAAATAAAAATTGCGTTTAACGCGTATAGCTTGAATGGAATATTGCAAATTGCGTTTAACGTGTATAGCTTGAATGGAATATTGCAAATTGCGTTTAACGCGTATAGCTTAAATGGAATATTGCAAGTTGCGTTTAACGTGTATAGCTTGAATGGAATATTGGAAAGGTGTACGAAAAAAAAAATTTTTTTCGGTGTAACCACGAAAGTTGCCATTCATACAGAAGTTGTAGCTAATATACATAATAAATCATGTAATAATTTATTAAAAGTGCGCACGTGACAACAGGGAAAACTACAGGAGAGAGAAGGATCGTACGTTATAATAAATAATGTATTTATAAAGTGTATTAACATAACCTCTCACTCCAGGACAACCTGCGGGGGGTTTAGATTTAGCTCTAGTTCCATTTTTGTCGTACCTATAGTTCGGTAGTCTAAGTACAGGCGTGTCAAATTTATCTGAAATCGTTTCAGTCGGGCAGTATAGCCTACCGACAATACGTTGGAAAATTTCGGTTGATGGAAGTGAGTGAACACACAGGCTCAGAAGCCTACAATGGCCGTCATTTAAACTGTCGAAAACCAAAGAATGCAGCAAATGTGTTTACGTCGTGCAGCTTTGGAAGTTTCCACATTGTTCACGCTTCAAGGTCAGATCTGTGTCTTTGTGCTCAAAGCAATTTAGTAATAGTGTTACTGTCCATTGTCACAAAAGCGATAAATGTGCAGAATGACATGTTTTGGCCAAAAATTAACGAGTCTTGTCATTTCTGAGTAATATAAGCCTAAAACATTATTTTCATCTTTAATGCTTGATATTGTTATAGGGCAGTGGTTATTCCTCGGAAATTTTCTTCAGATAAAAAATGTTGAAAATTGAATGGTAAATTTGGTTCTTACTAGCAGTTATAAATGTCAACATTTTTGAATTTGAGACCTTTAGGCCCACTGTTGCATTTTGCTCTTCCTAGCTGATTTTGATTTCTTGTTGTTCGTTAAATGTTGTTTGAAACACAGCCGAAATTTTTTTTTTCGTTTGTTTGTTGCGGGGGTGTTGATGACGTAAATGAATGACAAAGAATTTATCCAACCATGAGAGACAAAATGTTTTGGGGTTCTCGTGACACGCATACGCTCAGAAAGTTTTAGACACTTTTTACGTTGAGTTGTAATATGGTTTGTGTTTCTTTCATAATTAAAAGGGGCTCTAGGGGCGTAGTTAAATATAACGTAGATTTAGGTAGAGCACAAAACTATAAGACGAGGGTTTATTGAATATTTAACTTAATAGAATACATGTTTGTCTGCAAACATTACTTTGAAGAGCTTTAAAAGGGTTAACAGGATGTTTGCAACTTATAATAAGGAACCACGTGACTTAAAAAGCTGTAGTCTATTCGTGGTTTCTTCGCATTTTTTGAATCAAACCTTAGAAAAATCACCCCAAGTATGACATGATTAGTCATTTCCTGGATATGACACGCATAACAAGCGTTTCCTAGCTTTATTGACGTAGAATTATCTCACTTTTCGTTAAATTGAAGATTTACCTATAATTTATTTATAAATTATGATATTTAATTTATAATAAATATGAATAAAAACAGTGAGAAAACATATTTGTTGGTAGCGCCTAGTAAGAAGCAGTTCGCATGCAAAATGTTATTACAACTGAGTGCGCACGAATTCGGTGTAATTTTCTATACTTGGATCAGCTTAGTTTTCACGAGGCGGAGGAATATCCTGGAAGAAGAACTTCAGCAGGGCTTCAGAAAAGTGTGAAGTAACCGTAAATGGATTATAATTGGACAATACTCACTTCGTCCATGTTGCAGGAGACTGATTCAGACGGCGTTTAGCGACTATCCGGCACTCCTGACGTCCTCTTGGTTCGATGCGTCGATGGCGAGACACGCCGTTTTTTTGGGGTTACACTGTCCTATATCAGTCGCGATGTGTAAGTTTACAGCCCCGTTTATTGGTCGGCGGAGGGGGTTGCTGCTTTGCCAGTCGCAATTTAATCCGGCAACCAAGGCTCGTGTCCTGGATTAATGTTTAAGGTGTGATCAGGCAGGCCGTCCAGCTAAGGCCTGATCATAGTTCGTAAAAGTCGTCACCAGGTCACTCGAAAACTCAATCGTTGGTTAAATATGACCTTCTGAGAGCGCGAAACTAATGAGCACTAATTGATATTTTTTTAAATGCTGCAAATAAACTTTCTAAACAGGTTACTTAACGCAATTTTCTGACAATTTTCTTTTATTCTGTAAAACACTACCGATTTCAGTTTTATTTACAATCGAGAAAATTGTGACACGTTTACACGATATCTATTTTATTTTTGAAGTCCTGAGGGGTCATACTTCGTCTGGAGCTCTCAATCTCAAAACAGTACGGAGAAGGAAGGAGTTATTTCGGTACATCACAAAAGAGGACTTCAACGCTCTGCACAGTGTAAATGTTTCTGATTTAAATTATAATTTACAGTTGCATCATTGGCTTAGAAGGACCGGATGATTTAGTTTTCTTGATCCGTTTGTAGTAAGGAATAAAAAACACCATAAGTTCATTCCAGATGGGTTCTTTAACCCTAATTGAGACAACATTTATGTGTTGGTATGATCAAGTTGCAGAACGGCGCAATGATTGGTTGCAGACAGGTCATCTTCATAAAAAGAAGCACTTATCTAGTGCCTGTAGTGTGAGCGAGACCGCTTGTTTCAATCATATATTGCGCGGAGCTGGAACCTTTTACCCACATGCAGGTAAATTCGTATTCGAAGATTTAGGTGACCGTTTTTATTATGCAATTGTTTTTGACGAGTATTTAGCGCGCGTGCCATTGCGATAGTTTTATGAAAGTCTTACGCATTCAGCTTCCTTCTGCCTAAAGGACAAGCCTCGTTGCAATAAATGCAGTATTTCAGTGTGATATGGAAAAAAACGAGTCGAAACGGAAACAGTTCTAGTGAACGAGGAGCGGATAACCCAATGGGAACAGCGATATCGGACTAGTTCATTTCGAATGAGAACAACGGTTTGAAATAAACCACAAAACGGTGTGAGCGATTTAACATTTCGTCTGCTGGGAAAACAATACATACAAAAAAAAATATTCAAGCTATACTTCCACGACAATGTGCTTCATAACACTAGGACTTAATGAAAACACAGTTTTCCTCACCCATTCGTAGATCCGGAAAATGAATTTTCAACATATGCGTGGAACCGAAAACACAGACATTTACCTAAGCCAGGCGTCTTTATTAACATAGCAGTTTTTTCGAAAAGATTTGTAAAATATAATAATTAGTTCAATAATTAATTCACGGATTTTTCATAATTTTTAAATCAAAACCGTTGAAAGATCATCTCACTAATGGCATGTTTGGTAATTTCCTAAATATGCCTTGCATCACAAGCGTTTTATACTTTACCGGAAATACATAATTTTTGGTTAAATTTAACTTTTACTTAGAAGTTTCTATTAAATATGATATTTCGTTTTTAATCAATAATAATATAACCGGGGAGAAAATAGGCGAATGTTGTGCGCTGGCCCTTTGGTGGGATTCTCTAGACGTAGTTAAGCTTTGTGCTCATGATGCGGAGGAATATCCCGGAAGTAGAACTCCAGCAGGGCTTCAGAAAAGTTGGAACAAACCGTGAATGGAGTGTATTCTCCAGGCGTGTTCGTGTGGGGAAACCACGTAAGGAAAAAGCACCTTCGTTGTTGCGGGTTTTGGGATCGAACCCACAACTTCCTGAACGCGAACGAGGCGTAGCATCGCATTGTGATGTCGGCCTGCATCAAGAACGACGACTGGAGCCCGACGCGATCGCTAGGGATCTCCTGGGCGAGGGAGCATCTCACCTGTTCGCGGCTGCGAGCTGCTCAAGAGGTTACGTCCAGGGTTGCCAGATTATTTTTGTTGCAGTCGCCTAAATGGCCAATATTTTGTCGCTTTAATGTACCCAATTTTATTACACATTATACTAAAAGGCTATTAAAAAATATATTGTAAACTTTTCATGTACAATTTGATATGTACGAAACACGAATTGTTTTAAAGTTTAAAAATGATATAGGCCTATATACAAAAAACATATGTCAAACGCATAAACAATCGCGTGATATTCAATTCCCCTATTCATAGAAAACTGAGAAATTCGCGAGTTCAATGACCTGCAGGCTAGATTCTACAGTCTTTTGTAAAAATTCTGTCGATGTCAACCGTGCACTGGTTGTCTGCTGACACAGTGTAAGGCGAAGTATGGGCCAGCGTTATCCAGGAGGTGTCAAACACCGTGTGGTACAATGGCTAACATTATATAAACACACATTTTTTAAATTCTAACTTGTCTCAAAATGAATTCGAGAGTTCTTCAGGTCTCTACGGCTATTCATTATCCGTAGCGAGCTACAAGAGTCTGAAGAAGATACCCTCTTCAATTGCAGCCACAGTGGTTGCCGTTTAAAAAACTAATCTTACTTGTCAGAATTAATTATCCTGTTCACAATTTAAAAAAATATACCAATACTAAGTAAATAATTACAAGTAGCCCAAATATCGCAAATTCATTACTAAAATCGCCCAAATTGCGATAGTCGCATTTTCGTAAATTTTGGTCCCAACGGTGATAAATCGTCCAATCTGGCAACCCTGGCACCTGTTCCGACCACCGACAAGAGGGGGCGCCCCGACGTCGTTACCGCAATTTACCCAGCAGCCCCCCTCGCGGCGGGGACCAACCAAGACAACCGCCCATGTCTTCCGCTACGACACACACCGGCGGCATTGTGCGTGTCTTCTCCTCGTCGGCCCTGATGAACACGACGGGCTCGGACAGCGGCTTGAAAGGGGTGCGTGTTCCTCGAGAGATACGGACGGGTTCGACGTGCCCCCCTCCCCAATACCCGGCGAGCATGAACCCTCTCGTTCAACCCCCTTGCACGCGTGACCGACTTCTTTCAGCGACCCCCGAATCCTCCAGAACTCGCCCCCTCGCCCCTCGAAACGGATCCATGAAAAGAAGCCGCCCTTGGAAACTGTTTCCCCGAGGACACAGATGGGCAACATTGCAACATCGATTTGTTCCTCTAAGAATGAAGAGCACTTGGCAATTGCCACGGTCTTTTTTTTTTTTTTTTCTAACCCCCCTCCCCCTCCCCTTCCCCTTGATTGTTTTGGGACGCGGGAACTCTTCTGTTGCCTGCTTTATTGGTCGTTAATGCGCGGTGTAGTGGAAACAACGCGCTGCTTGCAGTTAATAAAAACACTTTCGAGGTTCGACCTTTGAAAAAAATAATCAATCGGTGTAACTGCTAACGTGTTAACAGAAGGTGCACTGTCTGTAATGTTTGCAATGAACTAGCGGGGAAAAAATGTCCTAACGTTCAACTAAAAATCGACATATTTAAGGGCGCCGCCTACTTGGTGGTTTTCAGCGCGTTTGAGGAAGGGAAGCGCGGAACCGATAAGGACGACATTGACAAGCGCGCCTGATGCCCTTTCGCTCCTATGCTCAAGGCGCTGAATTGGAGTGCAGTGTTTCCGTTGCGCTGCGTGTAGTGTGTAGCAAGGATCAGTGAAGGTCCCTATAATAGTTTCGCATGTTTCCAGCCAGTATATTATGAACTACAGCGATGCGAGAAAGCCGTTTTTAGCTATGCTGGAGGACTCGGGAATATCATTTATAATGTGCATGATGTATTGAGAGTATTATACGTACCTCGCATGGAATGTGTTTTCTTTTCGTGCATTGGTATCATGGGGACACGTTTAATGGTTTCGTAAAAAAAAAAAAAAACGCGGATTTCAAACACACTGCAACGCGTGTGTATATTTTCAAGACAGAACAATATTGAGGGCTAAATTTTTTACGCGATATGAATTTATACTGAATTATTGATTACATTATAAGTTGATGAATTTACCACCAAAGATAACATACAAAAGCCATCGCCTTGCATTTGATATAAAAGTGCACATAGGCTATTCACGGTAAAGTGAGCACATTTGAAAACCCTGTTATTTGGAATAATATTAAATAAATAAATAAATTTTATTTTTGTCTTAGCCGTTAACTTTCGAGTGCGGTGGAATATGCAAACTGTGTTATCACTTACATGGCAATATTTACATGAAAACGTGGATAAATGATTTTAAAAAATGACCGAAAGTAAAAATTGCTCACTATACCGTGGACGGCCTATATTCGCATCTACGGAATGTCGCCAGAAGGCAGTGCCCCATCCGTCGGTCCACCGAAAGTTAAAATTTGAGAAATTTTTGACGGATTGACGGATGGAAAAGAAAAAAAAGTTGTGCTACGATTGGTTGAAGATGACGGCACCGCCTGACGGATGGGCGACTGACAGATGCGACGGATGGTTGTAATTCCAGCTGTTCCGACGCCTATAGACCATTCACGGTTACTCCGCACTTTTCTGAAGCCCTGCTAAAGTTCTACTTCCAGGATATTCCTCCGCCTCACGTGAAACTAAGCTTAACTGCGCATTCGTGCGCACTCAGTGTAGTAACATTTCTTACTGTGCCTTACCAACAAACCTGTTTTTCCTTGATCTAATATTTATTTATTACGAATGAAGTATAATATTTTATAGATTAAATACAAGTAAGAGTGCAATTGAACCAAAACTGAAACAAAGACTGTTCACGATAAAGTGAGCACTTCTGAAATGAACGTCACTGCTCCTGCTTGGCATATATTTTAACGGGCTCACTGAGTGACAGACGCCCAGAAACGTTGGCAGCAATGGAAGGAATGTAGTTCCATATCTTAACGTCTAATAAAAAGTTCTAAGTAACCATTTGTAATAACTTAAATTGTTTCTTTTTCTTTCTGTTTTTTTTTAATGCGCAAAAGTGTAAAAATAAGCAGACTTGCAAGATATTTATGTACTTTCCTAATAAATTAATGGTTTCACTTGACCGACGTATGAATAAAGTGACGAGGCCCACGACAATGTTAATTTTACATAAGGCGGAATAACACACAACGTGTATAAAAGTACATCTTAAGCAGGGCATTCAAAAGTGCTCAGTTTACCGTGAACAGCCTATACTATTATGTTAACACATGTGTAATATACTTGTGATACATGACATATCTAGGAAACAAAAGCACGTCATCGTGCGTTGACTTCTCAAAGGTTTGATTCAGAAAGTGTGAATAAACCGCGAATATGCTATAGAAACTCGAAAGCGTTAAGGACGAACAAGAAATGTGCACAACTCTCTTCATCATAGTTTATGTGCATAAGGAACTCGACAGATGTTTAGTCTTTAGTAGAGTGGCTTAACGACATTTTTTTAAAAGTAAAACCTTGCAAATTGTGATAAAGTATGAAATCTGGTGCTCTGGTACATTAAACGTGCAGAAAAACTGAGATAAAAGTAGATCCTGGAAAATTACTGGAATAGCAACCATCTTGGAAAATTGACCCTAAAACTCAGTTTTTCCGAAAGAACTTTGTTATTTTTAACTGTTTGCGAAAAATACATCTATATCCAAATTTAAAAGAGCATAAAATTCTCTAAAAAAATTTTGCAATTTTTTTTTCCGTGCTTCAAGCCATTTTAGACATATTTAGGTTTTTAACTATAAGTAGTCGTCACCATATTAATAATTCAAAATATTTCTCCCACAGTATAACCTTGTTCGAGAACCTATCCAAAATCACGAGATATGAATTCGTTCAAAACGTCAGAGATCTTGTCTTATGTACTGAAGAATTGACTTTTCGCTGCATTCTTCCCCACAGTTGCACATTAAAGTGCATCTGAGTGACACGCTATCCCGCTTGCATTTCTTGTTACTGCTTTTGCAACCACATATAGAGTCAGTCCGACACATGCTTTTGTCGTCAGTGGAAGTGTTGTTGTCCAGGTTGGCGCCCACTGTGAGTCGTCGTCATTTTCCAATCCCCCAGTTGCCCAGGTACTCTCCCTAAAAAAAATCATGCCGGTCTCGATAGTGCGTAGGCTATATATGGGCCTATACTTCTTTATAGTCTATTCACGTTATCTTCACACGTTTGAATGAAACCTTAAAAAGAATCACCCCATATATGACGCGTGGGTGTGTTTCCTAAATATGTCATGTATCAAAATATGCCACCTTCACAAGCGTTTACTTCTGTTAACATAAAAGTACGTTAGATTTTCTTAAATTGAACTTTTACTTACATTTTATCTACGAATTAAAATATTTCATATATAATTGCTATACGTAAAAATAGGCGTGTTTGTAATGCCAATTATAAATTAATTCTCATGCAAAATTATATTAAACTTTGTGCACACGAATGTTGTGCGTTGTCCCTTTGGTGAAATTTAATTTTCTATATTTAGTTAAACTTGGATTACGTGAGATGAAGGACATCAGCAGGGCTTCAGTGCCTCTTTCCTACAGCTTCAGTGGCATGAAGAATTACCCGTGTGTCAGCCTATTCGTGGGAACTATGTCGAAGAACCGAGGTTCACTTGTTCGATCAGTGTGAATTTGAGAACTTTATGCTGGAATGATTATTTTTCCTGGGGGTTTACCTGGCTGAAAAACGGATCTGTTAGCCGGAATACTGGAAAGTTACTGCTTGTCATTTTTTTTTTTTTTTTTTTTTTTTTGGAAATTGCTCCTGTCTTCAGGAATTGGAAACAATGGAAAAACTTTGCGACAGATTACAGAACCTTTCTGCACTTTTTTGTAGCTCTTTAGACTCTTCCGGATATATGTGTCATATACTAAGTCAAGCCAATGTGCATGTTGTAAATAAATGGTTTTCATGTGATATGATAATTTCTTATTACTGTAGTATTAAAATGTCCTTTATGTATTTGGGAGAATCGTATGAGCAATTGCCGAATACTCCAGAACTTCCTGGTATCTCTGTCCACATTCTCCTAAAGTTTTCAATATATCTAATTGGTTTCCATTTCTGAGTTTCTACACTTCTGAAATGGGTGATAGGATTGTTCGATTTTCATGTTGGAAAAAGGTCTTTAAGTCACCACCTCTGATCTGGAAACCAATATAAAGGCACGAAAACCAATTTGAAATTTTTGTTGTTAAGCTGCAAGAACTTGTAAAACTTCCTTCACAATGAATTTAATTTCTATTGTCTGGTATTTTTCGCTTCCTAGCTATTTTCAACTCTGTTTCGTTAAATTTTGAGTCGTTAGCTTTTATGTCATTTCGCAGAGGTGGTAGAGCACCAACTTCATCAAACGTGACAACTTTTTTTGAGCAATCGTTTTATAACCAGCATCTATAACTTAACGTCTGAGATTGCAGACTATCGGAAGTATTATATTGACAAAATATATTCCCTCCAATCCGTCTCATTGTTATCTGACTTGGGGTTTGATTTAGATGACTAAAATTATCAGAAATTTTCTCAGCTCTAATGAACTTCATTGCGATTTCATGTCATGTGGAACCAAAATTCCAAATCATTTATAATTATATAACAAATTCCAATTGAGAGTAATACACTACACTGAACGTGAGTTCAAATATCACTGATATAATAATTTAAATAACAATACATATAACCCCACCCTGCTTTACTTTATATTTCTTCGGTGGTGTTGCACCTATCCATCTGAACTTTACGAAATGTGTAAAATACGACGTAAAAATCTCCCCTTCAATTACAGATAGTGTAATTGTGGGCTGTGGGTGAGGTATGGGCATTGTTAACACGTTAGATAACGGTTTATAATTAAAACATGAATAAATCATGAACTGCTTAGCTAAGAAAAAAATTGTGAAAATTTGTGGAAAATATTTATTGCTTTTTAATTTTGTACATAGACATATTTTCGCCCGATTGAAAGTAACGAACTATTGCAGAAAATATGATTTCCGGAAGCTGTTTTCCGATAATTTCCCAGAATAACCATGTATCTAAATTTAATATGCTTTCCACAAAGTATCGCCAGTTTTCATAACGGCTGTTCACGATAAAGTGAGCACTTTTGAAGTCAGCATTAGAAAAATGTCACTGTTCCTGCCTGCATATATTTTAACGGGCTCACTGCGTGGCATGCGCCCTGTAAAGTTGGTAACGAAGAGTGGAAAATAGTTCCATATCTTAACGTCGAATAAAAAGTGTTAGATAACCATTTGTGATATCTTAAATTATTCCTTTCGCTTTCTGTATTTTCTAATGCACCAATTTATAACAATGAGCATATTTGTAAAGTATTTACTTTTATAATGATTCCAAAGTTTCACTTGACCGATGCATGAATAAAGTGATGAGGCCAATGGCAATGATAATTTTACATAATACGGGGGAATACACATCATACAAGTAGATCTTAAGCAGGGCTTTTATAAGTGCTCATTTTACCGTGAAGAGCCTATAACTGTATTCAGTATGTTATTTCATTTCTAACAACGTTTTAGTGTTACTTCATCCTCAGACCTGGTCAGTGTTTTTACATAGGCCAGGGTAGTATACAGAAATAGTATAAGAAATCAAGACGTATTTCCGAAGTAATCAATTTACCACGAACCATATAAAGAGATTTCTTCGTGTGCCTGGATGATGCTAAATATGATCGGCAACTAAGTAGCACAGCCAAGGTAAACTTTACGCGAATTTCGTAGTCATAATTAACTTCTAACCCCTATAATTGCATAGCGAGCTAATAAGTCCTTCTTAGGAAAGGCCGGGATCGAATCATTACAAACGCCGGATCGTGCACGACAACAAAGGACGCTGCTTATGTTGGAGTAAATTTTTTAACGTCCAGTTAAAAAATTACGCCCCTAGAACATGCTACTGTCCTCATACTGCGATAATTATAAAGCGCCGATAGTAATCGTATGCGACGTTTTGTTACACCCGGAAGGAATAGCGGTCGGAGGCTAGGTTTATTGTTACACCAACCTAGGCATTCCGATAACTAGCTGTTTCGAGTGCAAACTTAACGACAAAAAAGATCGTATTATAAACTGTAACACTTCAATATTTATGACTTTATAATGATTATTCTATGTCTTTAAATTTGATTTAAATGCAAAACTTTAATGCAATGTATAAGATGTTTAGCGTATGTTCAATGTGATATGTATAAACTTATTTATTTTGACAGTTTTGTTGTATAAGCTATGTAAGTCTAATTATTACTTATGTTTTCTTTGCATGATTATTAATCTTTGTAACAAGCACTACCTTTTGTTTCTCAAAAGAACCAGGCCACACCAGCCAGCCTATCACATTTTATTATTATTTTTCTAACAATAGTTTGATAGAACAAAAAAACTTATTCATTCTAATTTGGAATCAGTGAGAGGCCAGCTAGAAAATAAGTCAGTCCTGAGTATGAAAGATAATCTATAATATTTGATTGGCAAGATTTGATATTTACGACGGAGATACATAATTGTTCACGGACTATTGAAATGCTGAGCCTATACATGTTTAAAAGAAGAAGTAATTCGACATAAGCTGTACGATGAGCCCGGAAGGAAGGATGGCCCAGTGAAGGAGGACTTCCTGGTTGGGACTTCGCGTCAAGGACGACGCGGAGTCTGGTGTTCGGAAAGCCAATTCTGCGAGAGGAGTGCTACTGGCTGCGGATTCTGGAGAGGTTCCGATTCTGCACCCACCTCCGCTGTTCCGGCCCGCAGAGGACGAGTTCGCTGAGGACCACCAGAATATGCGCTGTCCGTGATGAGCAGGAGAGCTGTTGCTGGGTTCTACACCAGTGAAGGATGACTCCACGACATCGGCAGAGTTGTGGTTATTTTCCGCTATCAACACAGCTAAGTCGTATTTCTCTTCAAGAAAATGTAAATATATTTATGACACCAGAACTAGTAAAGTCAAATGTTAAATCGGTTGATGTGCAACGTGCAGGCTGGTGTTGCATGTAATTTTGAGAATTTTTGTAGTATAATATTTCGTAACTAAAGTTCTGCAAAAGTACCAATATTTTTAATTGGTTTAGTTCATGAGTATTAAAATCAAACTAACTTTATTAGTTTATATTGATTTAATTGAATTAAGACTTCTCTGTTAGTCTATTAGAATTTATGATCCAATTGTTTCAAACTACAGAGGTAATGGAAATTTGGATGAATACACCGATTTTTTTTAGCGTGGTAGCATAGAGTTTAGCCGAGGTACGTAATTAATATAACCTATCAGACTCACTCACATATATAACGATATTTTATCCTTACATTACACATTAATATCTTATATCACATATCTCAGAAATAATATTTTGTAGCCAATGAGATCGGCCGTAATATTGTAACATATATCAGAGGTGTTACAGTATTAATATGAACGCCCAAACATGTGGCTAGAAACTCTCCACACACTGTGTCTATTTAACACATGACAATACAAACTTAGTAGTAGAAAAATTACGACTTTGGAATAATACGACCTGGGACCAGAGCTCGGAGCTGTTCATGCTCTGTCATTCTGGTTGTCCGGTGGCCATATTACCTCAAAATTTGCATTTCACCCTCAAAATTTTCCGTTTATCCCTCAAAAAAAGCACCGAGACTGGCACTTGCAAAAATGAGTTTCAGAAAGTCACTTTTCGAGACATCTGAGGGATTTGAGAGGCTCGTTTTTTGAGGTCACAGCATGGCGGCCATATTGGTTTTTCAGGCGTAAGGTATGCCAAATCAGTACATAGGGTCCAGGGTCCGGAGTCAGACCTGATCGTCCACCATCTTGGTTCTGTCATCCATATTAGCCGCCATATTGGGTGTAGGTGTTCTTGAACTCTACCTTTCACTTTGACCTCGTGACCTTGAACGACCTGGGACACAACAAATCGCAACATTCTCCAAAAATATATATATATATATATAAAATTCCAAATTATTTTTAAAATTACTGATTAAAAATTTATTTTAAAAATGTAAAATTACAATTTTACATGTTTGGACATAAAGGAATGCAGAAGTTGCAGGCTGAGCCAACCGACTGCCATGTTATGACATCACCAAATCATCCATATTAGAACCTAGCGACCTTGATCATGACCTTTGACCTTCGACCTAGACCTTAAATGACCTTGAATAAAAATAATTTCATAATTCCCAACCAAATTTCAAAACAATTAAAATTATATATATATACAGTATATTATATTTAAGAATATTCATTAAATTTTATTTGGAAAAACTTACATTCCCCGAGGTCCCCTCTGTATCACGTTCAGCAGACGACTGACCCTCGCCAATGCTTCTCATTGGTTAAAAAGTCGGTTCCCCTCCAATCTCTCCACCAATGTTTCTCACTGGTTTATTACTTGTGTTCGCTTCAGACCCCAACCAGTATTTTTTATTATTTGATTACTCACGGTCGTTCGACCAGCCACCAATGTTTTTCACTGTATTAAAATTCCCCTCCCCTTCCACCCCATACTTGCTCATTCTGACGAATGCACTCCACCCACCATATTCGTTGTCTCGTTCGTCATTTGTTTACGTTTTCATCACCTATGTGATACTAGTGTATTAATTATCGATTTCGCTGCCAGAGGATCTGTACCTTTTAGCCGCCATGTTGGTTGTTGTCGACCTTCGCCTTTACCCCAACGACACTGAACTGGAAAAATCTAGAAAAATTACAGTCCGTACAACTGTATATTACTAGTTGGTCACAAGGGGCCATACCGACTAACCTTACTAGTTAACGGCTGACTCCACCCAAAACTAACTCCACCCAAGACTGGTTCCTGGCGAGACTGACTGAGCACAAGACTATCTCCTGACGAGACCAGTTCCTGCAAAACTGACTAGAACAACCGACAAGACCAACCTTCCACACCACCAACCTATACAAACGACGGTGGGCAATCTGGAAAAAAAAAAAAAAAGAATCTAATAACAGTCTCATAGCTAATCTTTTGACACAAGATCTTCGCAAAATGTTCGCGAAACATTTTTACCCTAGCTGACTATACCAAAGGCCCATACTAACCTGCCAAGCCTACTGACCAGGCCACCCAACTAGTTGCGAACTATTCCTCAAATATATTCCCATCATTTCGTTTGTTCGTCATATACAGATCGAACCACAGCCCTCCTCCTTCACACGCTCACATAAATTTTATCTAAAACAGACTCTAGCAATCGATTGTTTACACCACTAAATTTATAAGCCTTTTAGAGAAACAGAAGGGACTGTACAACAAATTAAACACACTTTACTGTGAATACATAAATTGAATTTAATTTACTTATTATATATATGTTCTATCTTTCTAATGACATATTCTGAACAGTAGATATTTACGTTTCTCAGATTTTTTCAGATTGTGGATAGTAGCCAAGAGTCTCGTATGATATAACCCCGATTGTTCAGTTTGCGACACACCTGGTCGCCGAACATTTTGTGGACTTACTCTTCGGACGACCCACTAGGTTATCGCCTGCCTGACGGGAAAAACAATATGACTAAAAGCCCTATAAACTGCATACTTAAACGGCCGTGTCTATCACGAGACGGCTGCACAATATCTTACACATACGTCTTGCGTTATCACAGCAACCAATCAACAAATTCATCTATGCATCTATGTTTTTGATAACAGAAAGACTTACAAACATAATTACATATAAATACGTTTTCTGAGGTAACAAATCGCAGTTAATAATATGAATTAGAGCTGGAGTAAATAAAATAGATGTGTAAAAATATATAATAAATAGAACAAGTAAACATTACGTTAACGTACATATTGCCAAAATTAACTGACATAGCTGTAACAGGAATGAGTATCGTTTATTCGAGGCATTGCAGCGCTAGTGTCGCATATGTATCTACTCTACCAGATTTTCTCTATTTTCTACGTTAAGAACAGAATAGTTGTAATGATCATAAGTCATATATAAAATAACTTTGTAACTACTCTTGCGGTCTTATTACTCATTAGTAATAAAACCACGCGAATGCCAAACTTCTTGTACCATGTGCCAGGGTACAGACACAGGGCTATACCGAAACCCTCACTTTCAAAATGTTTCCCAGAGCAGGCACAGTTCGTCAAAATAGTGCACCTTGATGGTTACGAGCGTGTACACAATAATTTACACATAACGTGCAACAAGTAATGAAACAACCAGGCCGAGCTCGTGAGATTGCATACATCTATTACACCTTGTTGTTCAAAGTGTGTGTCAAAAGAGTAATAAATTATTTACTGTGTGTCTAGAGCCAAACAAGGTTAACACAAAGCATTTATTTTCCATATATATTATCCAAACTTTCTATACTTTCAAATTCTGGGGTTAACTTAAATGTATATAATAAAAAAAGATTTTTTTTGGATACGCGACTTACACTTTTATTGTACCTTAAAGGGAATAACATAGATAAAATTTCTTGATTCTCAACAAATAAATAACCTTTTATAACAAATTAATATCATTTTCTTTCAGACTTGGTTTTAAATAAGTTAAGCAGATTGTTATCATAAACAAAATTAAGTTTCTTTGCAAAATCATCGCTTGGGGATCCCTAATTTATGTGAATATTACTCAATACATAATTAGAATTGTTATAACTGTGCAGGAAACAAGATGGATGGCTGACCTTGTCCACAAGGTCAGTTAAAAAATACCCTTTTTTTACGTTGCTCTATTTTTTTTTTTTTTTTTTTACATTTTCTCTGATGCTTATATTTTAAAATTATTGGCGACAGTCCGAAACAGTGTTGAAACCAACTTTTCAGGGTGCTTAATTTTTAACTGTTCATGATTAAAAAGGTTTACGAGGTCTGGTTAGCAACACATGCACAAAATTTATTAGCTACGAAAAAAGTAAATTTTTATGGCCTGAGTGTCGGGAAGTAGCCCATGAAGGGACGATCCGGCTCCGGCAGCAGTTAAAGCCCATGTAGGACATCGAGAGATGAAGTTGCAAGGCATTTCCAAGGTCACGCCAGCGCCATCGGGCGAACATATCACACTCTCATTATAGCCATTGCCACGAGACGTCGAGCGGGGACCGCTACATAATGAACAGAAAAATCACACGAAATGTAAAAATAGTTCAAAACAAATTACAGGAAAACGTGACGGTAAAAATAATCTTCAAAAAATCTTCATCAAAGTTGTTTTACTTATTTAGTACTGGAAAAGCAGAAACTACAATTAAAATGATGTTTTGTCACGCCATTAAGTTCTTGGAGAAGAAAGTATGTGACCTTGACGAGGGCGAGCTTTCTCGATAATCGATTCGGAGAGTCGTCAATCGAAACAAAGTACAGCATTTTGATTTCACCAAATTAATGCTGACTAAAACGACATTTTGCTCATCATAAAATTACAAAAAAAAAAAAAAAAAAAAATGAACATAATTGACAAGTTTTAAATGGTGTTTTATTGACAAATATTACACTTTTTTCCATTATAACCTGATATTACAGAATGCCGATAAATAGTCCCGACCCTAGCTGTTAGGGCGAACTCTATAGTGAAAATGGCTCGTTAATAAAATGAAATATTGGACAACAATAAACTGACAGTAAATATTAACTTGTAGCAAGAATTGCTTGTAACTATTAACAGAAATTCAAAAATTTATCTCGTGAAAACGAAGCTTTAAGTACGGACAGAATTAATCTGCCAGAAACAAATTATACCACATATGCGAAATAAAACCTTACTAGTTTACGAAACAAGCCTATGCACGAGGCTTTAGTCACATATACAGCGACTACAGGAAATGCACTTTGATTTACTATACATTTAACATTTCAAAAAACATAAACATAGTTAAGTTCAGAAAATCCACAAAGTTTTGCCATGAAATTACAAACTATATTCGCAGAAAAGGGGAATACAAATGCAAAGCCGTAAAACAAAAAGGTAACGGGATGCAGACGCTGCCACAGAACATCAACACACACACACACACACACACACACACACACACACACACACAAACACTAAACGAACAGAGATACTTACTTTCCGAAAAGGGGCAAAAAGGAACTTAAATGACTAAAACTTACTTGCTACGCAGAATGAGGTTACCAAAAGACTAAATACAAATAGATTATAAAAGATCGTAGTCAAAATAGCTTTGGAAAAGCCAGGGCAAAAATACTCTTAACTGAAAATGACTAAACCGCTCAAATCTGCAACGACGCAAGGAAAATTACTATTAGGAAAATAGAAAATTCTCGGGAACACCAATTGAAGAAATATCTATTGCGTCCAGAGAAATGTTTGCTGGTGTGAATTCCTGGATTTCGTTAACTGTTATTGCGATAAATACCATTATAGACTGTTTGTTTTGATAGTCTCAATTGAAATTGAATTCACTGGTGTAATATCGATTGTAACAGTTCTTGCTGTGGTAGGAGCAGTTGATTGCAGTAATGGAATAAAATTAAATATTATTTACAGTTATTTTAATTAATTATAATGAAGACCTCCATACTAGCACGTACCCAGCTACGCTCAGAGATTGCAATATTACTATTATTGTAACTATCAGTTGGTTCTCATTTTCACATGAAGTGCTGCAATGATAGTAAACACATATTTTTTGCAACATTATTTACGTAAAGTTAGTTTTGATGCGACTGCACAATTATTCATAAATATAATAATGTGTAATACACTTTGCGAAGGCAATGACAGTGGATGTGATAAAATTTCTTCGTTAAGTGCCACCATGTATTACATTCCATGCTTCATGTTACATTGTAAGGGATATTCACGGTGTACGAGAATAAAGAAATATTCTTCATCGCAATACAATGAAAAAATACGTCGTTGTAATGTAAAGTCTATTTACGGTTTCTTTACACTTTTGAATCAAAACTTTTTATTATATTTTATGTGTAAGGTTTTTCCTAAATACGCCGTGTATTACAACCATTTTTATACTTGTGTTAAGCCTACCTTATATTTTGTTAAATTTAACATTTACTTATATTTTATTTGTACATTACAATATTTCAATTATAACTAGTATGAATTTAATAGGTGAGAAAATATGAATTTTGGTAATGCCTAGTAAGCAATAGTTATTGTACAAAATATGATTACACTAAGTGCGCACGAATGCAGTGAATAGACTATATGCGTTGTTGCCTCACTCAATTCGATCATTTATTGTTGGGGAGTGGAGCTCTGTCCAGATCTGCGTGTGTAAATAGAGAGACTTCACTTCAGTATTCCATTACTCCCCGTAGTTTTTATTGACGACGCCGCATCCTGGAGTCGTAAGCGATTGGTCGCTTTTTCATATAATTACTTTAGCCGCAGTTCCGACGGCGGATGATATCGCTCACAAGCGAGCGGACACACACACACGCACGCACGCACACTAAGAGCGGTTGTTGGGTGGTAGGGAACAACACAATGATGATATCGGGTCCCGCGGTGGCCGAAAATTCAATCTTGATTCATACAGATTTATTACGATTTGCCGGCAGGCCCGGGGAACCACTGCTGACAAATTGCTATTACGTTTGGCGGGGAACCGGGTGGCCGGTGGGAGGGGAGAAAGAGACTTCTCCCTTTTTACAACCTCCGCGAACCATTCAATGGCAGACACAAGGTTTTTCCAATCTTCCTTCCTTCCCCCGTATGAAACATCATTTTCCCTCGGTAACGGGGCGAAACTCAATTTACCTCGTTTTGCCGGGCCTGGGGTATATGCTCTCTCTCAGTGCTCCCCGAAATCGCCGGGCATAAAGAAGGGGGGGGGGGGGGTCCGCGAAACTGAGTTAACTCGTGGCGCCCGCCGAGGCTACTAACTCGTAATGTGATTTACCACCCCTCCACCACTTCCCCGCCTCCACAACAACTACAACCCCCCCCCCCCTTTTTTTCCCCTTCCACTAAGGGGGGCCCGCCACTTACACACTAGTTAACAACAGCAGGCATTGTTCCGGCAACTTGGCCAAGCCCCTCTCTTTCTAGCTCTTGGCTCCCGGGACCCCGGCAGGGGGTCTTGATAGCCCCCTCCAACACCCCCCTAAGTTTGCCGTAAACTCGTCTGGAGGCTGGGGGAAGGGGGTACCCTGAAGAACTCACTTCCCGGCCAAGAGATTCGCACTTTGCAAGGAGCGCGCTCGCGCTGACATCCCCCCGAGGAGGTTTGCAGCCAGAACTTTTAGGGATGGCGCCTCTGGTCATTTACCAGCGAGGCGAAGAGTTCCGGAGACATGAAGTTAAGATTCAGTATTAATTAAACTGCTCTGTTCACAGCTAAGATGATATTTTACAAATGAAATCATAGGCACTATGCGCGTATTTCACAAAATGAGGAAAGGAGGCCTGTGTTTGAAGCCGTTCTACAGTATGTTTACCAGAGGAAAAAAAAAATAGTATTCAAGGAAAAGTATCACATTCAATATTGGCTGTTCACGTTATAATGAGCACTTTTGAAAGCCCTGCTTAAGATCTGCTTGTAGGCACGTTGTGTATTATTCTACCTTATGTAAAATTAACATTGCCACGGGCCTCATCACTTTATTCATGCGTCGGTAAAGTGAAACTGTGAAATTATTAGAAATTAAATATTTTATAAATCTGCTAATTTTTACACACTGGGGCGTTAAAAAACAGCAAGCGTAAGAAATAATTTAAATTATCGCAAATGGTTTATTTAACACTTTTTATTCGACGTTAACATATGGAACTACTTTCCAACCTTCGTTACCAACTTTACTGTAAGCTTGTCATTCAGTGAGCCCGTTAAAATACATGCTGGCAGGGGCAGTGACATTTCTCTAAGGTTGATTTCAAAAGTACTCACTTTATCGTGAACAGCCTTTAATTGATTTTTCAGTAATTAGGCTGTGATGTAGTCTAAGTGTTGTGCATGCAATTAAACAAAATAACAATATTTTCTTAACATAATCGAGAACGTTGAATTCTAAAAAAATATCTTAAGTAATACTTAAGTAAAGTCAATGTCAACCCCATGCTTCGATTAATTACACGCTGTAATTAATGAACGAAAGCCCGAAGAGTAAATTTTTACTTCGCGTCTATTAATCTGGGCACTTAGGAGGAAGCTTGTCTAAATTGTTTCGGTAAGTGATTACTAGAGCCACGAGTATTTCACGAATTAATTCGGAGGCGAGTTAGATTCCAAACACTGTTCTTTTCTTCAGCTGTTGTGATTGGATGACAGTTCTTTAGACACGCCCCGTTTAACTGTGAGGCAGGAGGCAGGAAGCAGTAGTGTGAGTGAGTGTTTAGAAATCCTGTATGGAGCCCTCACTCGATCACAGCTACCAATAAGCAAATGACAATGTCTCGAGTGTATAAAGGGCTGTCCAGCCTAGCTTGCTGCCAACTCAATCCGTGAAATACTCGGGGCTCTAGTGATTACGTGCAAACAGTTTTGAAGCATTTGTATTAATCTGTGTTGATCTGGCAATTATCAGTGACATAAACGAATTCGAAGCTTGTCATACTTGTACTTACCAAATCAGTTTTCACAATGCATGCGTCTTGGTTCTTAGTTGTGAATGTGTGTTCATAAATTGTACCGCACACGTGGTTTTCCCAAGGTAATACATATAGTAATATCACACACAGTTTGCACAGTAGAACCTCTCCACAATTACTCTCGCTTGTCAGTTTATTGAGTGAACCCATTTATCACATTTCAATATCTGAGTATCTCATTAACCCTATTATAATCACGCATCTCACAGTACCAGTTGTCGAGCTTTATCCCCGGCATGGTCACTCCCAAGATTTGCGCGAAGGAAACATGGCGGACAGTGCTGTCAGCCGGCGTGTTTTCTCGGGGTAGGCCAACATCTCCAACTATTACATTCGTCGTTGTTTCATTTTTATCTAACTTCACCCCCGTCGGTGCTAAAAATCACAGATGTCAAACACCACCAATGTCTCTCTCACTATACAGTAAAAAACTTTTGTGCGTTTTACAAACGTTGTCTAGAAACTGATTGGCAACAATTATATTGTATCACTACAACTGAAATACAGCATCTCTACAAGACATAAGTTGGGGAACATACGAAATCTTTATGTATCTCATAGTCCATAATCAATTTGAATTCTGCAGTGCTTGCTTGTCGAAATAAAACTATAATTTTACATATCACACAGCAATGTGTTGTTGTAACATCTGCTCTCTGTTTCATTGATCTATTACAAAGATTTGTTTGTAATATAGAAAGAAATATTAGTGTCGAATTTTTTTAGAATTTGGTCTACCAGTTCAAGGAATAATCTTCCTTTTCATTGTCGAAGACTTGATTTTTGCTCTTGGCAATAGTGTGGGGTATTCTTGTTTTCTTCTGGCTTGCGTCTGATACTTGGGCAAGGTGTTGGGGTGTCTTCAATAGAAACTTTAGGCGTTTTTATACATGGAAATGAAAATTGTTATGGTGTTCCCGCCATAGGCACGATCGCCTCAGATGAAAGGATGGTGGCGCCAATTGGAGCTGGCTCTTATATCCGAGGGGCAGGCCTGTCGTTCCGACCTACTGGAAGAATGTGAGATCAGAAGAGGGTTGAACAGCAGTGGAATTAAAACGGAGGAAAACCCTGAATAACTCCGAGAAAACACCACGACAACGTCCGCAACACCCTCCGCGTTAGATCTCCGTCAGAACAATTCCAGCACCTTGACTCGAACAATTCCAGCACTTGGACTCCAGCGGCCACTGAGCCAACAGGAGTCTTGAAACATCAGTACATAAAACTATTGCTTTGCCGAATTAACAACTGACAGAATTGCATATGAAATCCTGACTGGGAATGATGATCTTTAGTACCTGCTAATATCATTTTCACTTTGCTGGATATTTTATTCGCATGGATCTCCTGCTAGATAGTTCCTTCAACTGACAAATAAATTAACGTACGCCGAAGTGAAGATCCCACGCTTTTCATGATTACAGGTTATCTGAACCTTACGAGCCGAAAATAAATAACATACGCCATGTCAAACATCCCAACAAACAAAGTCTTCGTATGGAACTGTACTGCTTATGGTGGAGAGGTTCTGGTTTGGGGGGGAGGTGGGACTCATAATCCTGACGACGGGTGAAACGAGAAGGGATGGGTGAACGGGAGATCCCCGAGAAAAACTCGCAGCGGCGGCATCGTCCGGCACGATTCTCACGCGCGAAAACCCGGTTCGCCTCGGTGGGAGGCTATACCCTCACCGCGACACCCTTTACTGATACCGGTGTGTTTGTTCTTCATGTTACCGGCAGCAGTCGTTCACGAGACTACGGCGTGCAGACTCAGCAGCGAATCATACCGTCCGCACGCGTGGTACCGCCTTTATTCGGAGGTTCTTTGCTGTGTGCGATCTAGACCGCTTATGTGCAAAGTCTCAGACTATGGGAGAATCCCACCCGCCATCTCGGATTCGTAGAATTTTCGCCGTACTCTGGAAACACAGTTTTGTATCGTGTTTTACAGGAACGACAGAGCATTGCCCAGTACATTGACTCAGATGAGTATTTCTTGATTACTGTTGATTACCCTTTTTGAAGCAAACCTTTGAAAAATCTGACCATGTGTGACGTTTTTGGTTTTTTCCTGAATATGACATGCATCACAAGCGTTTTACACTCGTGTTAACGTAAAAGTACCTTTTCATGGTTAATTAGAACGTTTCTTATAGTTTTCTATACCGTAGGTTATAGCGAGAAAATAGGTGTGTTGGTAATGCCTAGTAACAAATAGTTCTTAGGCAAAATATCATTACCGTTACAATTTTTCAAAAGTCAATAGGCTAAAACCAGGTTCGTTAAGGGACGGACGTCTTAATAAAATAAAATAATTAATTATAATTTACTAATTTTATTTACAATAACTACAAACAAAATTCTCTCAACCCAACATCTCACAAAAAATTACCATTACTTGCTGTTTACAAGTAATTAATTTAATCAATAGAATTTACAATCACCCTAAAGAAATTAATGTAATTAAGTTATTAATTATCAGTTCCAATAGACAATGCATCAAAATCTAATCAATTAATTAAAAATATATATGTCCATATTTGACAGTTCCAATATTTACAATAAAGTTCTTACTACGTGTTCATTGGACCGCTGCAATATTTATAAGGTCGTAGGCCATCGCCAAAAAATCTCTTAAAATGCCGCGTTGCGCCGAGGATCCTACCTTCCAGAATATTCTTGCGCATCCGCTAAACTCGTCGGCTTCTCCAGCAGGGGAGTAGGGGCTGTGACGCCAGCCAGGTCACCGCTGTCAATCATGCCCCTGGCGAACGACGGAGCAGCGAGTGGGTCTGCCTGGGGCGAGGGAAATGTGGATGTGAGTCACCTCCCACAGAGCCGGTGTAACCTGTGCATTTTACCCCCAGGTAGGAAAGGAGGGACACCCCCGCGATCTAAACCGGAAAAGAACGTACTAAGTACATCATTATACCATCTGTGAGATGTCGGCACAGTAGAGTGCCGTCCGGAAAGAAAAGGGGTTTTCAGAATAGGGGATTTTAGGAAAAATAACTTTTTTTTTTCTCGGAAAGTGGTAAAATTCCACTCTACTAATCACACAGAACACGAAATTACTACGTTTGAAAATCATTTATGAGGAAACTCCAAGCTACGCTGATGCATGACCGGTTCGTGGTCACCACTTACAAAAAACAACTGACGCGCCTTGAATCACTGTTTTGGGTATTGGCTCCCCTGCTGGCGCTGAGGACTCTGGCTCGGTGCGTAATTTATGGCTTCGCTTGAACAGTAATTTTGTTTGCGAGGGGGGGGGGGCTACACTTGTTCCTTAAATAGTTATTATACCAAATGACGCTGTTTAGGGAGAAAGTGACGATGGTAATGCTCTCGGGAATTAGCGTTAACCTAATATATTTTGGTCAGCCGAGGGTTGTAAACAGTGGACCGCCAAGCTGCTTTGGCACGTGCCGCCACTCGGGCATTCGGGGGGCTAATTATTAGTTGGGTAAAATTCGCCTGCTTCACCAGACCGCGCATGGAACTCGCGTCTAGTGCGAGCTTCAGCACGTTACATTACACTCAGTGCACACAAATTCAGTGCGTTATCCCTTTGGTGTAATTCTATAGACTTGGTTAAGCTTTGTTTGCACGAAGCGAAAGAATATCCTTGAAGTAAAACTTCAGCAGGGCTTCAGAAGAGACTGAATTTACCGTGAATGGGCTATGCACAATGGATTAGATGAGATTATTGTTGAAACTCATTTCATTGTTGATATACCAGCATTAACAAATAGCACACTTGGCATTATACAATTAAATATATTTAAAAATGAATTCACTAAGTTTTGACATTTGTACATGGCACTAAAACTTAATACATACTGGTAAGCTATTGGTTTCAACGTAAATGTAATGCACAGTGCCACACACTTCAAGTAGTCCTCTCCTTGATGGCCACTGACTGTAATTCACAGCGTTATCAGACGTTTCACAATTTTACCGGAGCTTTTTAGTAAACATTATGCGGTACAATATAGGTAACTTCGCCATTTCGTCCTTGTCTCATCTTTGCAGTAGAAACGACTGCAATAGGTGACATCGTCAGAACTAAGTAGTGTTAAAGCAGTTTGAGTTAATGCAAGGGACGACTTTTTTCACGTACTTTTTGGGTGTTTTTTGTTAAGTCATCTAATAGTTACTCGATCCGTGCAAACTTGAGACCGTCAGATGTGCACACGTGCTGACCTGTCCTCGTCAACTTTGTTGGTGGACAACCTTTACTACGTAGCCTCTGTATGGCATCGTGAGTCGTAGTAGTCAGTGATGTTATGGTTTATGCACATTACACGATCTTTGCTTAACGAAATGTCTACTTTTAATAAGTGCCAACAATAATGCTAGGCGTAATACCAAAATACATTGGGGCGATTGATGGAGATCAAAGTTACCCAAATTGAGCTGGGGTTAGATTCATTCTTTGTTGAGGCTCTATGCCCTAGTCTCACAGACAGATGTTGCTAGTCAAATTGAGCACATTATCAATGCATGACATGGTGGCATACTGATACGAGTAAATCTCTGAATATAAATTTTGTCTGTCATCAAACCGCGTCTAACGTAAAATTTTTGGTGAATCTCAGTGTTTGCATGATGCTTGGACTATTTGAGCGGATCGCTGGTATAAGCGTAAAAAACAAGTTGTGGTGCTCCATTTTTGCTCCACTCACAGGAACCCAGTTAACATGTACACTGCAGGTTGAAATCTCACCCTTTGATCGCTCACGTTAGAGTTTAATTGTACTCCGCTTTCCCTGGTCCTCTCTAAGTCACTGCAATAAGTTGTTCACGTATCACCCTTTCAAACGGGTAAATGTAGATAACTAAATTACTACATGTTTCAATTTCATATACGGAATTATGAGGTATTTGATATTAATTAAGAATTCAGTTAATAGGACAACGAAACTTACTACGAACTCATTTACCAAATACGGAATTCGCCAATGTTCAGAATATTATTCAGCTTTCAAAATACTCGTGGAAACTTGGCAGGAAGGATTTCGCTTTGTGTTCGTAGACATAAGGAATTCTAAGGCTTTGTTTACACATAAATTTAGTTATACGATTACAGTTTTGGAATATAGCAACATTTGAGTGTTTCAAAATATAGTCCTTACAAAAACTACCTTTATTTGTAATCACTATACATCATTACATATATTTTTTCAATTTTTTATGCAGTAACAAATCGACGGATTGCTAGTTTTAGATATGCCAAACAATTGACTGCTGGTGGCATCCTTAGTGAAACATGCCAAACTACAAATTACGAAGTAACGAGCCTGATTAATGAACACGGTATTTGGCTCGTAGACCACAATAATTAGGAAGCACCGTTGTCTTAAGTCCTGTGTGCACAACCGAGAGGCCCAGAGTCTGAACGTTTGACTTTCTACTGAAACTGACGAGTCCCAGCCTAATCATTATAAGAGAAAGCCACAACGCTTTCCATTCACCATGCTTGGAATTAACTTGGTGATCAGGCAAAATGCTGTTCGCCACACTAAAGTGTCCTAGTATGTGCTCCCAATTACATTACAATGACTATCAAAAGTACTAGAGATGCCGTTTATAACTTAAAATACTCAAAACAGAGAATATCGATTTCATTAGCGGTGACTTCGTAATTGACACATCACTTTTAAATAGCATAGTTGTTAGGACAACATTTAAACATTACGGTTTATTCAGGCTGGAATTTACCTTCGTACACGAAAAAAATATTTTTTATTATTAAAATGGGATTTTTAAAATTGTATAAATAATTAACGAACATTGAAAAACTATTTTAACTAAGTTATTAACTTTTTATTCTCACTCATTACGGCGGCCACGGTCGCTGAACTGTTATCTGCCCGCCTCCTCCCTCCCCAAAGGAAATGGGGTCCAATTCGCGGTCGGGTCACTCCCGGATTTTTGCATGTTAAAATCGTGCCGGACGATGCGGCTGGTAGGCGGGTTTTCTCGGGGATCTCCCGTTTTCCCCACCCTTTAATTCAGGCGCTATTCCATAATCACCCCGATCATCCTCGCCGGCACTCAAAACATCGCTGTTAAGAGCCGCCCAGATCTCTTCACTCCTCACTGACTCGATCCTCAGGTCTGCTAAGATAAAGCTTTTGTTTGTTTGCACAGCTCTCCTGGGTAGTAGAATCTCTTCTAAGAAGAGAAGTCTTCTGAAGATTTCTTTCCCCCGCCTGTCAACGTCCAAAAATAAATACGAAGGTGTCTCTTGTCTAGGCTACAGGACACTGAATACGCGTTCCGTAAGGAAACGAGCTGAAAGTCTTGTACGATTCTAAGAAAGGAGCAGTCGTCGATTCGACTTCAGCTCATTACAGGGAAGTCAGTGACTTCAAGGGGTTTCTTCTGTATAATCTTCAGTCCCGATGCGCCTTCGCCGGTACCTGACACCTTAGTTTGACATTTCCCAAAGTCGCCCGCCTGTAAAACTTGAGTCCGCGCGCCTTACAAGATAACAGAAAGTGGCGATTGAAAAGAAAGCGCTACGGAAGCGAGGCGCCTGCTGTATTGTTCGAACATCTCTCTCAATTTAAGAGACGCCCCGTCATTTCTGCATTTATTACGCTGGTTTACTTGCAGTGCCGTGCAGTAATTTAAATGTCGAAACTGAGAAACGTCGTCTAAGATATTTACCACAACTCCCAGTGCACAACATAAATAATTATCTGCTTAATTACGAGCTTACGCTAAGAACCGCAGAACAGTAAAAATTAAATAATCGCCTTCCGTGGTATAAAACTACAATCACCAATACACGTTATGCACTCAATTACAGTTTACCTAGAAGTTCCGGTGCAGAAATGAGAAAATTATGTCGGTAGTGCAGGCAGTTATGTGGCAGAAAAAAGGGCGACCTTCCTGAAGCAATTCAAAACAAATAAGAAAAAGAGTTTCTCAGTTTCTTGGAAGAACTAAAAATCGTTATTTATTCTTCAAAACCTCCCAAGTTCTCAAAATATTTCGCACTTAAAAAAAAAAAAGACGATACCGAATTTTTTTTCGTATTATTATTTGAAAACAAAATAAAATGAAAACAGCTATGTGTTTATATTGTCTTTGCCATTGAACTATAGTTTCTTTATGACCCTTTGGACGGCTTTGGATCAATAGGAAATTAACTAACGATAAAACTGCTTAATTGTTTCCACGCCATGTCAAAAAGGAAACGGTACACTCATAATTGCACAAGCCAATAATCCAAGGGAACCAACTCGGACACTGCGAAATCTATCGCACTGCTAGACTACATTGCGAATATTGCATGTCCTTAAAAGTACCTGTAGACGGTCCATTTTCAATCCAGAACTTTTGAAATCAACTTTTGGAAAACGTCACTGCCCATACATTCGTGTACTTTAACGGGCACGCTGACTAACATATGCGCCCAGTAAAGTTGGTAGTGACGGTGGGAAAGTAGTTTTATCTAAAAGCTATTCACGATAAAGCGAGCACTTTTGAAATCAACCATAGAAAAATATAACTGTCAATACCTGTATATATTTTAATGGGCGCACTGAGTGACATTCATCCAGTAAAGTTGGTAATGATGGATGGGAAATAGTTCCATATCTTAACGTTAAATAAAAAAGTGTTAGGTTACCATTTGAGATAACAGAATTATTTATTTCGCTCTCTGCTTTTTTTTTAATTCATCAAAGTGTAAACATTTTCACTTGATCGACGCATACATAAAGTGACGTGACCCAAGGCAATGATAATTTTACATAAGGCGGGGGAATACACAACGTGTATACAAGTAGAACTTAAGCAGGGCTTTCAAAGTGCTCATTTTACCGTGAACTGTCTATATTGAAGTTGCATTATAAGGGCTGGGTAAACATTTGTAAATACTGATATTATTGCAATTAGATATGTTCACTTTTTTTAAATGCACGTTAGTGTCAGAATTAGTACATTTGTAAAATATGTACTCTGCTAATAATTTCACAGCTTCACCTGACCGACGCATGAATAAGTTGATCAGGCCCATGGTAATCTTAATTTTACATATGATGGTAGAATACGCAATGTGCATGCAAGAAGGTGTTAAGTAAGCCACCGAAAAGTGTTTAGTCTACCGTGAACAGCCTATACTTTACACGTAGCAGTAAACTATGCGAATGCTTGCACTATTAAACAGGGTAGTGTTTTTGTAATGGTGTGAACTTCACACATCTTTATATACACCTGCCAAAAAAATAGAAAAAACATCTGCATGCTAACGGGTAGTCAATTCTTTGTAATGCTGCATACGATGTATATTCAGGTCATGTAAAAACTGGGAAAACTTTTTTTTTTTTGGAAATTAGGTTATTCAGCGGAGTTGTTAAGAAAATAATATATATCCTGGGGTAAGACAAGAAAAAAATCAGTTACCAAGACATATGCTGAGGTATCTCAAGTTTATTTAATTTATAAACTTGTAGTTTTGGTTAAGTACGTCGGAAGCACGTAAAGACTGTTCACGATAAAGTGAGCACTTTTGAAATCAACCTTACAAAATAACCACTGCCCCTACCTGCATATATTGTAACGGGTGCCCTGAGTAACACGAGCCCAGTAATGTTGGTAACGAGGTATGGGGAATAGTTCCTCATATTAACGTCGAATAACAAGTGTTAGACAATCATTTCTGATAATTTAAATTATTTCTTTTGCTTTCTGTTTCTTTCCTTTTTTTAACGCATCGAAGTGTAAAAATAAGCAGATTTGTAAATTACTTTTATAACAATTTCACAATTTCACTTGACCGACAAAGCATAAAGGGATGACGCCCATGACAATGTTAATTTTGCATAAGGCGGAAGAATACACAACGTGCATACAAGTCGATATTAAGCAGGGCTTTCAAAAGTACCAATTTTACCGTGATTAGCCTATAGCAAAAATAGAAAGGAAAAACGGTTGCTTATACTTGCGTCACTCTCTTTGTCCTGAAACACTGATCGGTTTTGGTCTCTAACTTGACAGCGAGGTGTAGTGAGGTCGAAGTGAGGTCGGGATGGAGCAGCGGCGGAATGCAGGGGGCGCGTGCCCTCCAGCGAAAGTTTCCCCACGTGCCGAACACCGGGCGAACCCTCCAGGAATCGAACCCTGTTCGTCTTCGTGGGAAGCGAGTAGTGTGAATGCCGCACCACCGTCGCAGCCAGTTTCCTCAAAGGCTACCAGAATGACAATACCTAACCAACCTAATAAGTATACAAGCCCCAGGGGTGAAGAATTTGATGAAAAATTTTCAAGACAAAAAAAGTTAAGAACCGCGCTACTGAGACAACTAAACGTAAAATAATGCTGCTAAGTAAACTATTGCGTTCGTACACTCACATAGAGGCTGTTCGTTAGCACTTTTGAAAGTTCTGTTAAAGAACTACTTGTGCATGCGTTGTGAGTTCTTCCGTCTTATGTAAAATTAAAATTGCTATGGGCCTCATCACTTTATTCATGGGTTGGTCAAGTAAAACTGTGATAATATTAGAAAAATATATATTATACTAATTTGCTAATTTTTACACTTATTTGCATTAAAAATTACAGAAAGCGAGAGACATAATTTAAGTTAACACTTTTTATTCGACATTAATATATGGAACTACTTCCCCATCCATCGTTACCAACTTTACTGGACACATGTCTCTCATTGCTCCCGGTAAAATATATGCAGGTAGGAGCAGTGACCATTTTACAAGGTTGATTTCAAAAGTGCTCTCTTTATCGTGAACAGTAATTACAAAAAGTCATGTGATACGGTGTGTGTGGTATCGTGTAGGAGCTCCTCTAGCCCGGAAAACTGCACCAACTCGTCATGTTATCGAGTCTACAAGTTGGCGAAACACCTGTGGATGAGATGTTTACCCATGTTGTCTGGGTAGCTACCCACAGCTGCCCGCTATTTGTGGGTGCAGGGTACTTAAACGTTTAAGTCAATATAAAGCGAACTGTGTAAAGAGCCTCCAGTAAAGTAACACACATAAATATAGTGGTACAGTGAAAATAAAGACGCCATAAAATAAGTTTCAGGATGCTCGTAAATTAAGCGCCGAAATACAGCAGAAGAAGAGTGGTACGTTGCACAAATGCTTAAAGGCATCCCAAACGTAGTCCACGAACTAAGGATTTCTTCAAGAAAGAAACAAGTGCAGTCCATTGCCTGGAACAGGACTTTCGTAAGGAAATAAAGAAGATCGCAAACAATTTCCAGGCTCTCGTTGTGTTTAAAATTTCCAAGTAGTTCATAGTGTTGACGCGTGATGCCTCGGCCGACTGGGCACTCGCTACATCAAGGAGCAGGTTTAGTTGGGGCGCAAGGTCAGGCGCGCCCTCTGGCGGGGTTTACTGGCATTACTTGGTCCCCACGTGGAACTGGTGAGCGTCCAGTGTAGGGGACTGGCGCCTGGTAGTTCTGCGATAGGGCACAAAGCTGGGTGAGAATATACCCCCCCGCCAAATCTCGTAAATGATCGAGGGGGGTTCGTGTCGGGCCACGACAGCCGTTCAAAGTCTCCGAAATGCTGCTCGCGACAATTCTGGACGACTTGTGTCGATGACAGGGTGAATTGTACAGCTGGGATATCCTATCTCGGTGAGGTCACGTGACGTCAATGAAGGGTTGCAATGTTATTCCGTGACCACCACTCACTCTCTCAAGCGATGCCAGAGGACGGGCGGGATATCCAGTTATGTGCACTTCCACCAAGAGTAACGGACTGTACGGCCACGCCACCGACTCTTGCCTATAAAGTTTGTTCACGATAAAGTGAGCACTTTTGATACCAACCTTAGATAAAAGTCACTGTCCTTGCATGCATATATTCATCCGGACACACTGAGTGACATGCGCCCAGTAAAGTTGGTTACGATGTGTGGAAACTAGTTCCGCATCTTAACGCCGAATAAAACCTGTTAGGCAATGATTTGTGATAACTTAAATTATTTATTTATTTTTCTACTTATTTTGTATACGTCGACGTATAAAAATAAGCAAATTTGTAAAATATTTACGTTTACAATAATTTCACAGTTTCGCTTGACCGTCGCATGAATAAGTGATGGTGCCGATAGCAATGTTAATTTCACATAAGGCGGAAGAATACGCAACGTGCACACAAGTAGATCATAAGGAGGGCTTTCAAAATGTTCTCATTTGACCGTGAACAGCCTATACTTACGGTTATCCCATACATGTTGGGTGTTCGCTGTAGTTTCACGAAGGTGGCGAGAAGATGAGAAATTGGTCGTTCGCCTCGTGAGCAAGTATTGTTATATATACATTACCTTAACATTTGTAGACTTGCTGGTGATTTCGGCTGCCTTAGACAATAAAAACCACTATGTGTAAAAGCTATGAAAAAAGTTAAATTTAAATTTAAAGAATGCAAATATACTTTTAAAATATCGATTCATTGCAAATTACTAAAATTATTAAATATTTCGTAATTATTTAAAGAAATATTTTCAACACAATTCATTTCGAAGACTTGCGTACAAAATATACAGTGTTCGACTCTACGTCCAGCTTACTATTTCGTTTCCACTGCTAGAACTGTCGAACTATACCCTGTCGCCGCCACAGCCCCGGTAATGTTAACAAATAATTCCTTCGGCGAATTATTCTTTCTACTGCTGGGCCTTTTCATCTCCCGTCCCTCTTTTTCCCCATTTGCGTCGTTTCAAGGCGTCGCGCACTGGATCATTACGGAGGGGGGGGGGGAAGGAGGAGGAGGAGAGAAATGCCCAGCGAGTATTTTGTTAGTGTTACATACCAAATCATTTAGCAGGAAAATTATTCAACGGAAAGTCTGGTGTCTCCGTGTCAGGGAGAATCAGGATTTTCCCGGGGGCGAGTTTGGCCATTACTATCTCAATCACAAAACTAGCTGTTTCGCCGTAGCTGCCTCTTGCTGTCAGTGACGTCCCTGCTTGGAATGGCCGCAAAGTAAGTCCAAGGCGACAGAAACGCTGTGCATTTCGCACCAAGTTACAAACATAATATTTACGTGCTATAAGTAAAACGCCGAAACACAAAATTTTTCTAATAACATTTTTTTTCGTTATAGCCACTTTTATCGGTTTCAAGACAGTAACGCCTAAATCTTCCACGCAGTATACACTGAATGTATTTTTTAAAGGAACGGCCAGAATTGGGGTAAACTTTCCTCATACGAGGAGGATGAAAATTCGTTACGTGGAAATAGGCCTGAAAAAAAAAAAACTTTCTTGTAATTCTTAAAATATTTTTATTCTTTGAATTAAAAAAAAAAAGTTTTTTTATATATTTAGGTATGAGCGTATCAAAAATCACTGACTTGCAGTCGGGAAGTTATAGGAAAGGAAATAGCCTAGTTGGCTGCACTAAATATAGTTTTTCATAGTTGAGATTCCTTTGCTCCTGCCGTCATATTACGGGGCAGTTTGTAGTTTCGTAATAACTTCCCAGTTTCATATTTTAACTACTTTCGGCGTGTATACATGCATATCTGGTTCGCGGCTAGGTGAGTCCTACTTTCCTTTGGTGCCACGGTGGCTGAGCGGTTAGCACGCTCGCCTCCCACCAAGGCGAAACGGGTTCAATCCCCGGCCGGGTCACCGGATTTTCGCAAGCGGGAATCGTGCCGGACGATGCCGTTGGTTTGTGGTTTTTTTCTCGGGGATCTCCCGTTTTCCCTTCGCCTTCATTCCGGGGCCGCTCCAGATTCACTTCAATCACCCTCATCGGCTCTCAAGACCTCGCTGTTAAGAGCCGCACAAATATCTTCATTCCCTCACTCACCCTACTTTCCTTCTCATTTTGTATCCCTCCGGCATATGTGACATTTTCATCGTCATGGGACTGATTACGTTATTTATGCATTCAATCGTAGGCGTGTCCACTGGGCAAGCCAGGTGGGACAAGGCCACCCTAATGTTTCTAATGTTGCCATATAATGTGGCAGTTCCGACAGTACATTAGCATCCTCCGAGTGTCGTCATAAATAAGTACAGCCAACTTTCGAACAAATGTGGGCGCGAGTGGCAGCCAGAAAGCAGGAAAATAAAATTACTGCTCTTCTCTCTTCGACCCTCTTTGATTATGAAACCACGCTCATCCCATGGTCACTGAGCTCCAGTTTGCACAAAATAAGAATTCTGGCCGTACACATTTAGTTTAAACTGCTTCTCGTAAATGGCCGCAATCGGATGCAGGATGACTGTGGCTACATTGCAAAGCGCAGATTTTCCTATCTTTTTCAGTTCTCAGCGGAGTTTCGAACAGTCAGGATTGAATTTACTCACGAATCAGTATTGATTTCTTGTGTGTTATGTGTGTTCGTGTGTGCGTTCGTGTATACGAGTGTATGCATGTGTAGGAGCACATACACACAATTATAATTTCAGATAATGCTACATGAAATGTAGCCCCCCCCCCCTCCCCCAACCTCAGTAATAAGAATGTCTACACACGCCTGTAGCGTCAATCAAGTGAAAGCGTGACATTTAATTCGTGCTTTAATGTGGGGAAAAAAAAAAAAAAAAAAAAAAAAAAAAAACCTTGATCTGTGGAATTTTAAACACTACACTAGCAGTTTAATGCCAAGACTTAGAACTATTTTACTTAGTTCGCTGTGGACTTAATCGTGAGCACGCACGCCAGTGTGTATGCATTTAATGGGCGCTTACTCTCGCATGAACATTCTACAACATATTCATAAACCAGGCAACTCTACAGTCACACTTCATCGACGCATAAACCAAGTTATGGGGTGCATGGCAGCATTGTTTAAATAATTAGAGGAAAGCATAGAACAGGAAAGTATATTTTAAGTAGGGCTTTCGAAAGCACTCAGATTATGACGAACAGCAGGTGTACGTGTGTATAGGCTGACCACGGCAAAATGAGCACTTATAAAAGCCCTGTTTAATATCTACCTGCATGCACGTAGCGTATGCTTCGGCCTTATGTAAAATTACCATTGCCATGGGCCTCATCACTTTATTCATGCGTCAGTCAAGTGAAACTGTGAAATTATTATAAAAGTAAATAGTTTACAAATCTGTTTTCGTTTTTACACTTTGATGCATAAAAAAAAAACACAAAGCGAACGAAATAATTTAAGTTATCACAAACGGTTGCCTAACACATTTTATTTGACTTTAAGACATGGAACTACTTTCCATCCATCGTTACCAACTTTTCTGGGTGCATGTCACTCAGTAGGCCCGTTAAAAAATATGCGGGCAGTGGGAGTGACTTTTTTCTAAGGCTGATTTCAAAAGTGCTCACTTTATCGTGAACTGCCTCTATGTATATACACAGGTTAGCGTAGCTGAACATGATTATGTGAGCGAGCGGGTCACCGCACAAAAACTGTTGCAACGAGCTCACGTCATGAGGGGGGGGGGGGGACGTATGTATGGGGTGGCATCGGGAAAGCGTATCGCCGCACTTTGCCAGCCCATCCATCACCGCAACTCATTTACCGCGACCGTTCTGCAGCGAGATGGTCTCCAGGGGAGCTTCCAAAGCTGCGCAAAAAGAGGCACACACACACACACACACACACACACGTCATTATAGCTCGTGCCCAGCTTCCGCAGCCGCGTCAAAGGACACCGCCCGCCGCAAAATCACAGACACCACTCCCCGTCCCGGGATTTCGCACAATGGCACGGCGGTTTTTATTTTTATTTGCGCTCGCGCTTGTTTCACCCCCGAGACCGCTGGCAGAGAAGGGGTGTGTGTGTGTGGGGGGGGGGGTTGGGGGTGGTTGTGATGACTGCCCCCAGGGCGGTAGTTATACTGTGTGTAAGTGGAAGGGGGGGGGGGTGTCGACTGCAACCCTCCTACCACGCGAGCGGGTCCCGGAGATTCGACGGCGCACCGAGAGAGAACGAGAGAGAGAGAGAGAGAGAGAGAACAGACAGAGTTCAACTACGCACCACTACGCCGACAAATTGTTTTGTAAAGTGATTACCCTCGGCCTCGGCCGCGGGGCGAACCACCACAATGCTAACACGATATTCTCCGGCCGGTCCGTGGTGCAGAACATCCTCTCTCCCTCTACTCACCCTGAGGCACTGCCCTCCCAGAAGGCTGCGCGTCGCAGAATAGCTGGGCATACAAATGTGAAATGAGCGAGTGAGCGAATATATCTGGGCTACCCTTAACATCGAGATCTTGAGAGCCGACGGAGGCGAAACGAGGTGAGTATGGGGCAGCGCCGAACTGCAAGGACGGGGAAACAGGTTATCCCCGAGAAAACCCGCCGGGGCAACCTCGCCGGGAATCGAACCCCAGTTCGCTAATATGAGAGGCGAGTAATATAACCACTACGCCAGCGGCCCTACAGGTATAGAATGGTGTGGTGGTGGTGGTGGTGGTGGTGTATGGAGAGCCGTCGCAAGGTGTGGTGGAGTTTGCTCTGAACCCAACCTGGCTGTCACTTAACTTATAAGATGTTAACGATGAAATGAGCACTTTTGGAAGCACTGCTTAAAATCTCCTTGTATGCACGTTACGTATTCCCTCGCCATATGTAAAATTAACATTGCCATGGGCCTCATCACTTTATTCATGCGTCGATAAGGTGAAACAGTGAAAATATGATAAACGTAAGTATTTTACAAATGTGGTAATTCTTACACTACGGTGCACTAAAAAAAACATAAAACGAAAAAAAAAAAATCATGTTATCACAAATTGACACGTAACACTTTTTATTCGACGTTAAGATAAACTACTTTCCATCCATCGTTACCAACTTTACTGGACGAATGTCACTCAGTGCGCCCATTAAAATATATGCATACGGGGGCAGCGACTGTTTTCTAAGGTTGGTTTAAAAAATGCTCACTTTATCGTGAACAGTCTTTACGCGTTAACAGCGGTCACGCTACCTGTGTAGTGGGATGAGTGATCTTAATACGTTAAGGACGAAGTAGATAGGCTTCCAATGGATCACTGCGCCCTACTGTACAACACGCAGAACTCATTCAAAAGTAGTGCACACGCTACCAAAGTTGTAAGATAATTATGATTTACAACGTATATGAAAGAAGAATGCATGTATTTTGTAATAGTGTACAACTTTTTATCTGAAAATAATAAGAGTCAACGTCTAACCATAATTTAAGCGTATTTCTATTCTGTATGATTCAAAAAGCACGTTTGCAAGACAACATTCATCAGTTAGGACAATCATAATAATTACTAGAGGCTTATGTAAGAAAATAATGGTACTAAAGTGTTAAAATTACTTTTTATTATTAATTTTTTGTACTATTATCTTGGATATAAATTGATTTTAGTGGCTGACGTCGATGTAAATAAAATCAATAATTTCAAATATTTGTTAACATTATTACTAACTTTTTACTACATACATCCGGAACAATTGAATAACTTATTTCAAGAAGTATGTGAGTCCATAATATTAAGTTTAGGGATAATCAAAACAATCTGTTTCATTGTCACCCCTACATCATTATTGACTAATTTAAATGCAGTTATGGGTTTGTTCTGCTATTGAATGCATTTAAAAATTTACCTTTAGCTGCTAAGTATTTGAAGGTAAAAAATTATAAACATGGCGGACTCATGCATTTTTTTTAAATTTAAGAGTAATTTTCGTTAGTATCAAAACACTTCGCTAGTTTTTCACATTACGATTTGGATACTATTGCGCCGTTTTCAAATACTTCACAGCGATTTTGTTATGGTGTCTCTGCTAATTAACTTTATTTTAACAGTTTTGCGAACTTAATTTTCTGTATGCAACTCATTTTGTACTTTACAATTATATTTGTTATATGTCTCGTTACATTTATTATTTTAATTAGTTAGGTAATTATTGCCTATATGCTCAATTTAATTACTTAATATGAATTTATTTATTTATAATTTAAGTCGATTTGGTCTGATGATTATTAATATCAGTTTTCGTTTCAATAAATATTTTATATATTTTAACACTTTGTTTATCTGGCTATTTAAGGAAGTTAATTTGACTGTTTCGGGCTGTTTAATAATTGTGTATTAATATTTTATCATTTGAATGATTCTTTTCGTTAGATTCATTTTGAATTCAGTTCAGGATTTCTTCATTCAAAACTTCACTCTTTAGCTGGTGGGAAGTTTTCCAGTCCCGCGTTTCCTGCGGTTTTTTTTTTTTTTTCGTAGCACAGGATGCACGTTACGGAGTTAGCAAATTCTTTTATCTTGCCATCCGTAGCTACCCCTTCCTCTCTGTGTTTCCATCGTAGCTGTATTGGCCACTTCTTCGAGTGATCAAGCTGTTGCCACGTGATTTCACACAACAAAAATGGGAGGTGGCTGTGTTGTGGACACGGCCGTTTGTTTTGCGTGAATACGTCTACGTTGACGCGCTCGGAGCCATTGATGTATTTCTTGCGTCCCCGCCATCGCTTCACTCGATCATACGGAGTTTTATGGGCATCACTGGATTGCTTTTGAGATGCTCTTTCCAACCGCATGCGATTTCCGTATTTCGAATTGTCTTTTTGACGAGTATAGGTCGAAATTGTGTTAAGTTTTCTTAATTTTTTATATTAAACGCGTACAATTTCACCATAATCACGCCACACAAAAATTTTTATACACCCAATCGATTTATCTTAACGAGAGCTGTCGCAATTCGGAGCTGCAATGCCAAACTGTATCCCCCGATTTTGTTATCATCGGATATTCTGGACTGTCTCCCACTATGTCCGTAAATTTGAAGACGTATTCACGTCAAAAACGGAGAATGTTCACGTGATACCTGTCCATTTTTTTTTTACTGTCCTGTGCCTCGTTTTCATCTCTTGCGGACCGCCATGCCATCTAGCAGTGAGTTTCGTACTAAACTTTAGTCTTACTTTCCCCCCTGTTCGTACACCTCGAAGCGTTCTCTCCTCACTTTTTTCGGCTAGACTTGTCGCCGACATGACGGAAATACGTTGTGTGGCCATCGTGGTGGTCCCTTTCGGGACTTAGGTCTTTCTTCAGTGTCCGAAACACAATTATAGGCTGTTCACGGTAAAATGAGCACGTTTGAAAGCCCTGCGTAAGGTCTAATTGCATGCACGTTGTGTATTCTTCCACCTTATGTAAAATTATCATTGACATGAGCCTCATCACTTTATTCATGCGTCGGTCGTGCGAAACTGTGGAAATTATTAGAAAAGTAAATAGTTTACAAATCTGCTAATTTTTACACACTAAGGCGTTAAAAAAAACAGAAAGCATGATAAATAATTGAAATTGTCACGAATGGTTACCTAACACTTTTTATTCGACGTTAATATATGGAACTACTTTCCATCCTTCATTACCAACATTACTGGGCGCATGTCACTCAGGGTGCCCGTTAAAATATATGCAGGCAGGGGAAGATATATTTTTCTAAGGTTGATTTCATAAGTGCTCACTTTATCGTGAACAGCTTTTATCATCACGCAGAGTAAGAGCCAACATTAGTGTGTGGTATCTATTTATCTTTTTGTGATTTTTGGTATTTTGGCATTTCAACACGTGACCGGGGAATTTTGGTTGACCTTCCTGATGAGAACAAGTTTTTATTTTCCCCCCAAATTACCCATCGTGCACTCAATCGCTATACTTAATCCTGATACTATTTTGTTTTGCTGTCATACGTCATTGAACTTGCAACTATAATGGGTGGCAACACAGAAAATCCGATGATAACAAAATCGGGGGATACAGTTTGGCATTGCAGCTCCGAATCCATCGTCTACATTCAAAATTCAGTTGCACCACTCGATTGCCAAAGGATAAAAAAATATGTTACGTTGAGTGGGACTGCGAAGCATCGCGCATGGTCGGAGGGGGGGAGGGGGGCGCAATTTTGATTTCGTTTCGCCGCGTCTCATAACTTCCGCGTATTATAACTCTTGACTAGGATAAGCTACGACATTTGTTTAGGTTTCAGTGGACAGCTCTCGTCAAAATCAATCGATTGCGTGTATAAAAAAATTTATGTGGTGTGGTTAAGGTGAAATTGTAAGCGTTTAGTGTAAAATGTTAAGAAAACTTAACACAATTTCGGCCCATACTCGTCAAAAAGCCAAGTCTAAATACAGAAATCGTATACGGTTGGAAAGAGCATCTGAAAAGCAAACCAGCAATGCCCATAAAACTCCATATGATCGAGTGAAGCGGTGCGGGGAACGTAAAATATACATCAAAGTGTCCGAGCGAGTCAACGTAGACGTATTCACACAAAAAAAAACGGTCGTGTCCCCAACAAGCCAGACTCCTTTCCCCCCCTTTTTTTGTGAGGATCCCCGAGTGTGAGGGTGCATGAGTCTCTGGTGCACGTTTCTCGTCTGCACGTTTTTCCCTGTTCCGGTGCAAGCAACATCGCGTTCTGCACTTTGTCTTTGAAAATGCCGAGACGTTTGCGGTTTTTGGCCAAGGTTTCTCGCCAAGGTCTACGTCTAGCTTGATTTTTATCGACTCCACATCTGGACAGCAAAGTGTCAACGAAATTTTGGTTTCTTTCGTCTAACACTGCCAAAGTCGCAAATGTTATGATTTTTTTTTATGACTGAATGAATTATGTAACCTCTTATAATGTGGAAGTATATTTACGTAAAAGAATTAGTAAGGGTATTAAAAATAATGTATTGATGATATGGAAGGAATTATTACTTGCAGTTTGTGTTATTTATCGCATGTAACTTGAAGCAAATATGCGAAATATGTAACGTGTGCACATCCGCTTTGTTTAATACCTGTGATTTGTTTGACATCGCCAGTTTCGCTTGGAATAACTTTTGTCTGAATTCTTAAAACAATCAATTTATACAGATAATGTAATTATGTTTCTTTGAGGGCATTTATGTGAGACTTGGTACTTTTAATCTATTTTGCCCATGCAAGGGAATGCTTTTGTTTTATTTTTGCGACCCAAATAGAAAATATGTTTCCCTAGGAAAAACAAAAGGAAAAATTGAAGATTAAGTAATAGCCTACCACACAAACATTTGTTATTTCGAGATTCCTCTGATCTCTTTGACGTATTTAGTGGCAAGTGTGCCTTGTTCTGATTAACTTTCATTAAGGCAATATTTTGTTGATTAGTTATTTTGTGTCCATGTCCCTATTACTGCCTGGCATTTTCTTTATGATCGCTTCCAATTCGGTTTTTTTTTTTAGTCCATTGGCTTTTGTTTATTTGTTCTTTCGGACTACGTTTATTTGTGTTGTTCGGTGGTCGTTTTGTGACGTGTTTGTGCCAAGGACTCGTTATGTTACTTAGTATTATTTTGGTTATTGTCATGTTGACGGACATGGTGGCACACTATACACAAGTAGCACTAATCTTACAATTTGAGAGGTGAGACATATAAAACATGAGACATAATCATAATTGCATTCTAGATAACAGTGGGGCTTACGCTAGCTGTTGATGTTGCATGTAATGTTATTTTTGCAAATAATACATTATAGGTTACCTAATGGTATCAAATCACTACACTGCTGTTTACATCAGACGTAAATTACATACATACTGAAGTAGCGTTAACCTTACAATATCAAAGATTACAAGCTTAACATACTTCATTTCAACCATTCCCTGTAAGAAAACATGACGATGATTTGGTTTTCGGGAATGGAAGAGGTATTCCTGGATAATATATACTGAACACGCTGCAGCTGGCACTGGGCGGATGTCCGGCGCTTGGGGGAGGAGGAATCACCTGGACCATTCCCTCCTCCCGGAATGACACGCTCTCTGTCCCCCCCCCCCCCCACGTATTCTGGGAAGCCCGTGGATGATTGACAGCGGCGGTCAAGTTGTGGTGCCACTCGGTTCCTGGCTGACGTCCCAGCTCCTCCTCTCCCCTGCAGGAGAGGCCGTCAAATACAGCGAAGGCACGAGGATATTCTGGGGATTAGGACACTCGGTGTAACTTGGAAATTAGAGAAATTTCTGGATGAAGGCCTAGGACACTACATATACAAGCCACACTGGGACTGTCAGTAGTCTTTGACGAAGGCCATCTAGCTGAGTGTGGGCGCGGAGTCTGGTGCAGTACGACTGCGGACGAAGTGTTCATGCGTGGTGTGAATGGACGAGAGGGCGTGAAACACGACGAGTGAAGCCTACTGTGCGCGAGGGCGCTCGGAGAACTCTAGAACATTGCGGTCTGGCGGGACATGGACTAAACTGAGGTGGGACAGAATGGACATGTAATACGGAAATTATTGTAAATTTCGGAACTGCTAAATATGGACACACAATTTACAAAATAATTGAATAGGTTTTGATACACTGTCTATTGGGACTGATTATTAATTATTTCGATACGTAAGTTTCTTTGAGGTGTTTGTAGATTGTATTGAGTGGTCATTAATTGCAAATATCAAGTGATATAAATTTATTGGGAGATGTTAAGTCGATAGAATTTTGTTTGCAGTTGTAAATAAAATTAGGAAATTATTGTCAACTCTATTATTTTATCAAGAGCTCCGTCCCTTAACTAACTTGGTTTAGCGCACTGAATTTTGAGAGTGTGCGAGAGAGAGAGAGAGAGAGAGAGAGAGAGAGAGAGAGAGAGAGAAATTGTAACAATACGATGGACAGAATATTACAGATAGTCAGACCCTTAATATCGAAAGGTACAGTAGCTTGCCTAAACGTGTGAAGCTCAATCGGGAAACTTTTGCCTTTACTTAAGTTGAGCATGAATATAAATAGTTAGCTAGGCAACCACAACACAGGCAAACATTATATTTTTCATCCCATTCAAAATACTGACATCTGGAGACACGTCAAAACACTGGACTTTGCTGAACAAAACAAACAAGAAAGCCAAGCATGATTCCTATGTCCAACTCTACCTAAATGAAATTAATGCAGAAAAGATTTTATAAGGATTTAATTATTGGTGAAATTAATTTTTGAAACACTAAGAAGGTAAAATCTAGATTTAAATAAAATAGAAAAATTAACTCAATTATCTGGGAAATCCAATAAATTCGAAGAAAAATTCTCAGAGTGCTCCCATAGTTTATTACATGCAACATTTTTATGGTGTAAGTCTTTTTGTGTGTGCAAGCTAGGCTCTTTACTGTAAAAAAAATACAACTATATTTATATAGAAAGTAATTGTATTTGACGTTCTGACACCACGAGGTGACCATCGACTTGGAAGCGCTCTCTCGTCATACCTCGAAGATGAATTGCGAATACGAAGACCTGCCTTTGACCTCAACTAGCATGGAGCCGCGACCTGCACCATAGCTATCTGGTTGCCATCAGCGTCGATTCTGAGATCGAGTTTTCACCTGCAGGTCAAAATGCTCGCCTGCACGAGAGAACGGCCTGTACGAATGGAGCGCCCCTAGCGGCCAATTCTAGAACTAACGTAGGGGTCGAACGAGAGCGACACCATAAATCAACATGGCGGTCGCATGAGAGCTACCAATCGACTGAGCGAGTGCGACACCAGTGCCCCTAGCAACGACCGATGTAAACAAATATGACCCGGTCAAATGAACCTGAGTAATTGAATGACAAATGAAAAATTAAAGACGGCAGAATCCAAGATGGTGGCCACGCGCCTTGCAACAGAATCCCGTAACTAGAGACTGAACAATGCGCGAGTTCAATGACCTGTAAGCTAAATTCTATCTTGTCCCGAAATGAATCCGCCTCCCGTGGGTTCTATTCCCGGCAGGGTCGTTCCCGGATTTTCGCATGTGGGAATCGTGCCGGACGATGCCACTGGTCGGCGGGTTTTCTCGGGTATATCCTGTCCCCCCGACCTTTCATTCCGGCACTGCCTGATTTCACCTCAATTCACCCCCATCAGCTCTCAAGACCTCGATATTAAGAGCCGATCCGAATATCTTCGCTCGCTCATCCGCGAATGCCTGAAGACTGTGGCAATTTACTACAAATCGCCTGTTTGTTGCAAATCGAAATGTTTATTACAATATAACGTTGCTCACTATACGTAATAGGTACCTACTTTCATTGGTAAAAGACATTCTGAATGGGCTGAAAAAATTTTATTGCTAGTAAACGTAGCAATAACTGAAGTGTACAATTGCAGATTACCGCAGTTAAAAACTATGGCTGCAAATTATTCTACGTAATGTAATTGTCAAATCATTTAATATGTGCCGTCCTCAAATATAATTTAGGCTGTTCACGGTAAAGCGAGAACTTTTGAAAGCGCTGCTTAAGATCTATTTGTATGCATGTTATGTATTCTTCCGCGTTATGGAAAATTAACACTGTCATGGGCCTCGTCACTTTATTCAAGCGTCGGTCACGTGAAACTGTGAAATTTTTAGTAAAGTAAATTTTTTACAAATCTACTCATTTTTACAATTATACGCATTAAAAAAAATTAGAAAGCGATCAAAAAAATTTGCCTTATCACAAATGGTTACCTAACAATTTTAATTCGACGTTAAGACATGGAACTTCTTTCCCTCCATCATTACCAACATTGCTGGGTGCATGTCAGCCAGTGCACCCGTCCAAAATATATGCAGGTAGGAACAGTGACTTTTTTGTAAGGCTGAATTCAAAAGTGCTCACTTTACCTTGAACAGCCTTTAATAAACTTCCACACACGCATTCGTGGGTGGCACACGTGTTAGTGAGTGGTTAGTGAGTGAAGAGATTTGGGCAGCTCTTAACACCGAGGTCTTGAGAGCCGGCGGGGGTGATTGAGGTGAGTATGGAGAAGCAGCGGATTGAAAGGGCTGGGGGAAACGGGAGATCTGCTAGAAAACCCGCCGACCAACGGCATCGTCCGGCACGATCCCCACGTGCGAAAATTCGGAGTGACGCGGCGGGGTATTGAACCCGGATCGCCTTGGTGGGAGGCGAGCAGATCCACGCAGGAGTACCTTACCTTTGTGCCATTTTAATATTCGTGCACTCATTTGAGTAGTATTGCCCTGGGCGTATTTCACCAAAGCTCCGCCCTTTGTTACTTTGTGCATGTTGACTTGGAATCATGACAACCGGAGAAAATGTATGTGTTACAATGATACAATTTCGATCATAATCTGACAACCCGAATTTAATTTATGAAGTGCGGTGATTTCACGAAACAGATTTTCCGAGGTTTAAATTATTTCATCAACTCAAGGCCATCCATTAATAGGTTGTTTAATATTAGGAAGTTACAAATATACTATAATAAATTTATTATAAAACCTATATAATTAAGCTTGCATACCCTTCTCGGGAATAATTTTTGACTATACGTCACATTATATTTTTTCTCTCATATTTGGCGGGTAATCGCATCCCAGAATTTGCAACCTGCATTCAGAGACACTTTGTATATTGTTTTGTATTGTATACATAGTCCATTGACGGTTACGTCAAATTTTCCTGAAGCCTTGCTTAAGTTCTACTTCCAGGATATTCCTCCGCCTCGTGCAAACTAAACTGAACCAAGTCTAGAATACTGCACCGAAGGATAACGCACCAAATTCGTGCGCTCTCAGTTGTAATAATATTTTGTCTGAGAACTATTTATTACTAGCCACTACCAACACAGATGTTTCCTCACGGTTTTTATTCACATATATTTAAACGAAATATTATAATTGTTAAATTAAATATAGACAAATATGATTTAACAAAAAAATAAGATTCTTTTATCTAAAAAGAGGTATAAAATGCTTGTGATACATTATATTTTTTTTTGGGAATAACTATACACGTAATGCATAGTATGATTTTTCAAAGGTAAGGTTAAAAAAGTGCGAAAAATCCGCGAACATACTATACCGTAAATTAGGAATTGCCGTCCTTACACGAACCTGCCTCCTTCAGTTATTTATAAGTTCTTTCGCGGACTCACAATCCTCGATGCGATTATCCCAGACGATAACTCTCTTTTATCGCTTAATTCCACACATTGTTGTCAACGGCAAAAAAATACGGTGTCAGCATCATTTTAAGAGCTGGGGAATTGGAGATGAAGAAATCAAAGAATAGTCCCCAAAACGTCGTGTGGCATGGGGCGAGAGCTCACGTGGGTGAATAACCAATATCACGCCCGGTTGTACCATCGTGGTTCGAAACACGATCCGAGATTGGATCTAAGATCGACACAGAAAACTGTTGCACCATTCGAGTCCAGAGCTGGACTGGAGATCGAGATGAAGTTCATTTCGAACCGCCGGAATTGGCTGTTCGAAATCTCGAACCGAGATCAGCAGTCATCGTCAACAATTGTGGTTTGAAAATACGCCAACAGATAGAACTACGTTCGATTGTTTTCTTCGGTAGTTAAAACAACATTATACGCACAGTAAAATTCCTACAACATAATTCACTTAAAACATATAAAACATCGCACATCTATACTGAAAAATACACATACTTCAATGACGTCATATATTACGAATCAATAGCAAAATTTGTCTCATAATTAATCTCGATCTTTCACTTTGGAGCCAAGATCAACGAATCGGAGATCCAAAATCATGAAATTTCGTTGGTGCAACACTTTTACATTGGAACCAAGATCAAACTGGACCCTAGTTCAAAACTAGGATCATTCGATCTCGGATCGGGGAAGATGTTGGTGCAACCGGGCATCAGTGAAGCTTACTGAGATAGAACTTACGAGCTCCAGAATGGTATTCAGCTGTGCTGGCGTACATGAAGCTGTAACTGCGAATAACATGTATTGAAAGTTTTAAATTGGAGTCTGCAGGGAGTTATAAACCTCCCTGAACTACCTCAGTCTATTAATTGAGTGATAACTGTATGTTGTTGAACGTAAGTGACTCAGTTACGGTACTAAAATTAATGCATGTCGTAATTTACTTTTTTTAACCTATATATTTATGAAAGGTCGGCTGATTAAATAAAGCTCCGAGCAAGCAAACTGGAATAATATTTTCTATATGACGTTTGTAGGGATGTTGGTATCGGAAACAAATATAAATACTATTTATTTTCGCTATTTATAAAAATATAATTGGAATCCGATATTTTATCTACTAAAGGACTTGATAATCGTAAAATCGGTTGGAATATTACCTTGCGAGAACACGAAGCATTGCAGAAAAGTGTTGCGCCTGCTTTTGGTGCGTGTTGCCCAATTTTTATAATTTTAAATGAAGGCTATTAAATTGACATTTAAAAATAGTATTTCCGATACTTGGAAAATATATTGATTTAGATATAATATCGTTGAAATATATTTACGATTTATATCGATATATTGTCGATATATGGATATACATTCAACATCCCTAGACGATAGCTTAACCACGACGCTACAGAACGTTGCTCAATCACTAGTCTCTCATTTATAAAAAAAAAAAAAACATTCATAAGAGCACTGCCATTACGTTTTTTTTTTAAATAAATCGTTACAAATGGGTATGCTCAGTTTCGTAGCCGCCCGCCTTTGAAATCGCTTAATTTGCTGCGCCGGTGAGCAGCGAGCCGGGGTGCTTTCGGAAAACCCGCCGGGCTTAATCGCTTTAGCGGCGCGGTAATTGGATTGCGATGAGTGCTCTTGATGACGCAGCACGGACTTTGTGAGTCATCGCTCATTTCGCGACAAATCTTCCAGACACGATCGTCGTCCCGAGTGAGTGCGTGTGCGCGCGCGTGCGCGTGTGTGGTCGACTGGCAACACGGCGAGCCGTGAGCACTACTCACCCCCGCATCGCCCTGCGTCCTTTCACGCCGGATCAAAGGGGAGAGAGAGTTCACTTTGTTACAACCCCGGAACCGAATAAAAAACAACTTCTCTTAAGAATAACTATACACTTAGTTACAGATCAAACGCATCAGGGTTACGAAAAGTTCTTTCATGACACACGTATCTCTTAATAACGTTTGAATTAAAAAAAAAAAAAAAAAAGGCGGGCTATACAACTCGGTAGCTATCATTTATTTACTAGTGTATTTTCTTACTACATTGCCCAGGAGAAACGGGTTCGAATCCCGGCGGGGTTTCTCCCGGATTTTCGCTCGTGGGTATAGCGTCGGGTAATCCCGTTTGTGGGCGGGTTTTCTCGGGAGTTTCCCCGTTTCCGGTACCCTTGCATTCCGGAGCTGCTCCATACTCACTTCGCTCCACCCTCATCGGCTCTCAAGGCCTCAATGTTAAGTGCCACCCAAACATCTCATCTTCACTCATATTACATTACTTCTTCAAGACGTTTTGTCACGAATATTGAACAATGAAGCAAGAATGTCCAGAAAATTACGATTTAATTTCTTTCTGAGGGATTTATTGTGTATATTAAATATATATATATGTTAATTTTATTTTTTATGTAAGAGTCAGTGCGAAATTACCGCAGTTCTCTTGGCGTGAAGAATGCAAAGAGAAAGTTTGATCCAGCCCAGAAAGAAGTATGGCCATACAAACAAAATTTTAACGCAATGTAGTTTATATTCGTGTAACAAAATACATTTTTGAATTGCAACCTTTTCCCCGAGTCAAAATGTTTGCCTGAAAACCAACTGTACGGTTTGATTAACTCTACAAATTTCTCTTGCAGTATAAAAATAATAATTATTGTTATGGTTGAAATGAAACCTTTCCCTTAGCGCGGCTCTCTCGTCGCAGAAGTACCTGATTGACAGGGCAAATTTGAAAGTTAAATCACCTGTAGGTTAGACTGCACAGTCGTTTGTGCAAAGCAAATATATGTCAGCTGCCGATTGGCTGTTTGCTTCTACAGTGGAAGGCCGTGATTTGGCCCGCAGTTTGCCGCTTGTTAATTATTGATCAAGAGTATTCCAGGGCCTCACGTGTAAGTTGGCGACCGATTGTCGAAGTGACACGAATGCATGAGTGTTTGGAGTCCACTCTGTCCCCAAACGAACCCGCGAATTTTAAAGATCTCTGCCTCTTGTATAAATATGGAGAAGGAACTTTCTAAGTCCAATGTCTTGCAATAAGCTAGATTTCACTTTATTCTATGCTCTGAGGCGACAAATATTTGTTGATTCACTTGAGAAAGAAATTGAGGCAAAATTCCATTACATGTAATGGAAGCAAATTACACTTAAATGTAGGGTAAAATTACCTCTTATATGTAGTGTAACTCTACTTAATATGTAAAGTACTTATCACTAATCGTACGGAAGAGTACCTGACAAAAGTGTGGGCTAAATGCCATACAGGTAAGGGAATATTAACTATATTGTATAATAAAGTTATAGTTTTGAAAAAATCGGGCAAGTTAGTACTGTTCATTTCGTTATTATAGGCAATTCAAGGTCAAATGAGCACTTTTGAAAGCTCTGCTAAAGATCTACTAGCATACACGTTGTGTATTCATCCGCCTTATGTAAAATTAACATTAACATGGGCCTCATCACTTTATTCATCCGTTGGTCAAACGAAACTGTGAAATTATTAAGAAAGTAAATACTTAACAAATCTGCACATTTTTACACTTCGATGCATTAAAAAAAAAAAAAAAACAGAAAGCGGAAGAAATAATTTTTAATTTATCACAAATTGTTACCTAACACTTTTTATTCGACGTTAAGATATGGAACTACTTTCCTTCCATCGCTACCAACTTTAATGGACGAATGCCACTCAGTGCGCCAATTAAAATATATGCACGCAGGGGCAGTGACTCTTTTCTAAAGTGCTCACTTTATCGTGAGCAGCCTTAGCCTCCACTCTGAGACGAATAGCAACCGAAACCACAATTCCAAAATCCTCAGCACTTGGCGGTGGATGGGCGCGACTCGCGCTCCTCTACCCGGCGAGGCTGGTACGCTGTCCATTACACTACGGCAACAACTGAACTGAGTATCTAATGTGTAATTTTATTTCATATATTTCCTACCTTGAAATTAGTTTTTATTGCTTAGTGCTACACGCCTGCCCTAGCAAATGTAAGTCGTGCAAGTTGTCCAACATGGCGCCTCGTTGTTTCTTCATCTCGTCCTCCCATCTAGCCGCTGAGACGATGCTGAGGAGCTCCACATATCGTTTGGTTTTTTTCCCCATCCATGTATAGGATTTATCTCTCCCGTGTAAGTGGATTTCACTCCAGAGTGCGGTCATTCTCTCTTACACGTAAAGAAAAATATGATTCCCAAACAAGTTTGAGAATATCGCCTTACGATTGTCGGGTAATATTCCCAATATTTTTTTTTTTTTTTGTTGCAGTGACGCAGTTACTCCGGCGAGTAAATGAGCGACCAGTTTAACTCGAGATATGCAGCGCGTTTACTTGACAGTCTGTTAGATATTTTCGGGCCAATCACGAAACCGATATTACACACAACAGAAATATACATCTGATTGGAATATAACTCGACCTGAAATGAATTTGCGAAATTTCACCGTCCCTGTATGCAATTCCACATTTTAAAAATAAACGGATTTATCTGAGACCTCAAAAACTGCAACGTTTGTATCCTTTTCTGCTATTATTTCACTACTTGTTTGACACGCCACGAAAAGCTGTGAGCCAATACCAGAAAAGCAAAAAAGTGTAAAATATACACATTCTTTATAACAAAAAAAATCAATCAAAAGTTAAATTTATTTTGAATTATTGATAAATATCTATATCATCTCAAGACTCTATCACGTTCTTTATTATTTCCTACATGTACAGAAGACATGATTTCTTTTTCAAGATTTGAAATGTCTGCTTTTAACATTAACCTTCCTTCATTTGACGGCTGAGTGGATAGACTTCAGGTTCAATCCTCTTTTCAGTGAAAACGTGTTCATATATTTTATCTAAGAAATGCATGTTACTATTATACAAATTCTTGTACGATGCTTGTTCCTAATTTTTTTGTTGTTGTACCTGTGTTATTTTTGTTTTGTATTAATTATCGTGCCTACTTTCCGAGCTACAAACGACTGTAGCAGTCTAGCTCGTGTCATTGTACCCGCGAATTCTTATCCGCTACGGTGGCACGTGAGGGGTTTTATCGAGGTACTCCGGTTTGCTTCCCCGCATTCATTTCTCCGATTCTCCACCTCCACTACATTACGCGGGTCACTTTTTGTTTTCAGGAAATGACAAGTACACATTTCAAGTAGGGCAGTCGGGTTCTATTTAGCATGGTTACTCTCGCCTCATCTATACCGTCTTCCCTAAAACGGAATTTTAAAAACAAATTTTTAAAACCATATAAATTATCTTATAAAAATTTCGCACAGGAAAAAGTTACAATTAGGTCAAAATAGTTTTTAAATATTTTTTTAATTGGTTCATTATGAACTGTCATCTTTTGGGACAAACTATACTTTTGTAAAAAAAAAAAAAAAAATTCCCATTCCGTAATGCCACAATACATTTCAATGACTGACTGGACTGTGCCCGGTTGAGTTGGCAGCAATGGAAGGAAGTAGTTCCGCAATGTAACGCCATGAACATTAAACATTGAAACTACTTTTTTTTTTTTTTTTTTACGTTTCATTTTTCTCCTTTATGAGCAGTTAATTTTCTTTTAAATTCACTTATAGGCCGTTCACGGTAAAGTGACCACTTTCTGAAGCTGTTTCATCAGACATAATAACCAATAAATACATTTCACTGGGGGATCGGACTTGTGGTTTTGGGCATGGTGAATGTATACACTGTGTTTATTACTCCCATGGCAGTGTTTACATTGACAAGTGGTGGAAGGATGTAAACTGGTTGAAAGAAAAAAAAATAGGGCTTCAAAAGTGCTCACTTTATCGTGAACGGCCTATACAAACACACATACACTGTAAAAAAATATATGTACAGTCATGGAAATTACTACGGAAATACAGTTAATATAGACTGTTCATTGTAAAAATGAGCCCTTTTGAAAGCCCTTCTTATATGAATGTTGTGTATTCCTCCGCCTTTTGTAAAATTGACATTGCCATGTGCCTCAAAGCTTTATTCATGCGTCGGTCAAGCGAAACTGTAAAATTGTTAGAAAAGTGAATATTTTATCAACCTGCTCAGTTTTACACTTCGATGCATTAAAAAAAAAAAAAGAAAAAAAAATCGAAAGAAAATAATTTAAGTTGTCACAAATGGTAACCTAACAGTTTTTATTCGGCTGTGGAACTGCTTGCCATCCATCGTTACCAACTTTATAGGGCGTATGTCACCCAGTGCTACCGTTGAAATATATGCAGGTAGGAGCTGTGACCTATTGCTTAGGTTAATTTCAAAACTGCGCACTTTATAGTGAAGAGCCTTTATACGGCAACAGGAATGTTTAGCGTTGCTACTGTACAAAGTTAGGACCTTCCTTAGGCATTTGACTGTTTTCTGGGCATATGTAGGAACTCTACAATGAATGAATAGGGGAATAATTACTAATACAATTTTTCCGCTAAGTGTATAGACTGGTATGGTAAATTTTCGAATAATCTCTTAAGAGTGTATGCAGGCACGGGCAGTAACTATTTAGTAAGGCTGAGTTCGAAAGCGCGCACTTTATAGCGAAGAGCCTTTACAGACTTCCCACGCATACAACGATAAAGTCACTGCTTCGAGTCCCATACGTACTATTTTCGCAGCAATGTGAGAAAACTGCACGTCAGTTCAGAACTCTGCTTTTAGCGGCGATGGCGCACATGATGCACGTGGCATTGTAGTCCTTAAAGCTCCCGCGCCCTCTCTGCCCTCAAACACAGATAAAAGCTCCAGATAGGTGGCCGCCTTAAGTATAATCCATTCACAGTAACTTCGCACTTTTCTGAGGCCCTGCTAAAGTTCTACTTCCAGAATATTCCTCCGCCTCGTGCAAATTAAGCTTATCCAAGTCTAGAAAATTACACCAAAGGACTTTGCACCGAATTGGCGCGCATTCATTTGTAATGATTTTTCGCATGAGAACTATTTCATAATAGGAGCTACCAACACACGTGTTTTATCACTATTTTTTTCTTCATATATTTACTATAAATTATATATGATAAATTACGAAGAAAACATAGTTAAACTACAATTTTAAATAGAAATAAGGTACTTTTATGTCAACAGAGGTATACAAAGCTTGTGATAAATGACATGTTCAGGAAATAACTAAACATGTCATACACGGGGTAATTTTTCAAAGGTTTGATTCAAAAAGTGCGAAGAAACCGCGAATAGAATATAAATGACATATGAAAGTTGTAACGCTAGATGGTTCACGGTTAACTGAAAACGTGTGAAATCACAAACATTGAGGGGAAAAAAGTACAGTGTCCGTAACTACACGAATTATACATAACTTTAACGTTAACACCGACTGCGGAACGTACAGCGAATGAGACAAACATCCCGTGCTGTACCGTTATTATAATAAGTACAATGTTAAAGCCTTGGGCCGGTGTGATATGTTCCTTCGTTGATGTACACACATCATAGTAACTACCGGAGCAAGAGTACCGTTATTTTCATGTTTTTAGTACTTCCGTAACGCCATTTCCCCATACGCGTAATAAGATCTCTATGACCCACGTCGCTTAAGATTGTCCTCTTCGGTCACGACGTTCCGAGTTCCAAACTCTGATAAGACGGTTTCTTTTTTTTGCATTACGTTTAGGTTAGGCGAGTTTGCAAGCCATAACGCATGAAAGCAGAAGCATTAATAATCTCACGAAATCCCACCCATGCCAACTAGATATATTAGTTTAATACCAGTGGTCATTGTTACGGGTGGCGGATGAATACACATTGTGCAGAAGAAAGAGCTAAGAGAGGGGGTTTCAAATGCGGCAAATTAGGCGTGACTCAACTAGTTTCCCCAGCCTTTCAGCGATCGGGCGTCGATCCGTGACATTTGCTGGTGGGAAGAGAATCGTGATATAAAAGACCAAGAGTACTCTGATATAGCTTGGCAATATAAAAAGGTGGGCGGGGTGGGGGAGGTGGAAAGAGAACTTTTTTTTTTTGTAACTTACACGCCGGATGAATTATGCACGGGGGCTGCTTATAGCCACGCTCACGTTGCCGAGTGCGGAGCTGAAACCAGCAATGCCAACGACCCTACTGTCAAATTGAGACGTCGTTCCTTCACCCCCCTCCCCCCCCCCCCACCGTCATCGTCCGGCGACCTGTCAGGACGTTGAATGGGGCGAGCGCTGCCACACGTGCCGCGACTATTAACATTGTAACGACGGCAGCCACGCGCCGGGCGATACGGAGAAGGCCCATTCGACGGCCCTCCGACTGTTTTTTATACGCGTCAAATTGAGATGTAACGCGATCCCGTCACGCAGAGCTAATCTGGCGTCGACACGCCGGCGTCTGAAAACTTAGAGAGAGAGAGAGAGAGAGAGAGAGAGAGAGAGAGAGAGAGAGAGAGAGAGAGAGAGAGAGAGAGAGAGAGAGAGAACTTATGCCGCTCGTCCCCTGGCAACTGTGCGTGTGCGAGACAAATGTTTAATGCTTTACCGAGCATGTGTGTCATGACAGGGGTTTACATACGATCACTAGGGTAACTGGAAAATCACGAAACAATTTAGAGCCAACGATTTTTGGTATAGTCCATTCACGGGTACTTCCCACTTTTCTGAAGTCCTGCTAAAGTTCTACTTTCAGGATATTACTGCGACCCACTGAGACTAACCTCAACCGACTCTGAAAATTGCACAAATGGACAACGCACCGAATTCGTGCGCACTCAGATGTAGTAATATTTTGCATTTGAACTATTTCTTACTAGGCGTTACCAGCACACATGTTTTCTCAATGCGTTTATTCGCATTTATCATAAATTAAATATTATAATTTAAAATGAAATATATGTAGAAGTTCAATTTAATGAAAAATTAGATACTCTTACATTAACCGAGGTATAAAACGCTTGTGGTAAGTAACATACTTAGGAAATAACTAAACATTTTATACATGGGGTGGTTTTTTTCAAAAATTTGATTCAAAAATTGTGAAGAAACCGTGAAAGGACTATCCTTTTATGAATGGATGACCAAGTTTCCGACTCGGCTAAAGTCCTTGAAGACCAATCACAAACGTTCCGCCTTAGAGTATCGGAGTCCTCACTGGCCCAATGAAACGGAACAGTAGCTCCGCGTAGGCGTGACAGCCGAAAACAGTCGGCCACGTGCAGTGTGTCTTGATTCCTAGAAGAAAAAAAAGAAGTCAACTATTCCCCTTACGGTAGACCATCTTCACTAACGATCACCTACCGAGCGAAATGGCGCAAAGGTGAGAAACATTGAACTTGCATTCAGGAATGTCCATGTCCAAACCCCGTTCCGCCATCCTGATCTCGGTGTCCCACGGCTTTCTCGAAATGGCGCAAAGGTGAGAAACATTGAACTTGCATTCAGGAATGTCCATGTCCAAACCCCGTTCGGCCATCCTGATCTCGGTGTCCCACGGCTTTCTCGAAATACTTCCACGCGGATTACACGACTGCCCGCCGATCCCGTTGGGCTTAGTTCACAATAAGGGCCTGTCTACAATTGGGCTATCCCAACATTTGTCTTGGGACAAGGACGTGCTGATTGGTGCACGTGACCCGCTGACGTCACGGCGCTGTGCCAAGTCAACCCGTGTCCCAAGTTGAAGCATTCGGAAAGCTGAATTTTCGTCCGAAGTTGTGTCCTAAGCCGATGGAAAAATAAGAAGACTTCAAATACTTTCGCGCGCATTCGTGAAATGTTTTCGTTACTAAGGTAAACAATCGATATGCAAGGTGGGTTTTCTCAAAACTAATATGATGAAATGGTAATAAACAATTACGGATGTCTTCGTTCGATCTGAACAATTTTGTTTGAAGGCTAAAACTTTTAAAACGTAAGTTTAAAAAAATACAATTTAGATGTCGGTTGGCGAACTAATTTAAAATAAAACCGTTAAGGCGTTTATTATAAACAAATATTCAAACCAACCATTTCGTAAACATTAAATAATCAATAATACAGCAAATTTAAACATCACTTCGTAACAAAAAAAAAAAAAAATATGCGGAATGATCGCTACCTAGTGTAAGATTCTGGTAGCTCACTTCGGACAACGCATTTGTAGACCATATTCGGAGCGCGTCGATGTGACGTCACTTGACGCCGACTGTCGGACTATTCCACGTCCACAGGAACGGCCGAATGTAGACACGGCCCTAACTGGTCCGCGGACGTCTAACTGCTGATTGGCGCACGCGATGCTCTGACCTCACAGTTCGCCGTTCCAATGTCCCAAGGTCCCTATGTTCCACGATTATTCACCAACTTCAACTTTGGTCCGCCAACGCACGCGCAAACGTGTCCCAAATGGTTCGATTAGTTTAAATTTTATCGCGCTCAAACGGTAAAAGTAAATAAATAATGATGTATTTATAACGAAACGTTAAGTCAGAAAATATAAAACTCGCTGTTTATTCAAAGCAACAATCTTCAATATCACAGCTGCGAAAACGAAACTAATAAATAAAAATACAAAAATGTTTCTCACTACAGCAAAAAAAAATCCCAATAAAGTTAATTAAAGCAAAATGAAAACGTATTCCCTCGCATGACTCAAATGAGAAAACAAAATGAAACAAGCCAGAAATATCAATATTTACAAAGAAATCTCACACAATTTTTTTGACGCTCCGATTAGGGTGCACTCTAGTCTCATGTGTCTGAAAGCTTAGCTTCAGGCGGCGTCAGATTTGGTGTGCTCTGGTGCCTGTATCGAAAAGATTAGCTTCGAACGTCGTTATTGTAGACACTCACTCTGGGACATGCGTCCGCGGACGAAGTATGTCCGCGGTCCGTTCAACTGCGGACCAGATATTGTGGACTAGGCCTTGACCGTCAATGTCCGAGCAACTTGCTCAGTCTCTGACAACCTCGTTTCACCGAGATGTTAGGGTAGAAGTACAGTCGCTGCCATTGTAGTATTGCACCAGACTGTAAAACACACGCATTCAAAAATAGCACTGTCAAAATCTGTCAGAGCAGTACGATTTGTGTTGCTTATGAAATAAGAATACACAGACACTATATTTTGCATACACTCTAAATCTGAATCAGTGAGAATTTCACTGTTTCAATCAGTTAACAGTACCTGGCTCATTCAACAGTCACTTCAGTGAATTTAACTGATGAATTAGTGGAAAAAAAAAGCCTATTTTCCTTCACTGATTGCATCAGTAACATTCACCACTGACTCATCAGCCATTCCATTCACTGTTTTTCAGTGATTGGTTTTTTGACTGATGTATCACTTAAACAACGTGGGAAAATGGCTGCCAAACAACTTGTATCAGATGAAATAACAACGCATATACCAACAAACCCATTACAAAATACTTTCTAAAATGCGAGTTTCGTGTTTCATAACACCACTTTACAAGGTAACACGAACATTCACTCTTTCTCTCCGTTTTTACGGAATCATTACAGCTCTCGGTTCGAATGTTTAATTTGCATTAAACGTGGCGAAGTGAGTGTACTCATACGATATATACTATTTGTTTTAACAATCCTAATGTTACCAATTAAAATAAAATGAAAAGTGAGGGCATACAATTTAAAACCATATAGGCTACTTTCGATGAGAAAATATAGCACACATAAGTTTCTCTTCGTTGTTAACGGTGGATTCATAGCTCAGATGGAAATATACTTATTAGAGCCCTGTCGCCATAGTGCAGGGTTAGTGTGGCCGACTTGTAGTCGAGGGGTCTTGGGCTCGCGCCCCGGCCCCCCCGCGGCGGATCCCATCCACCGGTCGGTCTTACTTGAGCTTGTCAACGTCACTTCAACACAACGACAAAAGAAAGATGGCGAGGTAACAATTCTTGAAGAGAAGGTGGTTTGTGTTCAATCCAGACCATCTGTATTTTTTTTTAAAATAACGGTCAATTGCGCAACATTAATAGCAAGTCTCGGAAATATGTTTACTTCTCGTAATTATTTGGCTAAATTCAATATAAACAGAATTTTTACTCACCGCATGCAGTTGACAGTCACTTATTAAATCAGTAAAGTTGTTTCACCTCACTTATTCAATCAGTGGCAATCAGTGGATTTCCATTGATTCTAAGTGGAGCCATTTTCACTGATTCGAGTAGTTGAATCTCACTGTCAATCAGTAACTTCCCCCCGATTCGAATTTAGAGCGTAATCCTATAAAAGTCTCCGCGAGACTTTACTTATTTAAATGTTGAAACAAGTAATTAAATAATGTCTATTTATATTCGAACTGTGCGCGTATTTTCGTTCCGGGTGATTTACAAAGGACATTTTGCTACAAAACCACTATAATAATTATCTTGGTAATTTGTAACGTTATGAGCGAGGAATTACGCCGGGTACGCGTGGCCAGTCTAGGCGCGGTGTGAGGGTGGGAGGGGGGCAGCATGGGGGGTTGAGTTACCACTACCCGCCCCTCAACAAGGTGGATCCGCAACATCCCTCCGTACAACACGTGTGAAGAGTGTTCTGGGCCAGGACAATTGCCGCTATAAATGCCATTGCATTCGGATAGTCAGCGGTCTGTGATGGCCATCCGGCGAAGTGCGCTGAGTGGTGAACGGGACCGGGGGTCATCGAGTGGAGGATCGGAGGCGAACAAGAGTATGGCAGAATGTGGCAGATGAGTGTGTGTGTGTGTGTGTGTGTGTGTGTGTGTGTGTGTGTGTGTGTGTGTGTGTGTGCGGCGGCGATGAACAAGAGTGCGCGAGAGTTGCCGAGGGCGAGATAACCTGCGAGTGTATGGCTTCTGGGTTCAGGAGGTATCGGGGCGCTCCAGAACATTTCAGACAGGAAAGACTGGCGATATCGAGACTGGAATAAGGTGGAACTGAACGGTCGAGTGATACACACTTTATAACAAATACTGGAGCTGCCACATGGTAGTTTAGTGCGTGTTAACAAACTCCTTGTTGAGACTGATTTTGACAGTTGGATTGTGTTAATTTCCGTTTGTTGACTGAGTATTATGTAAATATTAGCTGCACATAGAAAGTGATAGCCATTATTGTCGAAAAGGTAAATTTTGACTATAATTTTTTTTGATTGTTTATAAACTATTTTGGAAATAATTAATATATGGTTTTTTAATTACGATCTAGATCCCTTAAATAATCAGGATATGTTCAGAGACATTGGAAAACTTTTACAGTAATAAAATAATTAATTTTAATGTTTGTAAATATATTTAATAATTGATTTTACGTACATCCTTTCCAGCAACAAAAGTTATTTTATTACAGAGATACGCAAAATACTTGCAAATATCAGTTCCATTATTTTCTTGCACACAACCACAGTAATTATTATCACTGAACTACTTAGCGAAGATCTTCTAGCAAAATGTTATTTCTGAAGCTCCAAGAATGGAAATACACTTAAATTTTAATTAAAAGTAGACTTCTTTTTAAAACTCATTTATAAAAATATATAAATAAATGAATTCCAGCAAAATATTGTAATATGTTAAAAATACATACACCATTCTTCAAAATGCAACATACATCGCACTTTTATTACAATTTTGGTAGTGTGTGTAAGGATTACAACATTTTATGAGTTCTGCGTGTTTTACAGCCGAGTGCAGTGCCGCGCTGAAATCCACTATGCTTCTACGTCAAACCATAAATCTAAAAAAATTAAAATAAAATGTCTTATGTCTAGTAGTTCGAATAGAGTCGCTTGCTACACGGCTAGCTTGCCTGCTTCCTAGCTCATAGTGCCGGGTTCCATTCTGCGGTAGGGCAATCCCAGGTGTTCTCATGTTGGAAAACGTGGCTGACGTTGCCGGTGGACGATGTCCCGTTTACCTTTTGCATTCCCATCTGCGCTGCATCGTAAGGAAAACGGCGCCTAAGGGCCTTTAGACTGAATGACCTGTTATTTCGATTGAGGTTACTACTGCGCTCTGGTCCACATTCCAAAAGCATCAATCTAAACAAATAAATAAAATAGAATTGGCTGTCTGTGATTTCGGAATTTTCAACTTGTAATTATTTTTCAATATAGGATAATCGATTACTAAACCATATCTAATGTTAGATTTTTTCATGTCTGTCTGTACGACTGGAATTAACATCAAAACCACTAAACGTTTTGACATGAAATTTACACGGTCTATAGACAATAACACCCGGACTAACTTAGTCTTTGTTTCATCGTGATATCTCAAACGGTTCCAAAGATATGATGGATATCAGTGATGTACATAGGTACACAACACGATTTCTGCATTGAAAAGCATTTTTGAAACAGTGTCTCCGTCATTTCTCCTGCCTTTTTTGTCTATGGGCTGTCCTCCTTTCCTTCCCAAGAGCCGCAGCAGGCCAGTGGTTAGAGCAATTCCAATTGGGCAGTAGTTACTCAGTAGATCGAGATATATCAAACGGGGCCGCAGTGGTCCAGTGGCTAGAGCAATTCAAGTGGGGACGCAGTGGCCCACTGGGTAGAGTAAAACCAAGTGTATCTTAATATTACGAACTCGCGGGTAGTCGCAGATAGTCACGTTTAGTCGCATGTATTGTCGCGGGCAGTCATGAGTAGTCACTGGTAGCCTGTAAAACCCGAGCGAAGTGATGGCGGGCTGCTAGTATTATAATAATTATTACAGATCCGAATTTTTCACGAATTCGCTAAGTACGAGGCCTAACTGCACAGTTGTGGAGCTATATCGTTGGATATAAATACATCTGAAATGCCTTGCAGGCGAGTGAGCCAATGACAGGCAGCTTGGGAGTGGAGTGTCCGAATCATGCACGGGCAATCAAAGACATGCAGCCAGCGGATAGAATAACTCTCGCAAGTCTATATACTACTGTGAAATCTAGACTGCAGCCAAAATAATTCCCGATATTTACGGGTCCCTAATAATTATGAACACGTTCAAATCTACGGTAAAATCACAATGTACACACTCTAAATTCGAATAAGTGGGAAACCACTGATTCGCAGTGAAATTGAACTACTCGAATAAGTGAAAATGGCTCCACTTAGATTCAGCGAAAAACCACTGATTGTTTCAGTGAAAAAATTTCACTGATTGAAATAGTGACGTGACATTATTTCACTGATTCAATAAGTGACGGCCAACTACAGTGGTGAATATAAATATTGTTTTTATTAAAAGTAGCCAAACAATTATCTCAAATAAACATATTTACGATAGTTTGCTATTTATATTGCGCAACTTACAGTAATTTAAAAAAGAAAAAGAGTTTGCAGTTGGACAGGAATGACCTTACGCACCCTTTCATCTTTGACTTTAGTCCGTTACCTGACTATCTGCTCTACCACACCGAATTGAAATAACGACAGGAAAATATGTCTCTTACAGTTTCGCCCCGAAATAGTGAAGAATTCAATTGTATGCTCTTACTTTTCGTTTTTGGTTTAATTAGTACCGTTAGGATTGTTAAAACGAATAGTGTATGTGGGTGCACTCTCTTCGTCACAACATATCCACATTAAACCTTCAACCAGAGCGCCGTGATGATGACATGAAAAAGAAAAAAAAAAAGACGTAAACACGGAATGAAAGGCTGAATGTTCATATTACCTCATAAAATGGCGTTTTCAAAGACGAAACGCATTTTAGAAAGTATTTTGTGTTGTTTTTATTAGCTTGTTTGTTGTTATTTCCCTTCATACGTGTTTTTTTAACGGCCATTTTTACACGCTCTTTAACTGATCCACCAGTCAAAAATAAACCGCCTAGTAAACAATGGAAAAAGTGACTGATGAATCAGTGGAAAATGTCACTGAATCTATGAGTTAAGGAAATCTGGCATTTTTTTCACTGATTAGTCAGTTAAATTCACTGAAGTGACATGGATCTGTCAGATACGTTTCACTGATTGAAACAGTTAAATTATCACTGATTAAGATTTAGAGTGTAGGCTGTTCATGGTAATGTGAGCACTTCTGAAGGCCTTCTCATTTGGAACAAGAGTCAATAGATATATTTTATTGCAACCTTAGGCGTTAGCTTGTTGGTGCGGTGGAATATAAACAATGTGTCTATTACTTAGTGTATATATTAATTTTTATAAGGTGAGTAAAGGATTAAAAAATGGTTGAAAGCAAAAAGTAACCACGGCCTCAAAAGTGCTCACGCTGCCGTGGACAGCCTATACTTGAGAATACGTATGTGAAACAGCCGATTATACCGCGGAATCAAGCCGCAGATGCCAGCAGAAAGTCGTCACAAGGCAGAAAAAATGCTGGAACTCCATTCGCCAATCAGCGCCTGGCAACCTACTCGCCAGCTGGAGCAGCAAGCAAGTAGCCAATTAGAAACAACGCCTCGCGTCGCGGCTGCCTCGTGCAAACCAATCGGAGAGTGGGCACGCCATTTTATTTCTGCATAGATGATGTTCACGGTAAAATGAGCACTTTTGAAGTCAACCTTTGAAAACCATCACATATGTTTTAACAGGCAAGCTGATTAGCATTATACGGCCAATAACGTTGGTACCGACTAGAGGAAAAGTAGTTCCTTGCATTTACATTGAATATAAAATGCTAGGAAAAACATTTATATCTACTGTAATTATTCCGTTACCTTTCTGTATCTTTAATTCACATAAGTGTAAGAATAAGTAGATTTGGAAATCTATAATAATTTCACAGTTTCACTATATTGCCACGTGACTAAACTGATACGGGCCCTAGGGGATGTTAATTTTACATATGGCGGAAGAATACACAATGTTCGTACAAGCATATTTTTAGCAGGGGCTTTCAAATGTGCTCAGTTTAACGCGCACAGCCTTTATTTACATATTCTGTGGTACAGGCTGTTCACGGTAGAATGGGCGCTGTTGAAATCCCTGTTTAAGGTCTACTTGTACGCACGTTGTGTATTCTTCCGCCTTATTTAAAATTTACATTGCCACGGGCCTGGCCAAGTTATTCGTGAGTTGGTAAAGTGAAACTGCACAATTGTTAGAAAAGAAAGTATTAAAAAAATCTGCTCATTTTTACATACCTATTCATTGAAAAAGCAGACAGGGAAAGAGATAATTTATGTTATCACAAGTGGTTACCTAACAATTTTTGTTCGACGTTAAGATATGAAATTACTTTTCATTCTTCGTTACCAACTTTACTGGGCGAATGTCACTCAATGCGCCCGTTAAAATGTATGCAGGAAGGGACAGTGACTTTTTTCTAAGGTTGATTTATAAAGTGTTCGCTTTATCGTTAACAGGCTTCAGCTTTATGTATATAAATATACATTATTTCTGTTCGCTTTAAAGATATTCCTTATTAATAATTTTTTATTTGGCGGCAACACTGAAACCAGAAATGGTTACTTGCTGCTTTTGTACCCTAAAATAAAACCATAAATATTTAATGAAAAACTGTAAGCATTTTCTCTAAGTACTTACGTCGATATTATAAAGCGTCCAAGGACGCAATTATAAATTAAATTACTACGATTGGACCTACACGATACATCTCCGTCAGTTAGAATCTCACTGTTCAAATCAGTTATCAGTACATGACTTATTCAACAGTAATAACAGTCAATTTAACTGACTAACTAGCGAAAGAATGCCAGTTCTTCTTCGCTTAGAGAAGTAGTGACATCTTCCCCTGTTTAATAAATCATTTCATTCTCTGTTTTTCATTGATTTGCTTTTCGATTGACGGCTCAGTTAAACATGGCACGTCAAATGAAATAGCAACACCCAAACTAATAAAACCCATGAAATATAAAATCTAAATTTTCGTGGGTTTCGTATTTTATAAAGCCATTTTACCAGGCAGCATAAACATCAGTCTTTCGTTTTGTTTTCACATAGTCATAGCACTTGGTTGAGGGGTTTAAACTGCATGAAATGTGATGAAGTGAATACAGCCATACGAAATATTTGTATTAACAATCCTAATGTTTCCAAATTAACTACAATTGAAAAGACATTACACGAAGTTTAGATTTACATTTTTTATGTTGGTTATATATATATATATATATATATATATATATATATATATATATATATATATATATATATAAATTCTCTCTCCTTAATAATTATCATCAGCTTGGTAGCTCATAGCTCAATCGATAACGTGACGAGTTGAAAACGAAACACTTTGGGCAGAAATCCTGGGCACTGGAATTCCCCCGCCAATTTTTTTTTTAAGTTATGTCAAAATGCACATCATCAACTGTGACTATCGGAAATACATTTATTTGTCGTAATTATTCGACTAAATATAATGAAAATAATATTTAAATCGCCTCGCGCAGTTGGCCGTATCACATATTTAATTACAGTGAAGCTGTTTCACTGTAATAACCAGTTTTACGTTTTACACCGATTCTAAGTGGAGCCATTTTTACTGATTCGAGTAGATGAACGAATCAGTGGGTTTTCCACTGATTCGAACTTAGAGTGCGAAACTACACAACACCGCTGGAACTACTTTCTGCACACAATCATACTGTGAAATGACTAGCCAACCAGGGGCGTTTGGCTTTGTCACAACCCTTGTGAAATGGATAAAGTACGAAATTGAACAAATCTATAGTTTTAGCGATTATTAACCATACACATCATTTAAGAAATGCTTAGAAACATAAAAAAAGTCTCCGCTACGCCAAATATTACTGCTGATGTTCGTAAAATAAAAAAGATACACTTTTAGGAGTTACAGGTTTTAAAACTGCGGGTTTAATAAAACATTTAAAGAGAGAACTATTTATTTTAGAAGTCACTAGCAACTTTGCAGTACATACACTAATCATTGTTCATGATGAACCTCGCGCGGCTGACATATTTGTTTTTTTTCAAAATAAGTTTTGAAAAGAGCTTAAGAGTTAGTCTGAACTTCGAGTCCTAAGTCAAGAAGCGAGGGAGCAATACGGGCGAAACTAACACGTACACCTAGTGTCTCGTCGCTCCTATGCGCAAGGCGTGCAGTGTTTCCGTCCTAACGTTGTACTGTGCAATTCAGATCTGTAACAGTGGAGTTTTATTACACGCTATGAAAGTACACAGATTAAACTACGTCCGTATCTTTGTACTTTAATATTGCTGTTTAAGGGAACTGCGCAGGCAAGTTTTACAAATACGATATTTGAATAACTTCACGAATTTTTTTCTCCAAGAATATACTAAATATGACAAAAGTATAACAATAGGGACATAGATAATTGGTTTTTATCTTTTTTGACAAAAAGTCGTATTTGCAGAACATTTATTTACCGAGATACGCGCATTCGCGCAAAACAACTATTTCACAAAAAAAACATTTAGGTCCATATAACTCTTAATTAGCCGCGAAACAGATCTAGCTACTCGCTAGTGTCGCCTAGAGTTCGGTCGCGGTTTAATAAAGATGGCAAGGCTCATTAGCCCGTATAGACCCAAAACAAATATTGAATGGCCAGAGGGGCCGCTAGAGTGTCGCGGGGATTGAGGGGGTTGAGATGGCGAAGGAAGGGAGGGGGCGGCACAATAGCGGCACAGTATCTAATTCCGCAGGCCACGTGTTCGGCGCGCGCGGTTAAAACGTCAGGTCGCGTGCGCGGGCGGCGGTCGGCCAGTGTCGCCACCCTAAACACGGAGAATTTCCCTCCCCCCCACGACACCCCTCCGGTACGCTCACACCCTCTTCACGCGCACAAATTGCAAATTTGAATATCACGCTCGCCTTCAAAGCCATTCTGTATCTTCCGCCGGCTCCCTTTTTACTTTTCCGCCCCCCCCCCACCCCTCAAATCTTCCTCGGATGGAGGCGGGGGTGGGAAAGTTGGCAATGGTGCTTGTAATACCCACGCCTTTGTACTGGCCACGCGGTGTGAAGAAGGGGAGGGGGAAGGGGGGCAGATCCGCCCCCCCCACTGCGACAAAAGCGAGCCTCGTGGAAACAAAAAAAAAAAGGGGGGGGGGGAACCACCAGCCAAGTGAAGTGTTGAAAATGCGGTGTCTTTCGCCGGCGCGTTGGTTGGACCGCATCTGAATTAAACGCGATGTCAGGGCAGAGAAACTAATTTCCGTCGAGAGAAGCTAGTAGCGTTGCAGTTTCCCCCCTTCGTCTTTTCCGCAGTCAGTTGTGTGATTTTACCTTACGTAGGCCTATTACTGCCAGCGTGAAGATGTGCTGGAGTAACATACTTAGAAAATATATAGCTTCTGATGTAACGTAATTGGTTCGCAGTTGAAAGAACAACTTTTGAAACGTCTGCCTTTTTCGCCCTATTTATAACCTACTGAAGCTCTTATAGGCTGTTCACGGTAAAACGAGCACTTTTGAAAGCCCTTTTTAAGATCTACTTGTATGCACATTGTGTATTCTTCCAGCACGTGTGAATTTAGCTTTACCATGGGCGTCATCATTTTATTCATGCGTAGGTCAGGTGCAACTGTGAAATTATTACAAAATAAAATATTTGCAAATGTGCTTGTTTTTACACTTCGATGCATTAAAAAAATAGAAAGTGAAATTTAATAATTTGTTATCACAGATGGTTACCTGACACATTTTATTAGACGTTAAGATATGGAACTACTTTACATTCATCGTTACCAACTTTACTGGGCGAATGTCACTCAAGTTCGCCCGTTAAAATATATGTAGGTGGGTAGGGGTAATTACTTTTTTCTGATGTTGATTTCAAAACTGCTCACTTTACCGTGAACAACCTATAAGAATATCTGAAATGCATTCTTCGGTGCAGTGGGCTAACTACCTTAGTTGCGTGGTCGCCAAGCCGTAAAATTTTTAAATACGTTATGCGATACCAAAGCTTCCTCCTGCTTGTGGCTGGATTATGTTTTCCTAACCAGTTGCGACCTCGCTAAATTCTCCTTTGTTTATTCGTGTTTTGTAAAATGGTCTCTGGAATACCAAAAATCTCGCCTACCTACTCGAGTTTTCCTTAAATGTTTCTTTAGAATGTTTTATAAATTGCTTTTATGTTACCACTGCTTTAGCCGTGAAGTTAGGCGTACTTCGAACCGTCCTGTAATACCGGAATTCAAACAATTTATAAAATGTAAAATATAGGCTTAATTTGTTTCGTTTGATAATTGCTTGTTCTATTCAGGGTTGCGGATAATTATACGTACCGTAATAAATATAGTGTAAATAGAAAAACCCAACCATTAAAAATGAACATATTTAATCCTTCCGCACTCATTAAAATTTTTCTCTCTAGTAGTTTTAGAGCTCATTTAGTGCAGCATTTTCAAATTAGAAAATTAAATAAACACCTGGTAATATTTTTATTTCGTTGATTTATGACAGATATAATATAATTACTATATTGGTAATATTTGTATTTTAATTGAGAAAATCAAATAAGTTGAATTCACTTGTTTCTAGAGGCACTGTATTTATGACAGCCAAAATCGTGCCACCACCTAAATCGTACCAGTGGAGCGCTCTCACGGTGAAGACTTGAACTACTAGATATATTGAACAGTATGTGAAAACAACTAGCCAGTGTAAACACGTGGTAAGCGGTTTGTTACACTTATACTGTTTGAGTGCCTGTTGATATAGTATTTTTGCCCCAAATGTAAGCTAATACAGACCTCCAAGGTAACTATTATTGTATTTCATACTGTAATCATTGTGGTACATCTAATATTGATTGTAACGGCTGGTCGCTTTGTATCGAGGCACCTGCTCGGGGTTAGAAATAATGTAAAGAGCGAAGTTGTGGGCAGTTTCCTAAATCGTACCACGAGTAGGATTCCTAATTCTTAGCGGCAAGAATTGGGATCTCATATCATTTAAAGCTATATGTCAGCAATTTATTCATTTCGATTAAACAAATTACAAAGAAAACAGAAGTAACATACTTGTGAATTGTGTATTACAGAATGGCGAAAAGAAAATATGACACCTGGAGTGAATCAGACATAGAAAAGGCTCTGGCAGCGTACCAGCGTAGAGAAATCGGGACTTGGTATTCAACGAGCGCTGCCGCCAGTACGGATTTCCAAAACCAACATTAAAGTATCACCTGGACTGTAAGTTACGAAGGCGCTTGGACACACTGCTACTTCGCCACTTAAAATCGAACGTCTACTATTAGAGCATTTTTTTTTTTTAAATTTGGAAGAACTACTTTTGGGAGTCACGATTAATGATGTACGCAAGTTAGCATATCAGATAGAGCACAACCACATTCCAAGTAACTTTAATCGGGACACTCAAATGGCGGGTAAAAGGTGGTTTTACGCTTTTCGAGCTCGCCATAAAGCGTCGACATTGTGTGAACTAGAAGCCACAATCATGGCTCTGGAAAGAGGGTTCAACAAGAAAAATGTTGACGAGTTTCTCGACATATTAAAGAAAGTCATCGATGAAAATAAGATCGATGCAACCCGCCTATTTAATGTTGCTTAAACTGGCGTTAGTACTGTAAAAAAAATGCCAAAAGGTTTTAGCTAAGAAAGGAAAACGCCAGGTGGGTTTATTCTCAAGTGGAGGAAGAGATTTAAACACGACAGTGTTGTGTTGCACGTGTGCATCAGGGTTATAAGTTTCTCCAAAGTTATTTTTTTTTAGAGAATGAGAATGGCTAACGAAATGTAAGTTGGGGCTCCACCTGGTGGCTTAGTTGAAGTGTCAGAATCCGGCTACAAAAATACCGCACTCTTTGTACAATGGATGACAGATTTCATTGTCACTGTAAAACCACAAGGTTAACAACAAAGTGCTTCTACTTCTAGATAGGTAAACAACACATTCCAAGAATTGGGAGGCTTTACAAATAGCAAGAGAAAGTTGAGCCACAGTGCTGCAGTTACCTGGGCGTACAACCCATTCAGAAATTGGCCAAAACATTTTTCAAAACATTGATAGAGTACTATATACAAGCAACTGAGAAATGACTGCGGTACCAATCCTGGGCACAATTGGCGGAAGCACATGGAAAGGCGGCAACAACTGAATACTCTACAACGGATTTCGTTGCACAGGTATTCTGAACACTTGATTACACTGTGTTTCAAAACTGTGTCTATTCACCAGCTGAGTACCTAAACCAAACAGAAGATACTACACCAGTCAATGAAGATGCTGATATGTATGCATCGCCGAGGCCCACTGAAGATAACACACATAAGGCACCTAATTCAGATGAAAACAATGTCCTTTTAATTGAAAAATTAATTGATGCAACTGACCCTAACATAACCTCAACCAATTATAGTAACCTCAGCACGTCTATTGAATCACGTTTACCAATTCCTCGACTCACGGAAAAATGTAGGTTGGCAAAGAGCCAAGGGGTACTTGTTTTGACAAGCAGTCCATACAAAAACGATTTGGAGTTGGCGAAGGAGTTGAAATTGACACAAGAAAATGTTAAACAGTTAAAAATGAAAATCGCAAAGGACACAATAAATGGACTGCAACGACAAAGACCAGTATCCAAAAGGGAAAGACTAACGGACCTAGGCCTACAACGAGAAACATTTTTCAACCGCGCGAAGAAACAAAGGCCTAGGTCACGATTTATACCAGTCATCCACTTCAACACAACGCGATATTCCTTTCGACGTCGAAATACAACGTGAAGACTGGTAACGTTTTGTATGCGAAGAAAATTTTGTTGAAGGCATGGTTCAGTGTTTAATGTGCGCATCCTGGGTGCATGAGTGTTGTGCGGGTGTGAAGTCAGAACTGAAACATTTTGTTTGTGTCGCCTGTAAATAAATGAATTTTGCTGCCATTTACCAAAGAAAAATAACTAAACCATAATAGCACTTTAAAACTACAATAATCTTGTATATTATTACACGTTATGTTGTTTGTTCTCTCATTTGG